>SJYA01002733.1:499373-559816 GCA_006410615.1 Neotragus moschatus
CCATTCAGGTATGACCTAAATCAAATCCCTTATGATTATACAGTGGAAGTGAGAAATAGATTTAAGGGCCTAGATCTGATAGATAGAGTGCCTGATGAACTATGGAATGAGGTTTGTGACATTGTATAGGAGACAGGGATCAATGCCATCCCCATGGAAAATAAATGCAAAAGGCAAAATGGCTGTCTGGGGAGGCCTTACAAATAGCTGTGAAAAGAAGAGAGGTAAAAAGCCAAGGAGAAAAGGAAAGGTATAAGCATCTGAATGCAGAGTTCCAAAGAATAGCAAGAAGAGATAAGAAAGCATTCCTCAGCAATCAATGCAAAGAAATAGAGGAAAACAACAGAATGGGAAAGACTAGAGATCTCTTCAAGAAAATTAGAGTTTCTGGAACTCTCTTGCTTTTTCCATGATCCAGCAGATGTTGGCAATTTGATCTCTGGTTCCTCTGCCTTTTCTAAAACCAGCTTGAACATCTGGAAGTTCACGGTTCATGTATTGCAAAAGCCTGGCTTGGAGAATCTTGAGCATTACTTTACTTAGCGTGTGAGATGAGTGCAATTGTGCGGTAGTTTGAGCATTCTTTGGCATTGCCTTTCTTTGGGATTGGAATGAAAACTGAGCTTTTCCAGTCCTGTGGCCACTGTTGAGTTTTCTAAATTGGTGGCATATTGAGTGCAGCACTTTCACAGCATCATCTTTCAGGATTTGGAATAGCTCAACTGGAATGCCATCACCTCCAATAGCTTTGTTCCTAGTGATGCTTTCTAAGGCCCACTTGACTTCACATTCCACGATGTCTGGCTCTAGATGAGTGATCACACCATCGTGATTATCTTGGTCTTGAAGATCTTCTTTGTACAGTTCTGTGTTTTCTTGCCACCTCTTCTTAATATCTTCTGCTTCTGTTAGGTCCATACCATTTCTGTGCTTTATTGAGCCCATCTTTGCATGAAATGTTCCCTTGGTATCTCTACTTTTCTGAAAGAGATCTCTAGTCTTTCCCATTCTGTTCTTTTCCTCTATTTCTTTCCACTGATTGCTGAGGAAGGCTTTCTTATCTCTCCTTGCTAATCTTTGGAACTCTGCATTTAGATGCTTATATCTTTCCTTTTCTCCTTTGCTTTTCACTTCTTTTCTTTTCACAGCTACTTGTAAGTGATGGCTAACTGTGATAGTTAGATTTCCGTATCTCCTCTGCCCACCTCTGAGGGCACTGTTCCTCCTGGCATTCCTTTGGACTTAATTTTGCCTGGGGTGGGAAGTGTCTGTTTTCGAAGAGATTATGACCGTTCCTGGGTCCTTGTCCCTCAGAGAAGTCCCGCCAGGTGGGTGATGTCCCTGGAAACCGAGTCTGGATTCTGAGATCCAGAGGAGCCACGTGAAGATGGTAGCAGGGCTTTGCAGAAGGGGGACCCAGCCCCTGTCTTTGCAGATCCTTTCCTCTTGAAATGACTTCTTGGTGGTGGAACCTCGGGGCAGGTTCCCTCCTACCGTGCCAGTTGGCCGCCCCTGCCTCAGGTGTGAGGGCCGTGATTTTCTCCCAAGCCTGGCTCTGTCCGAGTGGCCACCCCTCCCCATGTGCGAGGGCGGCCGTTCTTCCCTGGGCGCCTGCCCCGCCCTGCTGGGGGCCAGCGTGAGGAATCCCACCCGTGACAAGATCATGCAGCAGAGACCTGATGGGAAAGGTCGAGTCAGATCTCAGGAGTTCCCCTTGAGTTTCCCTGGGCATCTAGCCCCCCCCCACCCCCCAACAGAAAGGAAACCAGAATGTGCCTGCTGCTGGGAGCCAGCGTGAGGATTCCCACCCATGACAAGGTCATGTGGAGAGACCCAGTGGGCAAGGCGATTTGGGTCTCAGGGCTTCCCCCTGGTATTTCCTGAGCATGTACCCCCAAAATAAGAATCTGCCCTCCTTATGTTGCATTTTTCTACNGTTTCCCTGGGCATCTAGCCCCCCCCCACCCCCCAACAGAAAGGAAACCAGAATGTGCCTGCTGCTGGGAGCCAGCGTGAGGATTCCCACCCATGACAAGGTCATGTGGAGAGACCCAGTGGGCAAGGCGATTTGGGTCTCAGGGCTTCCCCCTGGTATTTCCTGAGCATGTACCCCCAAAATAAGAATCTGCCCTCCTTATGTTGCATTTTTCTACTCTTCTGACACTCTCTGGAAAAAGTTAATTCAGGGCTTTTGTCTTCTGCATTTGAAAGGAGTGTTTCAGTTCAACCCCCTCTGATAACGCTCTAACTTGCCTAATACGTTCCCCGGACCTTTTACAGCTTGTGAATTGCTTACAGCCCCCAACTGCGAGGGGCACAAAGCTTAAAGTATCTTAAAGTTACAGAGCCTTTTCTAAAGAGCTAAAACTCATATTGGTGACAGGATTTCACTGTTGACTCAATGATTGCTGCCAGACCTCCTTTTTCTTTATCTCTTAGGCACCTGGGAGGATGTTGATCAATGTAAACGGGTTATGGAAAAAGATATATAGTAGTTTTGATGTTAGCAACACTAGACTTTTGAGTTAATTACTTTTCTTTTGTTATAAATCACTGTACTCCTTTTACTTGTTACAAATTGCTGTATCTTTGCTTTCTGAGAATGGCACCAGACTTTGGGAAGAACAACACAAATAAGTCTTCTGGTTAACGCACCCTTATCAGAAAAGAGCTGTAAAATATTAATTGTCCTTTTGGCCAGAAGATGATGTAAATCACCTAAGACCTGTGTATACTAAGTATGCAGAGAGAAAAGCCTGGTTTTGATAAGAGTCTGGGCTGCTAACACTACATAATTTTGTATTACCCCTTGATATATCTATGTACAATCAAAAAGGTATAAAAGGCCTTCTGAACAATAGGGGCCGGGGCCAGTCGCTGGACTGGTTTCCCCCGTGTCTCTTCTCTAATTTCTGGCTGAATTCCCATCTGGGGTGTGGAGGCTTGCCATGTCTACTGACTTGTCCCGGCTTCTAAGATCCACGCGAGGGGGAGCCCAAGGCGGGGCAGCCCCCGATATTCAAGAGGACGCCGGTGGCCTAATGTAGATGGTGCAAGCTCCTTGTCTGGAATTTTCTTGGCTTTCCATGTAAACTAAGTTATTCAGCCTCTTTTCTCCACTAAATTTCCCTACTATACTATTATTTCCTAATCTAATCTTATATTAATAATAAATAAGTTTTTCCTCGCCGACGCCGTCCTTGCTTCGAATTCTCTGGATCCATGGGAGCTGGACCCTGGCACCACCCTGTCCACGTGGCATGCAGGGCCCTCGTCATGGGCGGCACTTCACCCCCAGCCCAGCTTGTCAGCATGGCCTCCCCTCCCGCAAGTGTGAGGGCGGCGGCTCGCCCCAGGGCAGCTCGCATCCCCGTGGCCATCCCTCCTGCCCTCCCCACCTGCCAGGGCGGCGGTTCTTCCCCGGGCGCCTGCCCCGCCCCGTCCCCCGGCGGCTGGGGTCGGCCAGCCCCTCCGCCTGTCTGCTCTGTCCCCATCCCTCCACCGCACTCTCTGCCTCTCTGAGGTCTCTTCCTTCTCTCGCGTGCCTCTCTCACGTGCCCCTCTTTTCACACACAGTTCTCATCCGAGGTAGGCTGTCCGCGAAGCAAGGAGGGAGCAGCCCCTCGCAGTCTCCCTGCTGCGGGCTGAGACCGCGGTTCAAGTGCAGGAAACGGGGCAGGGCTTCATCAGCACTCCGTTCAGGGCCCCCTGCGCCTCCGCGCGCGCTGTGCCTGACGCCAGGGGTGCAGGGTCGCCCTGTCCTGGGGCAGCGCGGGTGCTGGGGGGGCGTGAACAGCCGAGGGGCTCCGAGGAAGGTGGGCCCCGGCCTTTGACCAGGGGGGCGCCTGGAGGCACGACCCCGCCGTCGTCTGCGGCTCTGCCCCGCGTGTGCGGTGTGTGGGGGGCGCTCTGAGATGGAGGGGCGTGTGGACTAGGGCAGGCTGAGTTTTCTCTGGAAGGCAGCTAACAGTATATAAACCGTCATCATTGTATTTCCACTTTACATGATCGCCGTTCAGAAGGATGAAGAAGGGGTGGGAGCCGGGAGGCCAGGGGTCCACTCCAGCCCTCCCTCAGCCTGGGGAGGTAACGGGGGGAGTGGGAAGTGGGAGGGGCAGCAGTGGAGAGACTGGAAGGTCAGGTTCGGGCTGGACACGTTTTAGGAGACAGAACTGAAGGGCCTTGGGGTGACCACATGGGCGCCTGTGTGGCTTGTCATCTGAATTGAGATTCACGGCCCTGGAGAGTGAGGGAGTCTGTTCACTACACAAGCAGACTCCTGCTGACCTGGGCACACGGAGTGTTCACACACTTCAGGTAAAGACACACGAGAAAGAGTGACCCCAGGTGTCTGGCCTTTAGAGCTCAGTGGGTGGAACACAGGAGAGTAAAACCAGACCTGGAGAATCTACCTGAGTGGAAACGTTTGAACCCAGGATTCACTTTTGTCCCCTTTCAAGCTCTGCTTTTTTGTTGGCACCATCTTTACCATTGTTCTGTTTGTTTTAACTGGCACAGACAGGTCCTTGGGGATGCTTGCAGGTATGGCTGTATCCAGGTGACCTCTCAGGCTGAGGCAGGAAGGAGGAGAAGTTGGGAGCCACGTGTTTATTGCGGAGGGTGAATCGGGGCTGAGTTCTCAGAGGGTGGACGGTCCAGGGCAGGGCGAGGTGGGGCGGGCATGTCGTTACCAGCAAGATGTGGCCGGAGAGCCAGTCCAGTGCTGGTGCGGGGGAATTGCTGAAAAGAAGACGGCCTGCAAAGGCCAACAAGTAAGACTCAGACGAAGCTTCCTCCGGACCAGAGGACCACACCAACAAGGAGGCGGGCTGGAGAGGGACCGCAGGGCCAGACGGCCGTCCTTCTTCAGTGTCTGCTCAGCTGGGCACTGCTTCAGGCACATCTTCAGTGAAGATGCTTCAGGCTCTTGGACCTTGCTTGAGAACAGTTTCATGTCAACGCGGGTCACCACCGAAAGCTGGTGTTACATCATCACAAAAACGGGGAAGGGGTGGGAAACCACGGTGGTTGGAAGGTTTTGGAGATCTCTTCTGGAACATTACTGTATCTTAAGGAGAAAAAAAAATAATTTTTTTTTTTCTGACCAAGACTGAAAAATGGGCGGAAAAAAAATTAAACTCAAAGATTCTAGTAACTGCTGTCCACATTTGAATATTTGGAAGATCTTCCTAAAGTGTTGATCTGTTGAAAGTGTGAGGACACGAGAAGAGAAGGTGATCCTGAAGGTTGGCTTGCGCCGTTAGTTTAGATCTTCAGCAGTCTTGAGTGTAGATCTTCAGCAGTCTTGAGTGTTACGGTGTGCCCTCTGCCTCCCTGGGGAACGTTAACAGCCCTCGCGTCTCCTTTTCAAACTCCTGTGGACCTCAGTTTGCGTCTTTAGCATGCATTGCCATAGCTTCTTCATCTTCTACAGGTAAGTCAGTTGCCCTCTTTCCCAGATACTGCAGGCTTATAATTTTATAGGGTTTTTCCTTCTCACCCGGTTTTCCAATTATCACCGTGTTAGCTGCACACCTGCTTCACAGAAAATTGCACTGTGCCGTTTAACCTTTAGAAAGAAAAAAAGAAAGAATGGAAAAACACACCTCATTACTCAGTTGGTTCAGCCTCAAAGAAAGCCACGTCTCTGGGTGTGGAGCTTCAGCGAGACTGCAGAGAGAGCCCCTGAGTGTTTAGTAGAGTTCAGAACGGGAGCGAGAAGGGTGACTGACAGGCTCCTGGCATCAGGCCGGGCATCCGCAGCGGCCCTGCCACCGTGCCTGCCCAGCTCCACGCCAGAGAGCGCACCAGCTTGTGCCTGTCTTTCTGAAAGTGCCGCCTCTGTTGCCATGCCACTCCAACCATTCTCCTTTACCCTTTCCGCTGGTGGCTCACTTTGTTTCCTAGTGTAGAGGAAGCAAACACTCCCTGGCTGTTTCGTTTTCAGATTTCTCTTGAAGCTGTAACTTCACACGTAAATGGTCATCCATTTATTATGCTTACGTTCATGCACTGCATCTGTTGAAGGCAGACACACACCCATTAGTGTGTAAATTGAACTCGGGCACCCAGCAAATGAGGTGGAGCCCCGAACGCGACTTCTTGACTAACTAGTTGACTGTGATCAGAGGAGGGGCCATAGGAACGGGTGGACCCATGCATGGTGGGCCTGCAGCCATCGAGACACAGGCCAGTTGTCTTCTGGTCTGACTTCATGCCTCGATCGTGACATATGGGCACGATACCTGTGTTTCAGAAATGACTGACATGCTTGTGTGTGCTTGGTCGTTCAGTCGTATCTGACTCTCTGTGACCACATGGACTGTGGCCCACCAGGCTCCTCTGTCCATGGGCTTCTCCAGGCAAGAATACTGGAGTGGGTCGCCGTGCCCTCCTCCAGGGGATCTTCCTGACCCAGGGATCAAACCCATGTCTCCTGCATTGGCCGGTGGGTTCTTTACCATCTGAGCCACCTCGGAGCCACAATCTATAGTCTTACCTAGCTATTAAATAGTAGTAGATAACTTAATGGAAAAGATTGCCCGATCCTATAGAGAAGGAGGGCTCATGAGGCGCGTGAACCGCGGCCCGTCAGCACAGACGATGCTCGGGAAGCTCTGGGGAGGCTGGCTGGTGGCCCCAGCTCGGGGGGCTCCAAGCCCGGGCCTCCCACTTCCCCCCGTCTCGGGCCTAGCCTGTTGTCCCGGCCCACACCAGTCCTTCTTGCTCCGGGAAGCCCAGGCTGCCCCTGTATTCTCACCATGACCCCTGTTCCCGACCCTCTCATTTCTGCACCCTGCACAGCCAGGCCCGATCCCGCGTGAACCCCAGACTCGCCTCTTTGCTGACTGAACACGGTTCCATGTTGAGCCTGCCTGGGTGGCCTGGGTGGCCCCCCTCACCCGCGTGGGCTCTCGTCGGGATCCTGGGTTGTCCCATAGCCTCCCCCCACCACTCCATCCTTTGACAAATAGCCCTGCTTTATCCCTTGAAAAGGCTGAGGCCGTCTAGCACGAGTTCCCCTGCCCATCTCTGAGTCTTCTCAGCATTAGGGGACCATGTTGTCGTGCATATCGATCAGTTTAAATACCTGTCATGGCCTTAGCACAGTGCCTAACATACCTTACTGTTCAGCGGGTGCCAGCTCTTGTATCGGTAACTGAGTGGATTAAATAGCAAACAAGCATGTTGAGTGCTGTATATGAACTCTTCCTTTCCTGCCAGGCTTGTTGCTTAATGGGCTTCCCGGGCAGCTCAGACGGAAAAGCATCTGCCTACAATGTGGAAGACCCAGGTTCAATCCCTGGGTCGGGAAGATCCTCTGGAGAAGGAAATGGCAGTCCACTCCAGTACTCTTGCCTGGAAAATCCCATGGATGGAGGAGTGTGGTAGGCTACAGTCCTTGGGGTCGCAGAGAGTCGGACACAACTAAGTGACATCACTCACTTGTTGTTATTTAATCACTAAGTGTGTCCGGCGCTTTTGTGACCCCATAGACTGTAGCCCACCAGGCTCCTCTATCCGTGGAGTTCTCCAGGCAAGAGTACCGAAGTGGGTCGCTGTTTCCTCCTCTCTGGGGTCTTCCCCACCCAGGGATAGAACCTGTGTTCTGTCCTGTTCTATCCTGTGTTTCTTGCCTCTACTTCAAGTTAAATATACCAAATGTTTTTTGGATAACTCTTAACATTTTAGCCCATTGACTCTGCCCACAAAAAGGAAAAACAATGCAGTGTTAATGCCACATCTCTCTGGGTTTGGCAGAAGGGAGGAGTTGTTTTTCCCCCAAGCCAGTGTTTTTTCTTTTACCCACTCGAACATCCTCTCCGATTGTCTGTGAACAGCACTGTGTGTCTTGTTGGGGCACTACCGATTTCTCCATAGTTATTTCTTTTCTGGAAACATGCAAGTAATCACCATGGCAACACAATAACTCACAGATGACACAAATAGACCTCCACCTCTATTAAATAAAATAGCATTTAAAAAAATAGCACCTCCCCATTGAGCATCCAGTCATCACCCTAGCTTCCCTATCTTTCTTTTGCGTTTTTTTTTTTTTTTTTTCTGCCCTTGGTTTCATCTGCTTTTTTTTTCTTTTCTTTTTTTGCTGTAACTTAATGCCCACAGGTAAACACGGGTAGAGCTCCTTTGAAGAAACTGAGGCTTCAGGTGTTTGCACCTGTGGCCCAGCCACCAGGAAGGCCACTGCCAGACACCAGGCAGCCCTGTGCCGCCAGCTTCACCCACCTAAAGCCCAGATACCCTAACGGCCTGCAGCCTTGTCCACCGTGTGGCACTACAGTCAGAGACTTGTTCTTCCTAAACCTGTTTCCTCATCTGTGAAATGGGCGATAGCCCTCTGGCTTGCCCGACAGGAGTGACTGAGACCTTGCCTGAGAAGACCTGTGTGTACAGGGCTGGTGCTGGACAGGCTCTCGGGATATAAGTTGACTCTGTGCTTCTGGAGCCCATCAGTCAGGCTGTGATGGTTCAGGAAGGCGTTCTCGAGAAGGGTCCAGGCACCCAGGCAGCCCTCTCGCTTCCAAATGGAGGGCTGGTGTCTCTGTTAAGATTCATAGGTATATGGAGTATCTGTCAAGATGTGCAAACAGCGAACAGTTTGCCAAAACCCACTTTTGATTAGCACACAGGATACACAGAAACCATCGGGGAAGTTTTGTCCTCACGGGTTCCAGGAACTTATTCCTCTGTGGGCATAAAATTGTCAGGTACTTGGAATCACAGCCACTTGGCAGAGTGGATGGGACCCAGGCAAGGACAGGCGTTTGCAGCCTTCATGTGCTGCTCCGTTCAGAAAGATGGGGAAGAGGGGCCATCGTCCTGACTGGACCTGCGTGTCCACATTTGCCATCCGTTTACTGAGTGTCTGGTTCATGGCCAGCATAGGGGTGCCTCCTGCCTTGGGGTCGGGTGGGGCGAGAAATGCTTCCTAAACTTGCACGTGCTCTCTTAACTAGGAACACAGAAGAAGTTAAATCGGGAAACAAAACAAAACAAAAATGGAGAAGGGAGGGGAGACCATAGTGAGCAGAAAAGTGGAAAGCCTCTCTACGGGCTATGTTTTGCTTTTTGTTAAAAAAAAAAAAGAAAAGAAAAAATAACACAGTCATGTCTCTCTCCTGCTGGCATTGCCGCTGGAGTAGGAGCCAGCCTGTGGTTGATCTGCGTCCCCGGGGCCCCGTGCAGGCGTCCTGCAGGCAGTCCGGCTCTCAGCTCTGTGTGTGAGGTGCTGGGCCTGGGTGCTCTGCACCCTGGACCCTCCTCCCGCTGACAGCTGCCCTGTGAAAACTGCGGCTCCATTAACAGCAGTTGGTGGGAGGAGAGGGAGGGAGGAGGGGGCGGGCTTAGGTGTAGTGCTGTGCACACGGGCTGGGCTCCTGTTTCCCAAGACTGTTACCAGGACCACAGGAAGATGCTCCCATCTGGATGTGCTCCTGTGAGTCGGCATCAGGACCAGGTATGAGCAGCATCACCGCACAGACTGTGCCCCTTTTACGAAGCACCCGTGAACCCACAGTGCCAACGCTAAGTCCTTTTAATAAACGTTCTCTTGTTCAGTCCGGAAGTCATATCTGACTCTGCGACCCTGCTTCCCTGTCCTTCACTGTCTCTTGGAGTTTGCTCAAGCTCGTGTCCATTGAGTCAGTGATGTCCTCCAAGCACCTCATCCTCTGGCACCCCTTTCTCCTCCTGCCTTCAATCTTTCCCAGCATCAGGGTCTTTTCCAGTGAGTCATTTCTCCACATCAGGTGGCCAGAGTATTGGAGCTTCAGCATCAGTCCTTCCAGTGAATATTCAGGGTTGATTTTCTTTAGGATGGACTGCTTTGATCTCCTTGCGTTCTAAGGGAGTCTTCTCCAACACCACAGTTCAAAATCATTCCCTTGCAGTTCTTCTGTGCTCAGCCTTCTTTGTGGTCCAACTCTCACATCCATACATGACTATAGGAAAAACCATAGCTTTGACTAGATGGACCTTTGTTGGCAAAGTGATGTCTCTGCTTTTTAATATTTTTTTAATAACACTTTTTCATAATGTTCTATAACGTTTATGATAACATCATAAAGGAAGTACTAAGAATATCCCCATTTTATAGATGGAGAATTTAGGCATTTGTCCTAAACTATACGGCGCTCAGGTTGAAGCTTATGAAGTGGCTTTGGCCAGGGAAGGTGGTTAGAAAAGGCAGTGATAGCCACTCCCTGTGTTCAGTCTGACCACCTGTGGCAGGGCATGGCTAGAGAGAGTCCCTGGCTCGTGTGTGTGGCTGATGTAAAGCCCTCCACAACGAAGCAAGCTTTTACCCAGGCTCCATCCATGAAAAAATATGACCTTTACCAAAGTTAAAAAAATTTCTTTGGACAATCTTTTACCAAAATAGGATGGTCCTTTGTGCTAAAACGAGAGGCATGAAATGGCAAAGTTTCTGAAGTCACTTTTGGCACAGGACACCCAGACTCACAGGTTCTGTGATGTAACATGCTAGTTCACTGTTGAAGGCTTTCGTATTTTCAGGGCACGGTGACCAGGGAAGACACGAGAGGTGTGTGACAGGTGGTCTGCACAAGGCCTCCCAGGCTTTAAATGTGCCACGGAGTCAAGGGTTTTCCAGCCCTCCTGGGTCCATCCCTGGATGCTCTGAACGTGCATCTCATCGTGAGGGGGCGCTCCCTGTGCCGGGTACCGAGTCCCCAGGCTTGAAGGAGGGTTTGCGCCTGAGTGCTCAGTTGTGACTGACTCTCTGCGACTTCCTGGACTGCAGCCTGCCAGCCTTCTCTGTCCATAAGGTTTTCCAGGCAACCGTATGGAGTGGTTTTCCATTTTCTGCTCCAGGGAATCTTCCCGACCCGGGGATGGGACCCACAGCTCCTGCGCTGGCAGACAGATTCTTAACCACTGTATCATCTGGGAAGCCCAGGCGTGAAAAAGAGCCATTGTGAAAATGAAATGGTTCCGCATCCCAAATGTATTACTGCTTTCTCAGCAATTAAAATCTGTAAAAGCAGTGGAGTCAGAATAAGCAATGTTGTGTTCCCAGGAAAGTCTCGGATCTCGCGAGAGCCGGTTTGGGCTACAGTATTTATCCGGCGCCCATGGTGGGTGCTGCTGCGGGGGAAGCATGAGGTGGGCCTTGCAGAAGGAGTCTCTGTGCTCTGCGTGCCTCAGTTTCCCCCCTTACAGCATGAAGTCAACTCTGCTTCCAAGGGATTTCATTGGCATAAAACTTTACTCTCTCCCTCCGAAATGTGGAAGCCTTGTTAAATTATTAATAAATCAGATTGTTCAGTAACAAAATCCAGCTCCCTGTCTCCTGTGTTTACAAGTAGACCATTTGTTTAACAGAGTCTCTGTCATGCTTCCAGGTCCTGTCAAGTACTTTACAGAAAACCTCTTCCACAGATACTACCAATTACATTTTACAGATGAAGAAACCAAGGCCCAGAAAGGACACATAACTGGCCCAGGGCCACTGGCTCCGGAGCCGGGCTGAGTGCAGCGAGTCTGGTCCCTGCCGCCAAGGAGGGTGCGAGGTGACCCCGCGGTCCGCCCCGGCCTTCGCCACGGCCGGCGGCTGTTTCCACTAGGACACTTCCGTCGGATGGGTTCTCTTTTGTGTCCCTAAGTGTGAGGTCTTTTGAGGAAATTAATGCTTCGCCTCAGTTAAATAGTTTTTCATCTGATTTGTGATGGAGTTCAAAAGCAGGAAGATGGCTTTTCCCGGGAGACATCACTCTCTCTGCTTTGGAGCAGCTCCGGCTTGGCCCTGCCCCTTTTCTGCACCCCCAGCCCTGCCTGGAGCATGCAGAAGAGGGTCCAAGTGAGAAGGGGAGGGACGGGGCTCTGCTTCCCCCACGTCAGCATTCTCCTCTCCGCTCTTCCTTTTGCTGTCCCGAGGAGGAGCGTGCAGATGAGGGTCCCAAGTGAGAAGGGGAGGGACAGGGCTCCGCTTCCCCCACGTCAGCATTCTCCTCTCTGCTCTTCCTTTTGCTGTCCCGAGGAGGAGCGTGCAGATGAGGGTCCCAAGTGAGAAGGGGAGGGACGGGGCTCCGCTTCCCCCACGTCAGCATTCTCCTCTCCGCTCTTGCTTTTGCCGAAAGGCACAAACAGCAGGCTTCACCAGACTCTGGCAGAGTTGGCACCGCCCCGCCCCCATCACCACCGTCAAAACAAACAAGCAAACAAGCCGCCATTCACTTTCCAGCTGCATCTTCAAGTGCTCGTTACTCTCTGCACAGGAATGTCGTCTATTTTAGAAGAGAGATGCAAGGCCTCTTTGTACTTTCTTCTTCCTCCCTGGTGTGTGTGTGTGTGTGTGTGTGTGTGTGTGTGTGTTGAGTGTGTCCTTTGGAACAAGGCTGTCTAAGGGTCTGCCTTGGCACATTTCCTTGATGACTGTTTTGTCAGCAGGTTTTTTCTTTAACCTTCCACAAATACGCACCTGCCTCCAAATAGCATTTAATGAAGAGGTGTTTGAAATAAATCTCTGGAAGCAAAGGCCACTTTATTCATCATCTGTGTGGCGAGCAGCCAGGGAGGCTCCTGTGCAGAGCGCATAGTTAGACGCAGAGGGCTGCGCGCACGTGCCTGCGTGCGGGTAGATATCGATGGTGTTAATAAAAACCTGGCTTCAGTTCCCCCTCTGATCAGAATAAGAATTAGGTTACCTGGAAACTAAATGACAAGAGGCAGCTGCAGAAAGAAAAATGCATTATTTTTTATTATTGTAATAGCCCTGTTCCAATATTCTTTCTCCTTCCAAATCACCTTAGGATCTGTAACGATAACTAGGTATAAAAAGAAAGCAGGGTTTTGTGGGGAAAATATTTATTTTGTAGAATAAAAATGAAAATCACCTGTATTATTATTTTTTTTAAAGGCTGTTGGTCCTTTTAGGATTGGCTCCTTGATGTCATAAAGCCCTTTTAATCATAATAAGACTCAGCCTCACTGCAGCCACCATGGTTGAGGAATGGAGTTAATCAAAACATAGCTCACCGGGAGCCGTATGACGTAGTGAGAAGACTAACCTTCAAATGACTGATAAATAAGAAAGCAGGATGCATTTAAAAGAACTGTAAAAACTCAAGGTAAAAAGCTACCAGGCACGCTTCGGGTCCAATTGGGGCCTCAGTCTTAGCATCAGGCAGCACTTGATGTGTTCCTGGGGAGGAGTGGGCTCGTGTTCCGGCACCTGCGTAGCAGCTCTCTGGTGTCTGTCAGTGTGTCTGACCCTTGGTCTTCATTTTCTTCCTCTGTAAAATGGAGGTGCAGTGGTTTCTGTCTCACAAAGGCCAAAGTGAGCGTGCAGAACAGGAAGGCTCAGAATACCCCTGCGTGTAGGAGTGTGTCCGTTGTCTTCCTGCTGTGAGAGGAGGTCGATAGCATTGCAGGTAAATAGAGGCAGAAGAACAGGGTGTATTTTCATTGAGGAGACTTTAGATGAGTGGGGAAAAGGTGAGACCATAAGCCCAGCAGGTTTCTGTAAATGAAATATTTTCCCAGAGTATAGGTTCACACACATTATTAATAGTGGTTTACAAAATCTATGTTGTTCAGCCCTTAATTTTCAGTTTCCATTCCTGTGGCTCCAGAACCTGTCCTTCCTGCATCATCTTGATCCATGGTGTGTTTCTGGCAAAAGATTTGACAGCTAAATTCGGGGACGTGGCTTCAGTCCCTGGGAGAGTCACAAAGCCTGTTAGTGTTTTAAAGGTTCTACGATGTCTTACTATAAGAAACCTGAAGCTAGCATGTCCCCACCTTATTGGACCATGGAACCCTTTTATTTTCACTTATTTATTTTTGTTTGACAGTTGAATTATAGGCATGCATTCATTGTGTGTATTGGTCACGATGGCTATGATCACAAGTCCTTTTCCTACAGGAATGAATAAAGGTGTTTTTCAGTTTCACTGAGATGTAATTGACAATATAGGTTTAAGATGTACAGCATAATGGTTTGACTTGTTTATATATATATATATATATATAGAACTGATTGCCACAGAATAAGTTTAATGTCTGTCCTACAGATACAAAAAAGAAAAATATTTTTCCTCGTGATGAATACTTTCAGGATCTACTGTCAGTAAATTAACTTGGTTCCTTATCACATTAATTTGGCATTATTTCTGATAAGCACGAAGCAGTGAGTTGAGTGAGGGTCTAGAATCTGATGCTGGTGAGGTCCTGGGCTCTGAGTAACCCCTTCAAGCCCCAGCTGCCCACAAACAAATCCATGAAACCTTAGGAGAGATCTGTATCGTCCACGAGGTCCTGCCTCCCTGTCACCGCAAGTTCACGAGCTCGGGACGCAGTGGGCTGCCCATGTACGGGTCTTGGTTATTGTGACCGTGAGCTCATCCCTGACATCTCCAAGCCTCAGGATTTTCATTTCTAAAGGGGGACAATAGTCTTTATCCCATCAGGTTGTTAAGTGACATATAACGTATGTTTTTAACACGTTCTGTTAAATGAGGCATGATCGTAATGTGCACAGTGACATACATATGGATCTCTGACTCTGGAGGTGGGGGCAGAGGGTGGGGGCGAAGGGCTGACGGGCCTTTCATTCTCCGGTTAAGACGACCGCTGTCTCTGGAAGCATCCTGTGTTTAAAGGTGGCCGAGCTCCGCAGGAGCCATAGTGGAGTGACATGTGACACTCTGTGGAGCCCCCTCGAGTTCTGAGAGGAGACTCTTGCCGGGCGGTGCCCCCAGGGGCATAGATTCCGTCAGTGAGGGGCTCCAGTCCCAGCCAGCTGCAGTGAGAATCCCCGGGCCAGGGCACATGCCCCGCCGGTACCAGGCTCATGGCCTGGGCTGTCCTCTGCCAGGGATGTGCAGGACATGCAGGCAGCCGGCGTGCAGTCGGCCCATGCCCGCCTCTGAGATGCCTGCCCGGCAGGTCGCCTGCTGATCAAACACCCCCGTCACTTCGCTCCTTCGTCCCCAGCACTAAGTAGGTAGGAACCGTCCCTCTAGACTTTCAGTCGGTGGAAGAATAGCTTTTGAAAATGGGGGACCGGGAGTTAAAGGAACCCCCTCCCCCCCAGTCACCAAAACTAGTCGGGGACAGAGCCAGGCTGTCCCAGCGGAGCGATAGCCCCTAGGATTCGTGTGAAGTTGTGAGAGGTGACTGCCTGGCGCGCAGTGGACCCCCGCTCAGCAGTGACCATCACTAGGCTGTTCATCTGATGGGTTTTGTTTAAACTTACAAGACAAAAAGAGAGGGATAATTAACCATACGTTCCCTTCTATAACGTTCTGTTGTTTATAGGGACTTTAATATATGTTATCCCATTTGATCTTCATAATAATTCCATGGGGTGAGCCTGCTGTCGGACAGCAGCGTCTGCAGAGGCTGAGGCGGGTGGTGCCCAGCTCACCTGGGAGTCGGGCTGCTCCGAGCAGCTAGGGGGCCCCGCCTGGCGAGGGGTGACTTGCTGGGTGGGTTACAGGCTGGGGAGCCGCGGGCACCGTGCCCACACCCACCTCTACTGTCCCGCGCTACGTGTTACCTGCGCCCCATCCACACTGACAGGGCCACACCGCACAGCCAGCCCCACGGTGAGGACGGGCGCACGAGCCTGGAAAACCTGGTGTCCTGTGCGATGACTAGCACGCGATGGTTTGGGAAGGAGGAAAGAAATCCCGAAAGTTGCCTTCGTGGCGATCCAGTGTATGGAGTATTCTGTTCACTTTTCGGAAGGGAAATTCGTCGTTACTGAGCTCGGAATGTTTCCTCTCTGTGCCTGAGAAGCCAGAGCAGGCGCCTGCTCAACAGTGGCCGTCTTCTCCCCCAGCTCCAGCCCAGGGCACCTTCTGCCAGCTCGCGCCTGCGCCGGGCAAGCGGCGCCTCCATCAGGACCCGCATTCACCGTCCTGCTGCTGCTGATGCTAAGTCGCTTCAGTCGTGTCCGACTCTGTGTGACCCCAGAGACGGCAGCCCACCAGGCTCCCCCGTCCCTGGGGTTCTCCAGGCAAGAACACTGGAGTGGGTTGCCATTTCCTTCTCCAATGCATGAAAGTGAAAAGTGAAAGTAAAGTCGGTCAGTCGTGTCCGACTCTTAGCAACCCCATGGACTGCAGCCCACCAGGCAAGAGTACTGGAGTGGGGGGCCATCGCCTTCTCTGATTCACCGTCCACGTACCCGGAACTAAGCCCTCCGTCATGCCTGCCTTGCGCACTGCGCTTTAAACGGGGCACAGGGCGCCTCCATCAGAGCCCGCGATCACCGTCCACGTATCCGGAACTGGCCTCCGTCACGCCTGCCCTGCATACTGCGCTGTAAACAGTGTTCGACTCGCTTGGATTTGTTGCCGAAGAAAATAACGTTTCACATTTCTCCCTAACGTGAAGTTGAACTCATTGTTTCTGTTACTGAAATAGAATCTAATATTAATAGGTGGAATTTTATTTTAAATAGAGAAGAAACCATTTCTTTTTAAAATGCAGACGCATAAACTGTGGACCTTGTTTTCCTCTTAACATAGTTTCTCTGGGTAAATGACTAAAAATTGAGACCATTTTTTCCCTTCATTTTCTTTGTACCTAATATTTGGAAAGTAATGTTTATGTAGGAAGTATAAGAACACGATAGATCCCCAGGAAACCACCACCCAACCCTAACCCCAGTTTTTTTTTTTTGTATCTGGGGGTTTTCTTCCCACCCCATCCCATACCCTGCTTCTCCCAGCCCCCCAACCGCCCGCACCCCCCCCNATTGATGCTTCTGAACTGTGGCGTTGGAAACGACTCTCGAGAGTCCCTTGGACTGCAAGGAGATCCAACCAGTCCATCCTAAAGGAAATCAGTCCTGAATATTTATTAGAAGAACTAATGCTGAAGCTGAAACTCCAATATTTTGGCCACCTGATGCGAAGAATTGACTCATTGAAAAAGACCCTGATGCTGGGAAAGATTGAGGGCAGAAGAAGAAGGGGATGCCAGAGGATGAGATGGTTGGATGGCATCACGGACTCAATGGACATAAGTCTGAGTAAACTTTGGGAGTTGGTGATGGACAGGGAGGCCTGGCGTACTGCAGTCCGTGAGGTCACAACAAGTGGGATATGACTGAGCGACTGAACTGTACTGCGATCATTGTCATCTTTAGCAGTGAGCACAGAGAGCTGAAGGAAATTCTTATTTTCTTTTACCACTTCCTCATATAAATGACAAGTCTATCCTGTGACTTTACTTTTGGCTTGCTTGAGTTTTAAAAGCCATAGAATGATGGGAGATGGAATGATAGATGATGTTCAAAATGGGTGATACTTGCTTTGGGAATTTACAAAATGAGGGTTTGAGGAAGCGAAGCAGCTTTGGTTGAGGACGGAGGTGGAGCAGCTGTAGGAGCCCTGGTTCCCTTCCATGTTCAGGACGAGTTAACAAGCAATGGGAAAAGAAGAGGCCTTTATGGGTAGGAAAATTCAGCTCATTCTCTGCTCCTGAGTTTTCTTCTTTTCAGTCTATGCTAGGGGTTGCACAGAGTCCGACACAACTGAAGTGACTTAGCAGTTAGCAGTGAAGTATAATTTATGTTCAACAAACTGCGTCCGTTGGAAATGTACAAAGCGATCTGTTTTAACAGATGTGTGCAACTGAGAGGCCGCCCCACTAGCACACAGGCTCAGGGCCTTTTCTGGCTCACAGCTGGGTTTCTGCAGCCCATCCCCCACCCCCAAGGTACCACAGCTGCCCCCGAGGACTGGAGCCTTGCAGCCTGATCGTATCACTTCCCATGTCCCCAGAGAAGCTTATCAGCTGTTTCCCTGGAATTATTATTTTTAATCACTCTATTTTCTCACTATATTCCTGGCAAAATAAAAAGAATATATTTTATTTATAGTCAATTGGCCAATTTCATTTAATAACTGGAAACAATTATGCACAAGAAACAATATTCAAAATTTTACATGTGCCATAGGAAAGCCAAAACAAAATTAGGCTTACTCGGCAAAATCCAAGGTGATATAAGGGAGAAATATACAGGTGAAGTCCCAGGGAGATCAGTTTTTAAAGAATAACTCCTGGATTCCTGTAGATAAGGAATAAAGTCATTTTCATTCTCCCTGCGGTGCCTGTCCAAAAGTGGGAAGGGGGGGGGTATCACAAAATGCGTGGAAAGATGGGTAGATGGCGGAAATAAGGAAGATAGGAAGTCAGGAGAGACCACATCCAGGTCACCCATGACTGTTGTAGTGATATCAAAAATTCAAGGGGTGAAGGAGAAAGAATGTTTTCTTATGGCTATGCTGCCTGGTAATGACCTTATTTTAGTGCAGGGGAGACCCAGCTTCAGAGCCAGCTCCAACACTTGGCATCATGACACGGTCCCTTCTCTCAACTTTGTTGAACATCATTTCTGTGATTTATAAAATAGGAGTGATATTGTTTGTGTTGTAGGGTTGGTTTAAGAATTAAACGAGGCCATACATTTTGTTATAACAAGTCAGACACAGAAAAGAACACCCTTTATGATTTCTGTATACATGGAGCTGGAAAAGAGCCAACACTGAGAGACGATGGTGATAGACAGTGTGCCACCTCTGGGTAGAGGGTGATAAATGGGAAGCAGCACAGATGCTTCTGGGTCACTGATAATGTGCTATTTTTTATTTAGGCGATAGCTGTGTGTGTGTGTGTGTGTGTGTGTGTGTGTGTGTGTGTGAAATAATACAAGCCATTCTTTTATGTTAGAAAAGGCAAGATATACCTTTTCTTGTATGAACTAAAACTGCCTCCAAAGGGTTTTGGGGTAGAGAGATGGGAGATGAAAGTGGAGGACTTTACACAGAATATCTCCTGTTACTCTCTTTTTTTTTTTTTAATTTATTATAGTTGATTTACAGTGCTGTGTTAGTTTCCACTATATAGCGTCCCTATTGTTAATTTTTAAATTTTATTTATTTATTTATGTATTATTGTTTTTTTAATGCTTACAGCTTTTTATTTCATAGTATACACCCATGAGACCATACAGAGAAAAATAAAGATGTGAAGAACCATATTTTGGGCAATAATTCATAAAATGCAACACTAGAAGTAATTTAAATATCCAAAATTAAGCAATAATTAAATAAATTATAGTATACATATCATACCATATGAATAATTTTATCAAGCAATACTTAATTACATTAAATCAGCTATAATATGCTGTTTCGTTGGAAAATATAGATATAAGATCACAGTTTTCTTTTTTTTGTTTTCTCTATTTTATTTTTTTCGTTCTAATGTGTATAGCTTTTTCTTTTTTTTAATTTTTATTTTTTAGTTTGTTTTGCCTTACAATACTGTATTTGTTTTGCTATACATTGACATGAATCAGCCATGAGTGTACCCGAGTTCCCAATCCTGAACCCCCCCTCCCCCCTCCTGCCCCATACCATCTCTCTGGATCATCTCCATGCATCAGTCCCAAACATCCTGCATCCTGCATCGAACCTAGACTGGCGATTCATTTCACTTATGATATCATAACATGTTACAATGCCACTCTCCCAAATTATCCCACCCTCTCCCTCTCCCACAGAGTCCAAAAGGCTGTCCTATACATCTGTGTCTCTTTTGCTGTCTCGCATACAGGTTTATCATTACCATCTTTCTAAATTCCATATATATGTGTTAGTATACTGTATTGGCGTTTTTCTTTCAGGGTTACTTCACTCTGTATAATTGGCTCCAGTTTCATCCACCTCATTAGAACGGATTCAAATGTATTATTTTTAATGGCTGAGTAACACTCCATTGTGTATATGTACCACAGCTTTATTTAGTTCTTAAGTGACAGATAATTGCTTTACAGAATAGTGTTGGTTTCTAGTATACAAATATGTTAGCAATTTAGGAAATTAAATACATTTTAAGAAGCATAGGTCTAAGCCCAAGTTTCCCTACCTGGTCATTTCTTGATAGGTCCTTGATGATAAGGAACTGGTGAGATGGTATGACAATGAAGTATCTAAGATGCTCTACTGGAAAAAGTCAACTTTTAGATGTAAAATGAAGTCTTCTTTTCCTGAGATCCATAATATTACCAAAAGCACGTTGGTTTCTAGAGATTTCTGGCAGGAAGGAACATCAGGTAACTCACCAACCATTTTTAAATACCACAATACTTGTAGGGAATACTTACCATTGTAGTCTGTATCCAGCAGTTGAGTGCTACTGGAACTTCCTTCCTTTCTCTCTCGTCCCAGCAAGAACATCACAACAGCAACAAATATTAGAGCAGCATCTCCTAGAAGAATGGTGATTCTTTTCAAGCCCGGAGAAAATTAGATAGGGAAAGAATTATGAGAAAACTCTTTCAGATCTTCTTGTAAAATGTGTGGGAAGGCATGTAAGAAGGAAAATGCATATGTCAGTTTTATTATTATTATTATTATACTTTGAAAAGGATAGGGAGGTGAGAGTATAAAAAGAGTTTTTAGAAGAGAAAAAAAATCTTCCTCCGAAAATTGTGATGAACTTATTAGGATTGAGGATAGTTGGAAATCACTTACAGTCTCAATGACAGACGTGATATTGTTGCTTTATGATAGGGAGGACCATGTTGTTTATTTCTCTGGGGCCCTTGCTGGTATAGGTGGAAACAAGAGAACTTTATGGAGACCAGATGGACAATGTGGCAGTGGAGAAAGGGGGGAATGAAGAAGAAATCTCTCTGCTGACTTGGGCCAGTTTCTCATCTTATCAGTGTGCAGTGTATTCATCCATTCACTGGGCACATTGCTCAAATTAATGTCGGTCAATAGAATATTAATACAACTCACTTGATTCACTTGAAAACTCCAAAATTTCCATGTTAGAAGATTTGGTAAATCTTCTGGATGATGTTATTAACAAAGCCAAGTTTAATATTTGATACCACCTTTCACACATCTCTGGATTATGTGTCCAACTTAAGGCCACATTGCTGAATGTATGTGTTCTGGTCCAGTGAAGCGTTTTTGCACTTGAGGCTGTTTATTCTTGCCCTCTCAAGGATCATGTATTGAATGTTTTAAGTTCCCAAGAAACCGTGGTATATTGAGTTGTATTCACTAAAAGCCCATGAATCCTGAGTCTTAGAAAATGAAAGCTGAGCACAGGAAAATAAACTTACATATGCTTGGAACCCTGAGAAAAGTTTGCTGGAAGTTAAAATAAGAGTGAATTATGGTGGAGAGAGATTTAACGGTTGAAAAAAACAAATGAAAATGTTGAGTATGCCAATGGCAAGACTACATTTTATAACTTTTTCGCCCACCATGAAATTCTGTTTCCTAAACTGGGCCCTTTAGAAGTTAGATTTGCATGCCATCCTTCTTAATTTTGTTGATATTCTTGTATATGCCCCTGATTAAGCATTCTAGCATGTAAAGTGAATGTTTTCATGCATTTTGAATTACCTGTTTCATGCAATTGGCTATTTCCCGATTACTTCTTTGTATTATTTTTGGAAAAGTTTTTACTTTTGCTACGAATGATATCTCCTTCATATGTCCAAATTCACAGCTTATATCTCACTTTCCACCAAAGCCAGACTTGTGTCCCCAGTAACCTTGAGTCATAGTAACAACAGCTTTAGAGGCTTTCCCTAGGATAAAGCTCATGTGACGTAGGCTGTGGTTCTTTTTAAATTTCATTTTATTTTTTTACCTATTGATTTATGTTTGACTGTGTTGGCTCTTTGCTGCTGCATACAGGCTTTCTCTAGCTGTGACGAGTGGGGTCTGCTCTTGAGTTGCAGTGTGCATACTTCTCATTGCTGTGGCTTCTCTTATTGCAGAGCGTGGGCTCTAGCGCACGGGCTCAGGAGGTGGGGCATGTAAGCTTCATTGCCCCACAGCACGTGGGATCTTACTGGACCGGGGATCAAACCCATGTCCTCTGCATTGGCAGGTTGATTCTTAACCACTGGCAATTGTTTTCTAACCAAGATGGCCTGCTTACTATATAAATGCTGTTAAAAAGTCAGCAGAAAAAATTTTAAGTATAATATCTTTGTGTAGTAGATTTCCATATCTGCTTATGGAAATGCAAAGTGAGACTAAATCATGAGTTTTTTTGACAAACGTGTAGGTAAACTTTAGCGTTCTTAAAAGGACTTCCATTTAAGGGGAATAATGGTCTTTATTAACTTTCTTCCTAGAGATGTTTGTTAACAGGTCATTCTAGGAACCAATCCTTAGCTATTCCGAGGTGCTTATTCTCTCTAATGTAAAGCCACCAGTTTACCCTTTTTAAAACAGTCACTGTTTTAGGGAATTGCATTCGGTGGTTTTATTCATAGCTGAAATAATGTGATGAACCAATTGGTTCAGTATTACTATTATTTTAAGTATTGGTAAAATGCAAGTCAATTTGTTAACCTTTTGAATGTATCTATTAAGTCTAAGAACTGTAGTAGTGATTATTGTTAAATGAAGTGCTCCCTCCAGTGCCTCCCAAACATGGCCCTGGACCCATAGCTGTTATGGCTGCTGGAAGACGCTGGCCAACATGAGAGGCAGGCTAGTATTGCATCCCTGAAACTCTGGTCCTTATCCTGGTAAGCCCTCTGGGTTCTTTATTCATGGTTTCTTGCTCCAAATGCCTGCTTCTTTATGCTTCTATTGGTGAAAGAGAACATGCTAATGCTCTCACCTTAAATGCAACTGATCTATCACATAGAATTTTAAAATTCTTTCCCACTCTAAAATCATTGAAGAAGCTGGAATGGAAACATAAATCTGTATGTACTTGTGTAGCTATAAATGCTGAACTTTAAAAAAATTTAGTCTTCATTTCAGAAGGATGTGCACAGAGGGGTGAAGGGCAGGTGGGATGAGCTGGGATGTAGCGCTGACATGTCTACACTGCCATGTGTGAAACAGACAGCTGGGGGAGGCTGCTGTGTGGCACAGGGAGCTCAGCTCGGTGCTCTGCGATGACCTAGAGGAACGGGGTGGTGGGAACGAGGGGCTGCATGCATGCCTATAGCCAATTCACTGCACTGCACAGCCGAAACTGACCAACACTGTAAAGCAATTTTGCTCCTATAAAAGTAAATAGCGGCACAGTGGTAAAGAACCCACTTGCCAATGCAGAAGACTCAAGAGAAATGGATTCAATCCCTGGGTTAGGAAGATCCCATGGAGTATAAAATGGCAACCCGTTCCAGTATTCTAGCATGGGAAATTCCATGGAAAGAGGAGCCTGGTGGGCTACAGTCCATGGGACTGCAAAGAGTTGAATATGACTGAGTGTGCACACACTGTCTCTTATACACATCTCTCAAGGATCATGTATTGAATGTTTTAAGTTCCCAAGAAACCGTGGTATATTGAGTTGTATTCACTAAAAGCCCATGAATCCTGAGTCTTAGAAAATGAAAGCTGAGCACAGGAAAATAAACTTACATATGCTTGGAACCCTGAGAAAAGTTTGCTGGAAGTTAAAATAAGAGTGAATTATGGTGGAGAGAGATTTNCTCTTAAATAAAAAAATAAACTGGGGAAGTTTTGGGAAAAAAAAAAAAAAAAAAGGAGAAGGATAGTCACAGATCAATGGGAAAGATAGGGTCTCCTGACTGTCTTCAGGCTGCAGATTCATTCTGTTGATCTTTGTCATCACGAAGAGCTTCCCAGTTGGCTCCGTGGTAAAGAATCTGCCTGCAGCACGGGAGAACCAGGTTCAATCGAAAGTCACAAAGATCCCCTGGAGGATGCAATGGCAATCGAGTCCAGCGTTTGTGCCTGGGAAATCCCATGGACAGAAGAGCCTGACGGGCTACTCTGTTGGGTCGCAAAGAGTGAGAAGAGACTGGGCATGCCCACACATCATCGGTAAAATAATAATCACAGAGGATAGAGGGTGTATCTATAAGGAGCCTACAGTGTTTTGTATTAAACTCTTTAGTAAATTTGACTAGTATTTTATCTCCATTTATTGAGAAGGACAAACTATAACCTATCAGAGAAGTCTTCTGGCAACTTACTCTCCAGTTCTGGAGTGAAGACAATATTTGTGTTGGCTGAGATTAAGGTCGTCTGGTTCAAGCATTCAACTTTGTTGTGGCAGTGAAAAGTATGCCCTGTGCCGTTTTTTAAAGAAAGGAAGAAAATCCCTCAGATAACAGAGGAAAATCCTAATTGAAAAGCGACCATGTACCTGTGAAAAATAGAAAATATAGCTTATGGAATTAGTTCCAATCTTGAAGTTGAGACCCATAATTTAGCTTTGACTTTGTCATAGGGAAATGTAAATACATTTATCGAATACCTGTCTTGTACCAGGCACTGTAGAATACCCTAGAAATAAAAACTAAGTCACGGCTTTCATGCTCTTTATTACCAGAATGTAGTCCCTTCATTCATAAAGTGAAAGAAACTGACCATCTCTATACCCTTCCGCCTCTGATGTCCTATGGAAAAAAAAAATCAATGAATATATTCATTCATTCTTTCTCTGAATGTTTATTATGAAGTAGGAGTTGTGCTGTAAGTACTGGTGATAAGGTAAACAAGACAGAGGATGGTTTAATCTGAGGAAGAGAAGAAGAACCTGAAAAATGTTAACAAGTAAAGTGCAATTCCAGACAGTAATAAGTGAGTGAAGTAACAGAAACACATGGAATGATACAACAGTGCTTGGGAGAGCTATGTGTGTTAGTAGAACAGAGCTCAGAAAGCAAAGTGATATTGTTGAAAGTGTACATATGCAATTAGCTTCATAATATGAACCTAAATACGGTTCATACAATAAATGGATCGAGATGTATTGGGAGACAGCTTTAAATACTGGACTCAGAAATATTAAGCAACAGAACAGTTTTCTATCAGGTGAAGTGTACCATGAAATCAACCTGTTAACCTCACTGTCCCTCATCGCAGAAACATCCAAGGTGAAAAAATTACCAAGGGCCTAGGACAGACCCTAAATCTTAAGCAAATAATAAGTACTATAAAAATATAGTTGACCATAGGGAATCCATGTGTAGTGATGTAAAGCATAGATTATGGAGACAGAAAACATACTTTCACATTTCAGCTGTAGAAACTTCACATTTATTGTAGAAACTTAGGCATATTACTTCCTTCCCCTGTGTTTCAATGTCCTCCTGTGAAGTGGAGTTAAAAAGTAGTCCTGGGACTTCCCTGCTGGTCCAGTGGTTAAGACTCTGCACTCCCAGTGCAGAGGCCACAGGTTCAATCCCTGGTCAGGGAACTAGATCCTACATGCCATGCAGCATATCCAAAATACAAAAAAAGTAGACTCTAGTCTTTAAATTTGCTTGGGGATGAATAGGAAAATCTGCTATTTTAAGGAGTTGTTTTTTATTAATATCCTATTTATAATATATTTAATTTTAAGCTGGTCCTAATATAATAAAATCATTACCGTTGAGTAGATGCTGAATACTAGAGAATGAATGAACATTATAGATGTCAGTTCTCTTTTTCCCTGCTTCCACAATGACCTTCTCTATTACTGAAAAGTATCATTTTTTGAAAGGGTATATTCAAAGCAAACGAGTGGAGAAAGTGTATGCTGAAGTAGGCTGGAGAAAATGATGAAAACCCACTAAAGGAAAAATAACCCAAATGCCCTTCATCACCTTACTGGAAAATGGAATGCCTGCTTGATGGCAGATGCCAGCGGTGTGATGGACAGCTGGGTGGGGGAGAGTGGGCTCAGCAACGAGGATGCAGGATGTCACTCCTGGAACAAACGGATGCTTTTATGTGACATGTCTGGCAAAGGAATTGTCTTGAGGGCAATTACTTTTGAATACCCTGGAAATAGAGCCTTGATTGGCCAGATTTCTTGTCTCTTCCTCTTACTGTGTTTTATTATTGTTTTAAAATCTGTCTCTCTGGATCATAAGTTGATGTGGAGTGGGAGGTGGGGGGGGGTTTCAAGATTGGGAACTCATGTACACCTGAGATGAAAAAAATAAATAAATAAATAAATTTTAAAAAAATAAAAATATAACTCATTAAATTCAAAGCAAAAAAAAAATAAATAAAATCTTTCTCTGACTACTGCAAAGAGGAGCGAGATAAGAGAAAGGGATAATATAAGAGGCAGAGAACCCCGATGGGCCACCGTCCGTTTTTCTTTCCGATGCTTTTCTATCTCTTATCTTCATTTAGAAACTTAGGAATTGTTAAAAAAATATTATTGGAATATAGGTGATTTACAACATTATGTAACTTTCTGTTGTACAGCTAAGTGAGTCAGTTATGTACATACATACACTCACGTTTTTCTAGATTCTTTTCCCGTATAGATTATCATAGAATAATTGAATATAGTTCCCTGTGCTGTTCAGTTGGATCTTGTGTTTTTATCTCTTTTGTATGCGGAGGTGTGTACATGTCAGCCCCAAACTCCCAATTCATCCCCCTTTTACCTACCGGTAACACAGAGTCGGACACGACTGAGCGACTGAACTGAACTGAACCACGAATTTGTTTTCTACATCCGTGACTATTTCCATTTTGTAGGTAAGTTCATTTGAAAAATAAAAGGAGCATAAATATGAACATAAATAAATATGAACGTATTATTTTGCTTCCCTCAAAAAGCTCCGTGTATGATATCTTCTGACAGAAAAGAATGTATTTCCTGCTTCCATCAGGATTACAAATTATGTAAATTTTTCAGCACTGAACACAGACTGTGGTACTGCTAAACACAGGCTTTTTTATTTTCCCCAACATTTTTGTGATATTTCTGTAACAGACCCCATGGAACCAACTTAAAACAAGTGTAAGCAAAACATTTGATCCTTGGGGAAGACAGTTTGATGCAAGATGTGTTTTCTTGGTGATGCCTCCATATACCCCACCTTTCATCAGCTTTGACAACTTTCTGTGATCTATGGCCAATAATCTCTGCTTCATCTACAAAGTGCACACTTTTCCCGAGCTCCAAATGTGCTCCCAGGTATTAAGAAGGTCACCAAAGCAGTTTATTGCTGAGTTACATGACGATATATACCTGTCCCCCACCTAAGTCATTGGGAAAAGAATTGTTTCCAAATAGTGACTGAATTACAGATTTCAGTGATGAACAGAAAGCCCTTAAAAACATAATACTGTGTGTGTGTGTTGAATGCCTGCGTATGTCTGTGCTTAGCTGCATGAAGATTTGGTTGTAAAGAGGAAAGGATAACAGGCCACTTCCCTGATCTGGGAGCTAAATGGCATACCTTGGTGTGTGCAGAATAATCCAGGCTGAGCAGCCCTGCCATCAGCTAGCTGTTTGGTCTTAGATGAGTCACTGGAAACTGCATTTCAGGGTCATTGGAAAAATGAAAAGCCTACTACTTAGCTTGCTTCCATCTTGAAAATTTGTCCGTAGTTCCAAGAAGAAAGAACGTGAGGGTAAAAATCACAGGAGACTCCATAAAAGTCAGGAACTTCTGCTTGAACGTAAAAGCCTTTGAATTTTGACAAAATGTGATCATGCTGTCTTAAGCCTAGACATCAATATAGGTACCCCCCACTTTTTGAAAATTCTCTTTATGCCATTTCACTTTTATGAAAGGGCCATGTCAATACTTATTTTGGCTAACCAAAAGAAATCCAAAGAGGATGTTTGCTTTTCTGAAAAAGAGAAAAAAGCGAAAATACCCTTCAGTGTTTGTTTGCAGGGAGGCTTTACCAAGGCAGCACCCCCACACCCTCCCCCAGCAGTGAGAACGGCCCCACTAAGCTCCTACCTCAGTCCTGCCTTCAGCATCGCGGCATCAAATTGCCAGAGCTTTGAACTGTATCTCTGAGCATCTGTGCGTTACCTCAATTTATAATGTGCATCAATAGCAAGGTCTTCCTAAGGCAATCATTTCTTCGTTTTATGCCATTTGGGTTTATGAAAGGTTTCATGGGAATGCTCTGCCTTGAGATAACAGGGGAAACATGTATTAGTCCATGGGACATACAATTTGAAGTGTGAGTCTTGCAGATGACCTACATCTAAACCATTAGACAATAAATATTTACCTAAAGTATGGAGGAGGCAATGGCACCCCACTCCAGTACTCTTGCCTGGAAAATCCCGTGGATGGAGGAGCCTGGTAGGCTGCAGTCCATGAGGTCGCTAAGAGTCGGACATGACTGAGCGACTTCACTTTCACTTTTCACTTTCATGCATTGGAGAAGGAAATGGCAACCCACTCCAGTGTTCTTGCCTGGAGAATCCCAGGGACGGGGGAGCTTGGTGGGCTGCCATCTATGAGGTCGCACAGAGTCGGACACGACTGAAGTGACTTAGCTTAGCTTAGCAGTCAAGCAGATTCACAGTTAGTTGCCAGTGGTGTTTTGACCATTCTTGTCTGGCAATCCGTGAGCTGTAAGATGTGAGTATACAAACGTTGTAATGGTAATGTCATTATGAGGAGGAGTAATATCATTATGATATTATTATCTTAATATCATACAAAGCGCCTGTACTATCAGTAGACCTGGATGTCAATGCCAGTTTTTAATAAACATCATCAAGAGGGACACAATGACTAGAGCAAGGGTATGATGTTGAGATGAGGGGCACAAACCCCAGAGCCAGAGCACCTGGCTTCACCAGCTTCACCACTGAACCAGGGGGGATGCTCCTTATCTATCTCTGGATATCCTTATGTATAAACTGGGAACACTAATAGGATTTCATGTTAATACATTCAGAGTGACCAGAACAGTCCTTGACACACAGGAAAGAGTTGGCTGCCCCATTGCTATTCTAGAGAATAAAAAAAAAGCCTGGTTCTGCCACTTCTTTTGTTTGAATCTCTGCCTTTTTATCTGAAAAAAAATATATGGTAATAAGAATACTTACCTCTCTCATTATGAAAGATTGAATGGATGCTACTTCCTCCAGAAAGCATTCCTGAGCATACATTACTGTCTCTCCTATTGCGCCCATGTATGTCCACCTCCAGATCACTGTAGTCCTTGAGCCATATTGACCCGTTTACTTATTCATATCCCTGTATGGACTGTAAGTTTACTTTGGGCAGGAATTGTTTCTTTCTCACCATTGGTTTAGATACCCGGCACTTATTTGTTGAAGGAATTTGGAGTGGAGGGAAGGGAAGCAGGAAAAGAGGGAGAGAGAGGAAGGGCAGATGACAGGTGGATGACCTGGCCATGCCAATTCTTAAGAGTCCTGGAGGAGTCAGTTAGTCCGAGTCTGTTTTCTCATCTGGAAAATGGGATGCTGGTTCTGGCATTGTCTAGCATCCATTGCATGCCTTGCCAGGCCCACACTGTGGCAGAATGCAGGGGTAACTACATTCCTGAGGAGTTAGTGTGCAGAGCTCTCCGTATATTCCCAGAGAGAAACCCAGCTTCTGCAAAAGCCTGACTCATTCTGGTTACATGAGCCTCCATCCCCTGATAGCAGACACGTTCCATCCCTGGATAAAACAGAACAGAACCTGGACATAGCCCTGGCTTCAGAGGGGTGTTCACAAAATAGCACATATTTTGTGAAGGAACTCCCAGCATAGCTCAAGTGGAGTTGCTTCGTTAATGCTCACCAGCCAAATGAAATGCACGGGCTGCCTCAGCTGTTCCATAATTCCATATTTTTTTATCAAAACAACAATTTTTAAAAATGGGCTGAGGTCCACAGTTGATGTCAATGCAACTGGAACATTTCTCCCTGCTTTCCTTTCACAGGGCTCAGGCTGGTGTCTCCTTGCCTTTCAGATGTGACCTCAGTGGGGATGAATTAGGGAGGGGCCTGTGGTCTCTCTAGGGAGCTGATGCTTTCACATCCCAGCCATCAGAAGGTACCAATAACTTAAACAAATGCACTAGCATCTTCCCCTAAATCCTCTGGATTTAAGAATCTAAAGGGTCTGATTGAGGTATTTAATCTGCTTTAATAGAGATCATTATTTCATATACCACAAGAAAACACATTATCTTTTCAGCTGACAACACAATTTTATACATCATTTTCATATAACTCTTTAGACTTATTTAAGCAAAGAGTTTAAAAAATTATTCTTGTGCACCCATAAAAAAGAAACTACGATTAAACTACTTAAGTTATTCTAAATAGTTGTTCACAATTCGAATCTAATTCCGATTAATTTTATGGCTAAGAGTTGTCATATCCCATGTCTTTCCCCACAAAGCATGCTCTTGCATGCCATCAGGAGCATTGGTGGCATAGCGTTGCTTAGAAGGATGCTCCACTGACATCTGAGGTTTTCCTCTAAGTCCCCATTCCTCGGCCTTTGGAAGTTCACACGTGGGCACAGATGGTTGCATCCCGGTTATATATGGCTGACAGCTACTTTAAGAAGGATCCTAATTTTAGAGTCATTAAAATATGAAATAAAAATTTGCATTTTAGAACTGATGATGAAATAAGTAAATTCACACCTTAATGATGAGAACTGTCTTTTTCTAAAGACTTGACAGACTTCAGAGCGCAAAGTATGTATATTTCATAGCCCAGCAGAGCGGGGTTCCTATTCCTCTGTCAACGGGCTCTTTTAATGAGGGCAAATTCTTTAACTCCTCCAAGTCTGTCTCCTGTAAAACTTGTCTGAAAGAATTATTGGGAATAATAAATATAAACAGGCCTCCTTGCCCTAAGTAGTTATACAAAAATATATGCTTTCTGTGAAAAAAGAGCTCAGTTTGAACTGGTATTTTCACCTCACTTGAGCCTTTTATATTTGATATTTACAGATGGAGAGTATTAAAGTTGGTTAAGTTGTTACATCTTAATAATGAACTGATTTCTTTTAGAAGATGAAGTTTCTATTCAGATAGCCTGGCTTGTAAACTATTTTACCTAACATAGAGCCCATCTACAGTTGTGTTGTCCGTCAATGTTAAAAAATCCTCCTATCAAGAATTTGAATTTTGGTTGAGGTCACATGTTGAATCAGCAATAGATCAAATACTTGATTTGTACCTCCAGAAACAGACTTGAAAGTTCAAATCAAAGAATGAGCATTCTTATTCCTGGTGACAATTCTGTATTAAATTCATAGAATTTTTGCAGGATATCATGTTTCTTATTTTATGAAACAGAAAAGGATAGGAAGGCAGAAACTAAAAGCAGTATATGGCTTCTCCCTGAAGGTAACTACAGCTTGGGAGCAGCTGGCTAACCTTGGTGCTTTATTTTTCTTCCTGATTTCTAATGCCTCTTCATCTTACCAATTCTTGAAGAATCTAGAAAAAGCATCTCATTTTTTATAGAGCAAGATACAGATTCTCGTTTCCTTCACAAAGTGTAAAGTGGGACTTCCATTGAACACCGTCTTCATTCTGTCTTCTGACTCCTGGGATAGAAAAGCTGGGGAATGTCCTTATGACAACTAACAGCTACAGTTCAAGTTGGGAGAATTTTGATGAAACAGATGATTGATTCATATGCATTGTATTGTGCTATCAGTTTTTATCATCCCTAGAGTGGCAATGAGCAATCTAGAAGCAAAGGTTGGATATAAATTCACTATCAGCTTCATCTGATACCTAGGACAGGACTTCTGTGTGGCAGGCATTCAGTAATTCTTATTGCATAGCAGGAGAATTAGTAAGAGCAGGATGGGAAAGGGAAGAGAGGGGAAATTAGCTATTCAGAGAATATTCTTGAATTCTTTCTGAATATCACCAATAGGGCAAAGCAGCTGAGTTAATCATATGCTCACCTGAATGTGTGACTGGAAATGATTCTTGAGCTCCACTCCAGGCCCACTGAATCTGAACCCTCAAGAGCAAGGATTGGAAAACTATAATTTATAATTATAAAAAACAGTGTCATAAAAATATAATTTATAATTATTACTCTTGGCGATGCTTATGCTCGAGTAATTTTTTTTTTAATTCCAGAAGACAATATAATTCACTTAAGTTGATAAAATATGTTTGGAGTCACTTCTGACCACTATGGAAACATGGTGCTTGGCAGCAAAATGAGGGGAAGTTTCATGGTTTTAAATTTGGTTGTGAAACCATCGTTTTGTTCTTCTTCATGCGCTGTCTACTCCCTCTCATTGGGCAACAGGAAAACATTCCATTTTATTCTTATTTGAGGACCTATTATTCTCCAGTGCTCAGGAACTTGAGTGTTTTTTAAAGGAGTTAAGTTGATGTTGACTCAGAGAAGTGATCCAGAAAATTAAAATCTTTTCTATATATGAGCTACGTTATACCTATTCCTGTAAAGAGAATAAATAATAAGAAATTATTTTAATATATGATCACATAAGAATAAGAACATTCAAAAACAATGAGAACATTCCTTAAGGTTCTGATTCACAGCAGCTTTTCATTGCAGTGATCAGGACAGGCATAAATCACCTTGCCAAACTCTACTTGTGTACATTTCTGCTTTCAAACACATATAACTTTGGTACCACCATTTCATCTCTATTAGGGTCTGTATCAGATAAAGCGTTAGAAATACTACGGTAAATAGCATTATAAACACTGAGTGATCTGATTGCTTGATTACAGAGGAAATAAGAGGCTCAAATTCCCATATAACATTTGTATAAATAGAAGTTTTAATTTATTACTTTCTCTCAGTAAGGCACGGTGATCCTCCATAGGTCAAATAGCAGCATTCCACTGGAACAAAAGTTGATCAGAGCCAAAATAATCGCACATATCCTGTATCACACGTGGCTTATCCATTCATTTACAATGAGATTTTTGGCAGTGAATGGCCCTGTCTGAGCGTGTTTCTTCTAGTCCCTGTAAATTACTATTTGTCTGTCTGAAAGCCTATTTTGTTCTGTTTGCTGAGCACCTTTCACTTGCTGATGATCTTTGCAAATTAAACAGTAGAGAAGAGGCAAGGTTAAGTTTTCAAAGCTTCTTTATACTGGGTGAATGAAAGGCAAGAAGTGACCATCCTCTGATGTGCTCTCCCCATCAACAACATTCCCACTAATATCCCCCTCCCCTGACACACACCAGAGAAACTTGTCAGCCCGAGATGAGCAACAGATGCAGACACAGGCGTGTACACGGCACCCAGAAGAGCAAGCGAGTAGGAAGGAAGTCTGTTCACAGCACCTCCTTGCGAAAGATTAGCCCTTAGATAAAACAAAGGTCTGTCTAGTCAAGGCTATGGTTTTTCCTGTGGTCATGGATGGATGTGAGAGTTGGACTGTGAAAAAGGCTGAGCACCAAAGAATTGATGCTTTTGAACTGTGGTGTTGGAGAAGGCTCTTGAGAATCCATTGGACTGCAAGGAGATCCAACCAGTCCATTCTGATCAGCCCTGGGTTTTCTTTGGAAGGAATGATGCTGACGCTGAAACTCCAGTACTTTGGCCACCTCATGCGAAGAGTTGACTCACTGGAAAAGACTGTGATGCTGGGAGGGATTGGGGGCAGAAGGAGAAGGGGACGACCGAGGGTGAAAAGGCTGGATGGCATCACCAACTCGATGGGCATGAGTCTGAGTGAACTCCAGGAGTTGATGATGGATAAGGAGACCTGGCATGCTGCGATTCATGGGTTCGCAAAGAGTCGGACACGACTGAGCGACTGAACTGACTGAACTGAAGGTGCTTTCCTGCTCCTGTACCGCGTGGTGTCCTGTTTCTATGGAGCTGCTTCAGTTCAGACTCTGGACATGTGCCCTGATAAGGTTTTCCCCAGCATCATTCCAGGAGAATGANTGAATATCACCAATAGGGCAAAGCAGCTGAGTTAATCATATGCTCACCTGAATGTGTGACTGGAAATGATTCTTGAGCTCCACTCCAGGCCCACTGAATCTGAACCCTCAAGAGCAAGGATTGGAAAACTATAATTTATAATTATAAAAAACAGTGTCATAAAAATATAATTTATAATTATTACTCTTGGCGATGCTTATGCTCGAGTAATTTTTTTTTTAATTCCAGAAGACAATATAATTCACTTAAGTTGATAAAATATGTTTGGAGTCACTTCTGACCACTATGGAAACATGGTGCTTGGCAGCAAAATGAGGGGAAGTTTCATGGTTTTAAATTTGGTTGTGAAACCATCGTTTTGTTCTTCTTCATGCGCTGTCTACTCCCTCTCATTGGGCAACAGGAAAACATTCCATTTTATTCTTATTTGAGGACCTATTATTCTCCAGTGCTCAGGAACTTGAGTGTTTTTTAAAGGAGTTAAGTTGATGTTGACTCAGAGAAGTGATCCAGAAAATTAAAATCTTTTCTATATATGAGCTACGTTATACCTATTCCTGTAAAGAGAATAAATAATAAGAAATTATTTTAATATATGATCACATAAGAATAAGAACATTCAAAAACAATGAGAACATTCCTTAAGGTTCTGATTCACAGCAGCTTTTCATTGCAGTGATCAGGACAGGCATAAATCACCTTGCCAAACTCTACTTGTGTACATTTCTGCTTTCAAACACATATAACTTTGGTACCACCATTTCATCTCTATTAGGGTCTGTATCAGATAAAGCGTTAGAAATACTACGGTAAATAGCATTATAAACACTGAGTGATCTGATTGCTTGATTACAGAGGAAATAAGAGGCTCAAATTCCCATATAACATTTGTATAAATAGAAGTTTTAATTTATTACTTTCTCTCAGTAAGGCACGGTGATCCTCCATAGGTCAAATAGCAGCATTCCACTGGAACAAAAGTTGATCAGAGCCAAAATAATCGCACATATCCTGTATCACACGTGGCTTATCCATTCATTTACAATGAGATTTTTGGCAGTGAATGGCCCTGTCTGAGCGTGTTTCTTCTAGTCCCTGTAAATTACTATTTGTCTGTCTGAAAGCCTATTTTGTTCTGTTTGCTGAGCACCTTTCACTTGCTGATGATCTTTGCAAATTAAACAGTAGAGAAGAGGCAAGGTTAAGTTTTCAAAGCTTCTTTATACTGGGTGAATGAAAGGCAAGAAGTGACCATCCTCTGATGTGCTCTCCCCATCAACAACATTCCCACTAATATCCCCCTCCCCTGACACACACCAGAGAAACTTGTCAGCCCGAGATGAGCAACAGATGCAGACACAGGCGTGTACACGGCACCCAGAAGAGCAAGCGAGTAGGAAGGAAGTCTGTTCACAGCACCTCCTTGCGAAAGATTAGCCCTTAGATAAAACAAAGGTCTGTCTAGTCAAGGCTATGGTTTTTCCTGTGGTCATGGATGGATGTGAGAGTTGGACTGTGAAAAAGGCTGAGCACCAAAGAATTGATGCTTTTGAACTGTGGTGTTGGAGAAGGCTCTTGAGAATCCATTGGACTGCAAGGAGATCCAACCAGTCCATTCTGATCAGCCCTGGGTTTTCTTTGGAAGGAATGATGCTGACGCTGAAACTCCAGTACTTTGGCCACCTCATGCGAAGAGTTGACTCACTGGAAAAGACTGTGATGCTGGGAGGGATTGGGGGCAGAAGGAGAAGGGGACGACCGAGGGTGAAAAGGCTGGATGGCATCACCAACTCGATGGGCATGAGTCTGAGTGAACTCCAGGAGTTGATGATGGATAAGGAGACCTGGCATGCTGCGATTCATGGGTTCGCAAAGAGTCGGACACGACTGAGCGACTGAACTGACTGAACTGAAGGTGCTTTCCTGCTCCTGTACCGCGTGGTGTCCTGTTTCTATGGAGCTGCTTCAGTTCAGACTCTGGACATGTGCCCTGATAAGGTTTTCCCCAGCATCATTCCAGGAGAATGAAATTCCACATCAGCCAAGTTTGGCATGAATGGAGGCACTGAGCTCCAAGAATCCCAAGACTGTTGATCAATTAATAGTATGAGAACTCACTCAATATGAGAAAGCAAAATTTTGATTTTTCATGAAATTACCATTGTTCTGCACTATTTCTTGTTTTCTTGCTAATAAACTTCCTTAACAATCTTGGTGGGAGAGGAGACTAAGAAAAATAGAAAAAGGTCTTAATGTTTGCAACTGAATATGCTTATAGTTATTTAAAACTTGTTGGCTGATGATGACAAGTTTTGTTTTCTAACTGACATAATACAAGTGTTTGAATTCTCTTTCATTTCAAGACTGAGAGCTGCTAGGCGCTTGGGCACATGAGTACCTTGAGGTTTGAGAATTCTTCCTTTGTGGAGTGTGGCTAGGATTTTTGATGATAATTGTTAAAAGGATTCTGTCATGCCTTTGAAAATGCTCAGTGTTGTAAATAGTATGTTCCATTCCAAAAGCCAGGGGACATGACTAAGCAGGTCTTTGCTCATTTTCAAGACACTGGATAATTTCTCTAAAATGAGATTGCTGCTGCTGCTAAGTCACTTCAGTCGTGTCCAATTCTGTGCGACCCCATAGACTGCAGCCCACCAGGCTCCCCCGTCCCTGGGATTCTCCAGGCAAGAACATTGAAGTGGGTTGCCATGTCCTTCTTCAATGCATGAAAGTGAAAAGTGAAAGTGAAGTCGCTCAGTCGTGTCTGACTCTTAGTGACCCCATGGACTGCAGCCTACCAGGCTCCCCCATCCACAGGGTTTTCCAGGCAAGAGTACTGGAGTGGGGTACCATTAATGGATGTGTAAAACTTAATAAGAACTTCCCCTTATTAAGGCTCAGTGGTAAAGAACCGCCTGCCAATGCAGGAAACACAGGCTCAATCTCTGGGTCAGAAAAGTTCCTTGGAAGAGGAAATGGCAACACACTCCAGTATTCCTGCTTGGGAAGCTTCATGGACAGAGGAACCAGGTAGGCTACAGTCCATGGGATCAGAGTTGGATATGACTTTGCAACTAAATAGCAACAACAAAATTAATGAGCAAGGAATGTGTCTTTATGTGCATTCTTCCCAACACTGAATTTAGGAGGTTTTCTTTGGACAGTATGAGAGCAAACCTGTGAATTTTCCCCTTCTGCTGATTTCTCAATGCCTTATGTTGTTTCTGAGGCTTTCCTGGTGGCTCAGATGGTAATGTGCCTGCAATGCAAGAGACTCCGTTTTGAGCCCTGGGTTGGGAAGATCGCCTGGAGTGGGAAATGGCAACCCACTCCAGTATTTTTGCCTGGAGAATCCCATGGACAGAGGAGCTTGGCAGGCTGTAGTCTGTGTGGTCACAAAGAGTCAGACACAACCGAGTGACTGACACTTTCACTTTATGTCGTTTCTAATGACAATATATATTTTCTTATGAATAACTGGCACAGCTGTTTTATTCCAGTGAGATTTACTGTGTGCTAAAGACAATGTTATAAGCCTCTCCATGCAAATCCTACACTATATCTCTAGTAGTCCTAATTGACATTGCAGGGAAATAATTGAGGACATTACAGGTTTTCACTATACTCATTTTGCTAAAGCATGGTCTCTGCTTCTGCTTTTTCTTTATAATTCATAATATCCACTTATCCATAGCTGTTGCTCAGTCCACTTTGGCTGCTATCACAGAAACCACAGAGTTGGTAGCTGATAAAAAATATAAATTAATTTCTCACAGTTCTGGAGGCCAGGAGTTCCAAGATCAAGGCACCGGCACGTCCTCATTCTGATGGGAGCTCTAGCCGGGTTCACAGCCTGTGTAGAAGAGGCTGAGAGCCCCCAGGGATCTCTTTCATAAGGGCAGTAATCCTATTCAGGAGGTCGCCACCCTCATGACCAAAGCACTTTCCAAAACGCACCCAGCCCACACACACTGCCTCCCCCCAATGTTACATAGGGTATTAGCATTCCAACACATGAATTTGAGAGGGGGGTGGTCACAGACACTGGAAAAATAGCTACATTTGCCTCCATGTATCAAATCACCAAAAAGTGCAATTTCTCTGTGGCTGTCTAAAAATTTGAACATTTAAGAATGAAGAAATAAAAGTCAGTTTTCTCCTTGAAACTTGTAGTGAGATTTATACCTTACACCTTAACCTACAGAAAACCTTCTCAAGGGTGTTATGTGTACCATGGGAATAGTGCAGCTGGACAATAGGGGGAAAAATAAATAGAGTAGGCAATGTGTGTGATAGCTTCATCCCTCCTCTAGGTAATAATGGTAGAGTTTGGATGGCAGGATTGTGGCATACCCAATTGTTTTTACGTACTATTGCTGTTTCCTTTCCAGTGTCCTATATTTTGAAATCCAGAAACAAAATTAGTGCTAATACAAATTTACTACTATGTTGGGCATCTGGATAGCATTTTGCTATTTTTGCTCAGTCTTATAAACCACCAAAGGAGATATATATATATATATATATATATATATGTATGTATATGTATGTGTGTATATATATATATGTGTGTGTATGTATGTATATGTATATGTGTATATATATATATGTATGTATGTATATGTATATGTGTATATATACATATATATATATATTTAGTTTCCACGTTGTTTTTNATATATATATATATATATATATATATATATGTATGTATATGTATGTGTGTATATATATATATGTGTGTGTATGTATGTATATGTATATGTGTATATATATATATGTATGTATGTATATGTATATGTGTATATATACATATATATATATATTTAGTTTCCACGTTGTTTTTTTCTTGAGCAGTTGCTGGATTGGCCAATGGCAAAAAACTTGATTCTGACTTGAAAATTACATTGAATCATAGACCTCCTACTCAGAATGCAAGACAAGGAAGAATTCTCTCTTTTTGAGTTCCCTGGAGAACAGGGAGAAAGATGAACCCACAGATGAATATGCCAGGTCCCCACTATGTCACTGTAATCAGATGAGAAATCCAGCTTGTACTTGTGGCTGATTTCCTGGCTGGTTGGAAGCGGAACGCAGTAGTTTCTGATTCTCAATCCACATTTGATCTGCTGAATGTTAATATCTCTCAGTAGCCTAAGACTGCATTTCAGTCATCCCACTCATTAATCTCGTTTCATTTTCCTACAACGGCATTGGCAAAATGGAGACATCTCATAAGGAAATGTCGTAGCAATGTTTTAGTATCTTGTTGCTATTCAGTTGCTGTCATGTCTATTTTTGTACCTACAGTATTAATTGTTGCTTCTGACAAAGGAAGGTGTTTATATGACCAGAATAATTAAAATTAAATGGTCTCATGCTGCTGCTGCTGCTAAGTCACTTCAGTCGTGTCCGACTCTGTGCGAACCCATAGACGGCAGCCCATGAGGCTCCCCCTGTCCCTGGGATGCTCCAGGCAAGAACACTGGAGTGGGTCTCATAGGTATTTATTAATCACGGCTTCCCTGGTGGCTCAGATGGTAAAGAATCTGCCTGCAAAGTAAGAGACCTGAGTTTAATCCCTGGGTCCGGAAGATCCCCTGGAGAAGAGAATGGCAACCCACTCTAGTATTCTTGCCTGGAGAATCCCATGGACAGAGAAGCCTGGGGGGCTACAGTCCATGGTAGCAAGAGTCGGACACGACTGGCCAAGTACGCTCCTATTGCCACTAACAATATTTAGTACTGTCTTAGCCATTGTTGGGGTACAAAAGAAGGAAAGAGATATGTTCTTTCTTCGATGCTGTCCTTTTTGAGGTGACTTATTACTAGTTTGCATTTGGGTCTATAGTATGTTGACCTATTAATGAATTCCTTTACTATGCAGAAGCATATTATGTATAATTGCCTATGTTAACGCAGACACTTTTATCTTCCAAAAGAGAGATCATGGGCTAACTTCATCAACCAAATTTCCCTTTTCCACCTTCTATTTAACAACCTAGCAGGCACTGCCGGTACTCTTGCTAGACCTACCTTCTTTGTCTGCAGACCTCTGTTGTTACTGTTTTTGTTTCGTCTCTAAGGCGGGTCTGACACTTTTCTACCCCATGGACTGCAGCACACCAGGCTTTCCTGTCCTTCACTATCTCCCAGAGTTTGCTCAATCTCATGTCCGTTGAGTCAATGATGCCATCTAACCTTCTCATCCTTTGTTACCCACTTCTCCTCCTGCCCTCAATCTTTCCTAGTATCAGGGTCTTTCCTAATGAGTCAGCTCTTTGCATCAAGTGGCCAGAGTATTGGGGCTTCAGCATCAGTCCTTCCAATGAATATTCAGGGTTGATTTCCTTTAGGGTTGACTGGTTTGATCTCCTTTCTGTCTGAAGGACTCTCAAGAGTCTTCTCCAACACCACAGTTTGAAAACATCAGTTATTTGGTGCTTGGCCTTCTTTATGGTCCAACTCTCACATCCATACACGACTACTAGAAAAACCATAGCCTTGACTATATGGACCTTTGTCAGCAAAGTAATGTCTCTGCTTGTTAATATGGTATCTAGGTTTGCCATAGCTTTTCCTCTGAGGAGCAAGTGTCTTCTAATGGCAGTCAGCATCCACCATGATTTTGGATTCCAAGAAAATAAAGTCTGTCACTGTTTCCACTTTTTCCCCATCTATTTGCCATGAAGTGATGAGACCAGATATCACCATCTTAGTTTTTTGAATGTTGAGTTTTAAGCCAACTTTTTCACTCTCTTCTTTCACCCTCAGCAAGAGGCTCTTTAGTTCCTCTTCACTTTCTGCCGTTAGAGTAGTGTCATCTGCCTATCTGAGATTGTTAATATTTCTTCTGGCAATCTTGATTCCAGCTTGTGATTTATTCAGCCCGGCCTTTCGCATGATGTACTCTGCATATAGGTTAAAACCAGTCTGTTGTTCCATGTCTGCTTCTGACTGTTGCTTCTTGAGCTGAATACAGGTTTTTCAGGAGACAAGAAAGATGATCTGGTATTCTCATCTCTTAAAGACTTCCTCTGAGATCAGTGACCAAGAGATAAGTAAAGGCTCACCTCTACTTTGGGACGATTTTCAGATGTGGGTTCTATACATGTCACAGAGCTCCTCACTTTCCCATAGCGGCCACAGTGGTCACTAACTTGATAATGTACTTTTTTGATGGGGCTGCACTGGGGCTTCATTGCATACACAGCCCTCTCCGCTTGGGCTTAGTTGCTGCATGGCATGTGGGATTTTAATTCCCTCACCTGTGATCGAACCTGTCTCCCCTACGCTGGAAAATGGGCCACCAGGGAAGTCCCTTGATCATGCACTTTGTATTGACTTCTTTTCCTTGCCTGATTTATATCTCCTACCTCCCCGAGGCATTTCCTGGCATCACCTCCCAATTCATATACTTGTACTCACATTTTTATCTCAGAATCTGTAACTGGGGGAATCCTAACCAAAATAATAGCCTTTTCTAATACAATCTGTTCAGATGAGAGTCATTCCAAGACTTCATCATTTCCTTCCCCATGTCCCATATTCAGGGCATCACTAACATTTTCTCACCTTGCTGTGGGACACCCGTTCTGGTAGTCTTCTACACGTGCCTGGATCACTGCAGCAATATTCTCACCAGAATTTCTACTTCCAGATTTTACATCTTTCAGATAGTCTTGTACCCCACTGCCAGACATGTTTTCCTAATTATTTATTGGTTGCTTGGTCCCAGCATCTGAGACTCTTAGAGGTTCTTATAATCACTGCTGTAGTAGTGACTACAATATCTATGTGCCACTGATGCCCAGTAGTTATATTTCTACACGGAACCTTTGTCTCAAGTGCCAGTCTTTTAGGCACCCTGCCTACTTCACCTCTGCACTCGAATGCCTATTAGACAAAGTTCAAAGTTGAAGTGTCAGAGCTGAGTCCCTGGGCTCCCCACTACACACCTGCTCATCCGCAGTCTTTCCCATTTCAGTGCTGGCAGCTCAATTTTTCTCATTTTTTTAGATCCAAAACTTAGGGGATACCCTTGATTTATCATCGCCCCCTTCCTCACAATTCACTTCTAATCTTCTCTTTCTCTTCAGTGCAGAAGACAAAGTTCCTTGAAAAGTCTTGGGTCAGATCATGTCCCCCAGGTGCACAAAGCCAAGCAAAGAATTCCCCTCTCACTCAGGGTACAAGCCAGCCTCCTTGCAGGGATATCAGGGCTGATGTGAGGCCTTGGTTTATCACTCTGACCCTCAGCTTTACTACTTTTCCCATTTCTGACATCACCACTGTCGCATGAGGTAGTCAGTTATCTCATTCACTCAACAGATATTTCTAAGCATTTGGTCTGTGTCTGCCATATTCTAGGTGTTGGGAGTGAATATTGAATAAGAAATGTATGGTCCCTATCCTCTTAAAGGTTAGATTCTATTCGCTTTTTCAGTGTAGTAACTTTACAGTATAATCCTAATTAATTATATATCTCAGCTGGTTCAGACTTGGCAAAAAAAAAAAAAAGCAAAATCATTCTCAAAGCTAGAGAGAACGACTCTTGGAAAAATTCATAACCTTTTGGCTTACTCTTCATTGCCTAAACAATGTCACTCTAGCAGTAAAGGATGCTGGAAATGCAAGTGTTTAGAAAAGTATGGTGCTGCCATGAAGAAAATCTGTTTTGTTTTGTTTTGTTTTGTTTTCAGTTAAGTAGAAAGGAAGAGAAAAATAAAAAGAAATGGAGAATATATACCGTGTAGATAACTAGTAATTTCTAACACAGCTGGTGTAAAATTTCCTGTGGTTTATAACAGGTCTAGGTCCGGCTTATTTCTGAACATTTTAATCAGAAATGCGTTACTACACTCACTTGTTTTTATATTAGAATAAGGGCTATTTATTACCATCGGCTCAGGAAATGACCCAATCTGGCCTTGTAAGACAGAATTAATTTGCAGTGACTCCAATGGAAAGTTGGCTGCCTTTTAACTTAATAACTTGAAAACTGTCAGTATCCTTTGAAGTTAATGATAGTTGTAAAGTGCAAATAAAAATTTTCCTAAAGGAAATCAAACTCACTAAGATTTGTAAATGGATGCTCTGTCCCTAGAACCACTAATGTGTGTGTATGAAGGGGGAGTGGGGTGTGAGGGATAGGACCAAGTTTAGAATTTTATTGGTTTTGGTCTGGTTTTGTTTTGGCTCTTGAATTATAGAATGCCTAACAAGTTTTCACCTTGGAAATAAAATGTAAAGCATTTAATGGGTTTCTTCTGGTTGTCAAGTGGAATATTAGAAGCAGAGCTATTTTGTGTGAGAATCTGTGCTGGGAATACTTAAAATATGATTGTCAACTCTGGCATGTTGGCACAGCAAGGCCTCACCAGGTAAATAAACACAGTCTCGTAGTTCAGTCTTTCTGCCCTGGCAGGTGATTTTATGAATTAATAAATGGACTCCGATTTTAATTAGCTTTTATTTTCTTTAACAAGTAAAGTTACTGACTGAACTAAGCGTAAAAGATTCATCCATGCAGAAATAGCAAGCAACTCTCATCCAAGTTGTGTAAAGTAAAAAGCAAGCCATTTCAAGGAAGCATCAGCAACGTATTTTGCATGTGTGATATATAACTAATTTCAGTCCCAACTTAAAGCAGCAAGAAGGTTCCAACAAGGATGGGGAAGCTCTCCCCCCCTTGGCACATCCCTGCCTTTCATTTACAAATCAAAGTTTGTTTCAGCAGGAAGTAGCACTTTTTTTTTCTCTCTCTCATTGCTCATTTGTGGGTTTATTTCTATTTAATTTGTTGATCCAGAGGCCAGATTGACGTCCCTGGGGACTGCAGGTTCCTGTTGGTGTCTGGCAACTAAAGGCAGCATGCAGGAGCTCTGTGTTCACTAAATGTGAGGTGACTTTAGGTTTCTGGAGGAAGAACTGTAAAAACCCTCCTGAAACCTGGGTTGGCACCCTCTGCCCACGACCATCCTCGAAAGGCACAGCAGTGAAGTTAATTTCATTAAGGTGGTTGGAAGAAATTAAAGGATTCTTTTTCATTAATGTCTTTCTCAAACACCACTTTTCAGGCCCTCAATTTTTTCTATAACTCAATGATTCTAAATTTGCCTGATTATAAGAGATACATGTGTGGTTAAAACATTGTCTTTAGGATTCTTCCCTTGGCAATTCTGTTCTTTAAAGCTGGGTGGTATTCTTATAACAAGTACTGCTCGTTGTTCTTATCATCAAGGCAAGCTGAAGAAGGCTTCTCTTGTGTGAATGGGTATGATGGATCGTAGACTGAAAACACTAAGTTTAAGATTATCTCTAAAAGTCTGCTTCCTCATTATGCAGTATTTATTACTAGAATACATTTATAAGGCGTTTAGTATCCTCAACAACATGGGCAATGGAGTAGACCATTTCTCTCTTTAAAAAGTGGAAGTAATAGCTTTAAGAGCAATAAAGCTTTTCTAGTAGCGCCAAACTCTGCAAGTATTTAAAGACCCGTAGAAACCACTGGTGGTATACAGATGCCCTCGTCCTTGGGCTTTGCCACTAGGGAAAAACCAACTGTTTGAAACATTCATACCATTCACAGGAGTTGTGGGTTTCAAAAGGATACTTTCCTTATTAGGACCTGTGGGAAAGGTGTGTACTGGTAGGTAAGCAGGTTGGGATTGTGTTCTTGCAAAGTAGAAGAGATAGAGTAGCCACCCTCCACTCCTGCCAGACAAAGCGATACCAGAGCCTAAACACAGTTTTAATATGACTATAAACAGTATGCTGAGAAGTTTCACAGTAGTCAATTTCCTGCATGTTGTAAGTACTTGGAAAACTTGCCAGGACAGAATCTTGAGGCATGCGATTCTCCTGCAGTAAAACCATGGATTAAAATCCAAGTTAACAATAGATTATGAGCCTATCTTAGAGTAGGTGATGGATATCTATTTAAAATCACTAAGCCACCATGCCTGTAACTCATAATTTTTGATACTCTGATATTATCCTGAGAATTTCATGTAATCTCTCTGGATCATGTGGCTTATAAGATTTTCATACACAGCAGCAAAATTACTTGACAGTTTATCTGTAATCATCCTTTGCTACACAACACAGCCCAGAGACTGTTGATGTGTGTCTCCCAGTGACTACTGGACGACGATTCCTAGCTTGTTTCTCATCCTGGAGCTACCAAAATATAGCATCTGTTCTTAGGTATTCAGTCAGCTTTCAAGTGAATGATTTGTGAAGCATTTGAAATCTGCAAAAATCTGCAAGGAAGAGACAGGCCAACACATCCCATAGTTCCTGCTACTCTAAAATTTCTTGGCATTTCTTGACTTGCAGTAGAAAAGAAAAGTTGAAAAATGTCATTAAAAAGGTCATTTTTAAGTTGAATAAGTCTAGACCATTTGGTTGTTTAGGTCTCTTCTTACAAATTAACCCTGTTTGTTGCTTCAAACTTGGAAATTTTCTTAATCTGCCTCAATATAAAATAAGACCACATTCTTTTAATTTCAGAAATTGGAAAACACTTTCAGTTTTCTGTGACCACTAAAATATTAATCAGAAAAACCTCTGCCCCATGAGTTAAAATTTTATTGTCTTTTATTTTGAAGTCTTACAGATTTCCTTTCAATTTATTTATTCCAGTTGATTTGTAAAGTAAAGATGTAAAAGTGCCATTGTAAGGAAAAAATGAGATTTGGAGTTTGTTTAGGAGGTCTACCTCAGCTGAATTCCAAAATGGTTTTGCTTAATCTCTGCCTGAAAGGCTATAGAATTCATTATTATTTATCTGCTTTAGCAAAAATTTGGAAATGAACTTCATGTATAAAAAAAAGGAAATGGTCACACACAGAAAAAATAACTTGGAGGCATTTACTAAGTTCAAACTCCTAGATTCTATTAGGTGACCAAATAAAAATATCTCAAGGGAAGTTTCTGGAAATTGTAGATTTTTACAAATACCCCTTGTGATTCTTACATTTCTGCAAACTTTGGAAGCATCACACTATTGCATTTGTAAGGTAGAATATTATTTGGCCATTAGATTCTGCTCCCAAAGAATTTGTAGAGATGAATGATGAAATATTCACAGTAAAATACAGAACGATGAAAAACCTTACAAGTACATTCAGAAGGCAGACCAGAATAAATAAAAAGGATCATTGTAGGGAGTTCCCTGGTGGCCTAGTGGTTAGGATCCATCCCTTTCAGTGTTGTGGCCCCGGGTTCAATCCCTGGTCAAGGAACTAACAACCCACAAGCCTTGCATCCAAAAGTGAAACGTTTCATGTTCAAGCTGGCCTCGGGTATCTGCTTTTCATTTAGGAAATACCCAGATGTAAATGTGCTTTTAAAAAATAAGGACCAGCAGAAGACAGAGCACAACCAAAAATGTTGCAGGAAAGGGGCCGGGAGTTTTAGTTCCCTGCGTTTGTCCTTGGGTCAGAACAGGCATGTCCAAAAGGAAAAGGAAGGGATGCCAAACAGAGTAAAGAATAAAGAGACTGCTGAGTTATTGAGTCACTGAGTTACTACAGACTCTGAGGATAACCAGGACACAGCACCAGGGAGGCCCAGGACTAAAATTTAAAGTCTTTACCACACAGCGCTGTCCTGGACCTTCATGGAATTCCCCTCCCACGCTCTGACCTTCCGGAAGCACGCACTGGGGGATTTAAGAGAAAAGGCACCACTACAATCCACAGACATCCGGAAGCAAGGCGGGCAGAAAGAGCACTGACGAATCCACGGGACACAGGGACACAGGCAGATGTGTTAGGCACCTCAGTGCTTCCCCGAGTGCAAGAGGGACACACACATACACACACACACACACACACACACACACACACAGGAAAGTGCTGAACAACAGACCAGGAAAGGTAGAAGTGTAATCTCTGCATGTTGAGATTAAAAACACTTCCTGTCGTGTTTTGTTCTTGTCCTCCACTAGCCATATATGATCTTTATAACAAAGGAAAAAGTCGTTAAACTTTGATAAATAAAGTTGATTTTTAGATTTTTTAACAGAAAAGTTCTAAATGTGGGAAAAAAAAAAACCAAAACAAAACACCACCGCCACCAAATCTAATACCCAATTTTAAATCCCACAGTACTCGGAGCTATCATTAGCTAATATTTTAGTAAGACCACATTGGTCTATCATGAATAAAACCCAGCTCCTGGGCTCTCAAATACTGACGTGCTGCGCACAGTTATTTGCACTGAACTGCCGCATCATGCGGCGTGACTAAGCAGCTAAGCACAGCACAGCGTTGATCACGCGTGGATTCCACAGGTTTCAAGTGGGGAAGATATTTCTAATGATTCTATATTCATCTGTACAATTCTTTTTGCTGTCAATCATACAGCGACTTATGGTTTCTTTTCCTTCTTTTAAATAACTTTTTTTTCTCTATTTAGAGAATAAGACTTATGCTGCTGCTGCTGCTAAGTCGCTTCAGTCGTGTCCGACTCTGTGCGATCCCATAGATGGCAGCCCACCAGGCTCCGCCGTCCCTGGGACTCTCCAGGCAAGAACGCTGGAGTGGGTTGCCATTTCCTTCTCCAATGCATGAAAGTGAAAAGTGAAAGTGAAGTTTCCCAGTCCTGTCCGACTCTTAGCCACCCCATGGACTGCAACCTACCAGCCTCCTCTGTCCATGGGATTTTCCAGGCAAGAGTAGTGGAGTGGGGTGCCATTGCCTTCTCCGAAGACTTATGAGACAGTATTATATTTAGTCCATAAACATGTCATTTCTGCTGTTGGGTAGACTGAGTTTGAAGGCCACCTGTACCCCTCTATGTATAACTTTGCGTGAGTCTTTCCTTCTCTCCACAGCCATATTTACCTGTGAATGCTAATAAAGGTCCTCTTATTTGTAGGCTTTTGTGATGATCACATGTAAAGGGCTGACCATACTCTGTAGCCTATGTGCAAAAAAATTAAGTTGAATTGGTGTTTGCTCATAATAAAAACTTTAGGAGGAAAAGCATTAAGAAGGAAGTAGATATGATCTGAATTCTTGCCTCTAAGGCAAGAAGTACTATCATTTTGCTGACTTTTTATCCTCCTTCTTTGTTTAAACAAAACATACCAAAATGGATCATCTTATACATACTGTATTATAATTTAACTTAATGTAAACTACATCATTTTCTCTGTTTTTAAATATGCTTCCAAAGCATATTATTTTCTGTTGCAACGTACTTTTAAATTTATAAGAAAATATCTTTATTATGTTGGTGAGCCTAATGGCTATTTCCAAATCGTGGATATTTTAAGAGACTGCAGTGACTCCTCTCAAAACTAAATATTTGTGCATATCCGTGATTATTACCCTAGAATCAATATCTAGAATTCAAATTACTGAACAAAGTAGTGAATTTTTAATATGTGTTTAACACATATTTGTAATTATTGCTAGCATGACTTGTAGAAAGTCTATGACAGTGATTACTTCTAATAAAATAGAAAGTAAACAGTCAGTTCAGCCTCTCGTTTTCCCCCCCAAAAAGGTTCATGGCTTTTAACTTTTCTGTTTATGCTTTGTTGAGATTCCAAACAAATGACCGATGTTTTTTCTCTTGTATATACATAGATGTTTAAGCCCTTTAAAATATTTTACTTCCTAAATTGTCACACGCACTGAGCGGACACTGGCTGACCACCTACTGAAGGAAGGCACATTGGAAGGTGGGCAGTGGACAGATGCTGGGGCTCAGTCAGCGTATCTAAGGGGAGCGGGCCCCATGCGCTGTGCCTGGGGCCTCTGGGGGCGTGGGGATGTGTATCAGACCTTAGAAGCCAAGGGATCCCTCTTGGAGAACCTAGAACAGGAAAGTTTGGCAAGTCCCACCCAAAGAGAACTTTTGTATCTTTTAAGTGGACTCTGGTTGATGTACAATGCTGTGTTAGTTTCAGGTGTAGAGCAGAGCGATTCAGTTATGCACATTTCATGCACCCATTCTTTCCACATTCTTTTCTCATATAGGTTATTACAGAATATTGAGTAGCGTTCCCTGTGCTATACAGTAGGTCCTTGTTGGTTATCTTATATATAGTAGATATATATATATATATATATACACACACACACACATATGTATATATATCTGCTAAGTCACTTCAGTCGTCTCTGATTCTGCAACCGCACAGACTGTAGCCCATCAGGCTCCTCTGTCCATAGGATTCTCCAGACAAGAATACTGGAGTGGGGTGCCATTTCCTTCTCCAGAGGATCTTGCAATGCAGGGACCAAATCCGCATCTCTAACATCTCCTGCATTGGCAGGCAGGTTCTTTACCACTGGTGCCACCTGGGAAGCCATATAGTAGTGTGTGTATGTTAATCCCAAGCTTCTGATTTATCCCTCCCCTTTCCCCTCTGGTAACAGATTGTATGTTATGTCCGTGAGTCTGTCTCTGTTTCATAAATGAATTGGTTTTTGCCAGTTTTGTAGATTCTATGTAAAGTGATATCACATGATACCTGACTTTCTCTGTCTGACTTCCTTAACTTAGCACATTCATCTTGAGGTCCAGGGTTGTTGCTACAAATGGTGTGCCTCGGTGAGATAATGGTGAGCGTAGCTGACTTCCATGTTGCTTCCAGTGGCATTGTTCCATTCTTTGTATTGACTGAGTGACATTCCGTCGTGTGTACATACCACATCTTCTCCATTCATTCACCTGCCAATGGGCATTGAGGTTGTTCCTGCGTCTTGGCCATTATGAACGGTGCTGCTGTGAACACAGGGGTGCGCGCATCTCCTCGGCTTAGAATTGTCTCTGGGTATGTGCCTAGGAGTGGGATCGAAGGATCTTACGGTGGTTCTACTGCTAGTTTTTGAGGAGCCTCCATGCCGTTTTCCATAGCGGCTGCAGCAGTTTACATTTCCAGTAGTATAAGAGGTTAAAGGGAGCTGACGTTTCTAGAGCATTTTTCATAGAGATAAAGATGCCCAGTTTTGCTTATTTAAAACCATAACTGCTTTCATCTGCTGATGTCTTACTGCTACTGCTGCTAAGTCACTTCAGTCGTGTCCGGCTCTGTGCGACCCCATAGACGGCAGCCCACCAGGCTCCCCCGTCCCTGGGATTCTCCAGGCAAGAACACTGGAGTGGGGTGCCATTTCCTTCCTGTAATCAGAAAGGGCATAACTCCTGGGGCTGCCAGTGAAGTGAGCCAACTTGCCTGAGCGTTTCCCGTGACAAGTGGACGTGCTGGCTTCACCTGAGCTCTGACTCCCAGCTCCACTGTAATTTACACCTGGGTTTTTAACTTTCTTTAAAAAGTCTTTGATACATTTGTGAGGTTTTCCTTGGCCGTATGCTTTTCTTCCTTAAATTGATCTCATGTTTATTTTTCAAGGGTTTTTTTTTCCTAATATGTATTAAAATCAACAAAAGCATATGCTTTCCTGGGTACCAACTAAAATCATTTTACCCCTTCACCCCCCTCCTTTTGCCAGAGACGAGGACACTTTGCAAGTGTCCATCTGCGGACACTTACTCCTTGCCCAGTGTCCTCAACAGGAACAGTGCAGTATCTGGAGATGGCAGGACAAATATTGGGATCTTGCTTTCCTCCTCTTGGTTTCTTTACTCTTGTTCTGTTCTGTGAGGTCCCAGGAGGAACTGGGGAGACCTCTTTCCAATGTGAAGGGTGAGTGTCCTTGTCTCAGAGGGGAAGAAGGAAGAGCCTCAGAGGTTCCGCTCCTGTTCAGAGAAGGTGCTTAACATGTTCTGTTTAACTTCACTTGAACAAAGGCCTAAATGACTCAGAGCATCAGCCTTGCTTCAGCCAAGCGGCTTCATTCTCTGGGTGATTCAGGCCTCTTCCATCAGCTGGTCCAGCCTGGTGATTTGCAGTTGCCGGCACAGGTTAAGCCTGTGTGGCCAGGCTTTGTCTGGTAACATTTTCTTCATCAGCTATAACAACAATATGAATAAACCCTTCTAGTCAGGGAACGTTTGTTTTATTATGAAAAAAACAGAGGCACTTGAAATCTTTGAACCTCTTTTAAAAAGGTCCTCACTGCGTCAGCCTCTGTTTGTTATTGTGGGACATGACAGTTATCTGAAGAGAACCAGCCAGATTTACTCTGACAGCCCCAGTCTGGGGAGAGTGCTCTCAATCTAATTACCTGGTAATCTAGTCAGGACAGGAGTAATTCCAGGCTTTTCTCAGGCAGCTAATCACATTGCCCGGGCATTGGCGGCCACGCGAAGGGAGCTTACAGGAACAGGGTTTGGGGCCAGTATGGGCTTCGCTGGGCTGGGATTTCCTTGTCAACACCCCCCACACTGAGTCCCTCGGATGGGTTGCTGTCATGGTCCATGCTGTTGCTGTTTTCTTGTTCCTTCACTGCGTGGTTAAGACAGTCCTAGTTCAACCTCAAGGTCTAGGTCAGACGGGCTTCCGGCCTTCTTCCTGAAGGCAACAGGAAAGGGCACTGACTCTCAGCCCCACTTCCTTTCTCATGCAGGGGTAAATGAAGGATGCGACACGATTTTCAGGGGAAAAAGAAAGGGGAAGCACTTCTTTTACTTCTAGGAAAGCACTGTGACTTGTGGACTATTTTGCATGTCATTTCTCTGTTGATGGGGATGGTTTTAGAGAGGTTTTATAGAGAGAAGAGACAATGAGCAGATATTTAGCCTGTTGGTGACTCTGAATGTCAAGCTCTAAGGCAATATCAATCATAAGTCATTTCCGTCATCACCGTTTTAATAGAGAATTTGAAGACCCAAAAAAAAGGGAAGGACTGAAGTACATTCACTGAGCGGAACTTGTGTCGCCACGGTAATTAATACCATGCCATTTTCTTTCTCTCTGCAAACCCTCATTTAGGAGAATTTCATATTATTCCTGTAAATCAGAATGTTTTTCTAGCGCACGGCTCTCCGACACTCCCCAAACTGAAGTGTCTGTGGAAAATCATTATACCAGCACCAGACCTCTTCTCCCTCCTGTGTTTTGAACATTTCTCCATATATGCATAATCACTGCCTGTTCATTCTGAATCCAAACATTTGAATCTAAAAGAGGGGAATTCCAGGCACTCTTAGGTTTATAATGCAGTCATTTCCCCCAAACTACCTGTGGTAAATGGGCTTCCCAAATAGTGTCTAGCAAACATAACAGAACGTATTAGGTGGACACAATAGAAAAGAGGAAACCTAGAAGGCTGTGTTCAGTGTTTGGTAATTTTGAGCAGCTTGCCACCACAATTTATTCTTCCTCACTTGAAATTTTTATGTACTTAAAAGTACATGCCCTTAGTGGTATGTGCCTCTATGCATACACTGAAACTGTTGTTGACCCACAAGTGTATTTGGATCTAGAACAAATACACTGGCCTGGAGACTGGTGTGTCTGGGATGGAGCCCACAGATTGATCTCAGACCCATAATTCTGCTTCTAAAGATCTCATCTCTGTATTTGTTTTGGATTTAGATTCCACAAAAACTGCCACTCCGAGTCTATCTAAAGAGTTCATGCAAACAGCAAATAAGCTCTAATTTGGCACTCTTATCCAATATAATATACACATTTTATTCCCTGATTGCAATAACTATAATTGTTTGATTCTAAAGTATGGATAAAAGTAGTGTTACATTGGAAGAGTAGTTCATGCTGGGCATGTGTATCAGTACTTCCATGACTCAGAATGTGTGTTTCCATTCAGATGAAATGTATACTCTAGGTCACTCATTGAAATGTTTACCCAATGATTTTATTTAAACATGCCAATACTGTATCACTCTATATAGCAACTTTCATCTGATAATGAGAAAACGTTCATGAGAAATTAATGCCATGGTTACTAATCCTTACAGAAATGTTGCTTCTCAAAGAATCAAAATGAAGAAAAATATACGGTGACGACTTGCAATGATCCCTGCATCTCAGTATCTCATTGGCACAAAAAAATAACTTCAGTTCTTCCATTTTGCAAGCCTATGTCTCAGTACAAGGTAAAACGACTTGGGAATGCACAAGACCCACTAAGGACACTGCATACTAAGAGTTTATCTGAGCAATGGAACCACTGAGTTCAGTTCAGTTCAGTTCAGTCGCTCAGTCGTGTCCAACGCTTTGCAACCCCAAGAATCGCAGCACGCCAGGCCTTCCTGTCCATCACCAACTCCCAGAGTTCACTCAGACTCACACCCATCGAGTCAGTGATGCCATCCAGCCATCTCATCCTCGGTCGTCCCCTTCTCCTCCTGCCCCCAATCCCTCCCAGCACAGAGTCTTTTCCAATGAGTCAGTTCTTTCGCATGAGGTGGCCAAAGTACTGGAGTTTCAGCTTCAGCATCATTCCTTCCAAAGAACACCCAGGGCTGATCCCCTTCAGAATGGACTGGTTGGATCTCCTTGCAGTCCAAAGGACTCTCAAGAGTCTTCTCCAACACCACAGTTCAAAAGCATCAATTCTTCGGTGCTCAGCCTTCTTCACAGTCCAACTCTCACATCCATACATGACCACTGGAAAAACCATAGCCTTGACTAGATGGACCTTAGTTGGCAAAGTAATGTCTCTGCTTTTCAATATGCTATCTAGGTTGCTCATAACTTTTCTTCCAAGGAGTAAGCATTNCATGAGGTGGCCAAAGTACTGGAGTTTCAGCTTCAGCATCATTCCTTCCAAAGAACACCCAGGGCTGATCCCCTTCAGAATGGACTGGTTGGATCTCCTTGCAGTCCAAAGGACTCTCAAGAGTCTTCTCCAACACCACAGTTCAAAAGCATCAATTCTTCGGTGCTCAGCCTTCTTCACAGTCCAACTCTCACATCCATACATGACCACTGGAAAAACCATAGCCTTGACTAGATGGACCTTAGTTGGCAAAGTAATGTCTCTGCTTTTCAATATGCTATCTAGGTTGCTCATAACTTTTCTTCCAAGGAGTAAGCATTTTTTAATTTCATGGCTGCAGTCACCATCTGCAGTGATTTTGGAGCCCCCCAAAATAAAGTCTGACACTGTTTCCACTGTTTCCCATCTATTTCCCATGAAGTGATGGGACTGGATGCCATGATCTTTGTTTTCTGAAGGTTGAGCTTTAAGGTATTTGCAAATGTGGCATCTTTTCTCTGTTCTAAACAGCAGGTCTTGAATGACACATGATTATTATGTACAAATCAGTATACATTATTGATTGCTTTGCTCAAATTAATATCTGCTGATATCTGGCTTTGTATAAGTTCAGCTCTATGTTTTATTCATTCCTTGCTAAGGTATCTGATGCTGTCTAAGGAAAGTCCCAGGGCAAAAAGGTCTCTATATAAAGAACAATAATAAATTCCTTTATTACCATATATGAATGATCAACCTGCCATCAATCAAGTTAGAGTTTTTACAAAGAATGCTATCAACTTTGAACTTTAGTTAAATCATGAAGCAGTTACTTTGAGATTTGATCCACTGTGTATTTTTCTTATAATTTCACTCTATCACTTTTAATACTGTTTATTCCTCATCACTTTTGTTTTGGATTTTTTTTTTAAGTCAATTCATTTGATGTGTTTTAGTTTTGAGTCAAAATCTACTTCAAACCAGTGATTGTTGTACTTCTTTACCCAATTAGGAATTTCTAAGATGATATTTGGTGTTTTGCAATATGAAAGTCATACCATCTGTACTGGAATTGTTCAGTGACTTTGTGGAGATTTTTAAAAATCGACAGTTTGGGGTGAATCATTTAATATTACTGGCCATTATCAAGGCCCTCTGTCTCCTCCCCAATATATAGTTTTTTTAAATTTATGTTTTCTAATTATGTGCAGTTTGGCATAGCTGACTTCTGGGGGTTCTTGCAAAGCCCTACATTACTTTTCATCTGTTCAATATGCTGGGTACTATTTGCTGGGTGTGCCTCCTACTGTGTGTCACTAACACACAATTCTGCTGTCTTCATGTTATATCTGTACTGCCCAATAGTGTAACCATTTGTCATATGTACGTCTTTAAATTGAAACTAAACTAAAAATTCAGTTTGTTAGTTGCACTAGTCACATTTCAAGTGTTCAAGAACTCTGTGTGAGTAGCGACTTCCCGACTGGACAGGCAGATGTAGAATATTTCCCTCATTGCAAGAAGTGCTGGTGGCCAGCAGTGCCTTAAATGCTTAACAGACATCTCCAGAGGAGAAACCTCCATTGACCCAGAGGCAGAGAGCAACTGTAGCCAGACACTTCCAGGTTCAATACCAGAAGCAGCAAAGTCAATACAAGCAGCTGAGACTCTCAGAGGTACACATGTGTAATTATACCTCATCATGTGTTCTTACTGCAATTATATGAAATAATTCAAATATTGGTTTTATTCATTCTTTAAAAGGCACAGGGCCAGCAGCCACTTGACAGCTTTGTTTTTTTTTGTTTCACTGCTCTTAACATATCACCTAAGGACTCGGACAAATATGTCCACCTTCAGATACTAGTTAAGGCTTCTAAGCGATGCTTCTGTTTTCTGTCCACTCAAAATCACCTCTGTCCCATTCCAGCCAAGGGCTCATTTTTCCTCTTCTTCACTTTCCCTAATCTGTAGTTCTGCTTTTATGATGTTTAGTTATCAAAAGAAAGAAAGGGGGGAGACTTAAATGTGTCTTTTACACTAGATATTCTGTTTTCAGAGTCTCCCTCTTGGTATAAGTCAGCTCCCTTTTGCACTTCCATCCTCCTTCTGAATTGTGTGTACGTAGGATTACCTGGGAGCAGACATCTGGCCTCTAAAGTATCCTTCTTCTTTTTTATCAAATGCTGGGCCCTGAATATGCTCACTGGACTGTGGTAGCCCCTTCCAGGAAGTGTCTTCACTCTCTGTGGACACGCATTCTTGTTCTTGAAAGCTGGGACTTATCAAACTAAAAAAAAACTGATCAAACTTTTCCCATCAAACAACCACAGGAAAGAAGACTAAATGTCGCATTGTCAGTAGAAGGAAAAATTCAAGACAGTAATTTATTGTGAAAGTGAAAGACGCTCAGTGGTGCCCAGCTCTTTGCAACCCCATGAACTACACAGTCTGTGGAATTCTCCAGGCCAGAATACTGGAGTGGGTAGCCTTTGCCTTCTCCAGGGGATCTTCCCAACCCAGGGATCAAACCCAGGTCTCCTGCATTGCAGGCGGATTCCTTACCAATTGAGCTATCAAAGAAGCCCCTGATAATTCATCGTGAAATAAAATAAAATGCACAAAATAAAAGAGGTTTTGTCTTCAAAAGCTTAGGAATTTGAAGAACTTGACATGATTAGGAATATGTTATATTTGACCAGACTGTATATTCAGGTAACCTCTTCTACAAACATGTTTTGAGACAACCCTGAAAGGGTAAGATTTGGGGAATTCATAGCACTCTGATATAGATAAATGATTTTTTAAACTGAACTCTTGGCATAATTTTTTCATTGGTCATACCCATTTCTCTTAAAATATAAAGGTTATTACATATATATGTAATAACATATGTAATTATAACATATAACATATGCAATATGTGTGTGTGTTTGTTTTTAATTCTCAAACCTTTTATCAGTGTCCTGCTGCTCACCTTTACTTTCTTACTGCTACCTCCCTCCATAAGCACCTCATATTTTAGCACTATTTAGCATCCTGCAGCTCCCAGAGCAAGCTGGGCTCTTTTACTATAACTAGAATGCACGTTTAAAACTACCTGGAGAACTTGGGTTCATCACTTACCTCTGCTCTGGTGCTCCATCTGTGGTGAAGTGTCCATTGCTCCATGAAAAATGACTCCAGCACTTAGTGGCATACAGCAGCCTTTATGAGCTCGCAGTCTCAGTGGCTGAGGAATCCTCAGGTGACTTGGCTGGACACTCTGGCTTAGCGTGTTTCATGAAGCTGTACTCAAGAGTGTTGGCCAGGACTGCACCTAAAGGAGTGTCTGCTTCCAAAATCACATACCCAGTTGTTGGGAGGACTCAGATTCTTGACACATGGGCTTGCCCATAGGCCAGCTGGCGATGTGGCAAGGAAGCAGAGCCAGAGAAAATGTAAAGACAGGATCACAGCCTTATGTTACCTAATCTTGGAAAGGCCATCCTATCTCTTTGGTCTATTCTATTTATTATGAACAAGTCACTAAGTCTAGTCCACACGACCAGGAGGGAAGGCCTTTGGCAGTCATGTCAGATGCTCCTTACCAGACATCCCCCTGGCCCAGATGATCTCAGGGACACAAAGTATGGGGTCCTGATATTACCTAAGACCACACTTCCCCACTGAATTCCAGTGACCACTTTCCGTATCTTACTGGTTTTCATATCCTTGGTGCAGTGGCTCCATGGGAGAGGTATATGAATACTAGTTGAAGGATTGAATGAATGAGTCCACTGTGAAGATTTATATAAGGATGACTAAAATCCATTGGATCTACTAAACAGATCATACAGAGGGTTTTCTGATATAAGAGTATGTGTGAGCTCCTTAAGGACTTCATATTCTGCAAAATCATGCAATAAATATAATGAAACTTATGGAAGAAAAATAAAGATATGACAGACCCCACAAAATTGATGAAAATTCATAACCCCAGCACTTATAAAAATACTAGCAATGCAAGTTTCCACCCTAGGGTGAGTATGTGCACCTTCCAGATGTGGGTATTGGAGGGCATTCAATTTTCCCAGAGACCCCTTATAGTAGAATTTTAGAAACTAAGTTCAGCTGCCTTAAAAAAAAAACCAAACACCTATTGTTTTAACACGAGAAAAAAATGTCTTTGCAGCTTCTTGACCTGCGTTCACTGCTTTGTCAGATAAATTAGTAGAGTAGAAACCAGAGGGGTTCTTGAAGCTTCTAAACCACCCCGAATGCATGGAAGGCAGTTTTGCAGAATTCTTAACTTTTTCCTGAAGATCTCAAAGTGTCTGCTTTTTTGGCTGCTGCTTTTGCATTGTTTCCTGTTATTAATTTACTTTTTACTTGTCAGAAAGCTTACCCTTGCTCACTTCAAAGCATTAGCAAGCTTGGGAGAATCTCAGAGGAGCCACACACTTCCATCTTTATCTTATTTTTCAATTGCATATGAGTTCATTCTTGTCACTGAAACACCACATACAGGAGAACAGACTGTCTCGTTCTTCTCGCTTTAGGAAAATCCTTGAGGAAACATCCAACATCATCAGTTGTTTTGAGAGTACAGAAGGTGTCCTTAGGCCTTTTGACGCAACTCACGTGGTAACTTTGTCCTAACTTCTTTTTTTTTTAATTTTTAATTTTTTTCCATCTCAGGTGTACGTGAGTTCCCAATCTTGAACCCCCCCCCCCACCTCCCACCCCATATCAACTCTCTGGATCATCTCTGTGCACCAGTCCCAAGCATCCTGTATCCTGTATCGAATATAGACTGATGATTCGTTTCTTACATGACAGTATACATGCTTCAGTGCCATTCTCCCAAATCTTCCCACCCTCTCCCTCTCCCTCAAAGTCCANCCCCCCCCACCTCCCACCCCATATCAACTCTCTGGATCATCTCTGTGCACCAGTCCCAAGCATCCTGTATCCTGTATCGAATATAGACTGATGATTCGTTTCTTACATGACAGTATACATGCTTCAGTGCCATTCTCCCAAATCTTCCCACCCTCTCCCTCTCCCTCAAAGTCCAAAAGTCCATTCTATACATCTGTGTGTCCTAATTTCTAATTTTCGAACTAATTGTGATTTTAAATTAAGCATAATTTCTTTCACTCAAGCTTGTCAACATCTATTCTTCCGTCATACTCTCCTTCCCTTCATCCCTTCTGTTCTATTATTTTCCTTTACTTTTAATGTATTTTGAATTTGCATTTTATTTACTTTTTGAATAGAAAATGTGTTCACATGGCAATATCTGTCAAGAAGCATATCCTTCTCATCTCAGCCATCATTGAGATAATTTCTATCCTAAAGTCTAGGCGATCTTGCTATCCTCATTTGGAGTTGTGCAAAGGCCATGTTACCAATCAATTTTCTTTTAATTGGAGGCTAATTACTTTACAGTATTGTAGTGGTTTTGCCATACATTGACGTGAATTAGCCATGAGTGTACATGTGTTCCCTATCCTGACCCTCCCCCCCACCTCACTCCCCATCCCATCCCTCAGGGTCATCACAGTGTACCAGCCCTGCGCACCCTGTCTCATTTTTGTCATCAGATTCTAACACATGATATTTTTAACTCATATAAATACATTCCTGTTTTATTTTAGCTAACTAGAACCTCCTTGATTCCAAACAGTTGAGAAATACAGAGATTTCTATGTGTTGGCATATCCCCATTGTCCTAAACATGCAACAGACAGGAATGGGTATGGCTATAGCTTCCTCAGCTGTAATTCCATCTGTTTAGATTTTATGAATATAAATTATCATAAAATTTTTTACTCAGATCTATACATTTTCCAACAATTTTGTAGGGATTTGGGAAATGGCATAAAGAGAAAACCAAAAACTCATAGAAATGACAATTATTTAAGATATCACCAAGGTGCTTGTCAAGGTATATGGAACCCAGATTAAGTAAGAAGTCCAAGACTTTTAAGTTTCTATGCCTTCCATTAGCTAGTTAATATTTATTCACAAAGCTGTAATTTCAGGTTCCCCTGCTAGTGATCTTATAACTACATACCTGACATGTATTTGAGGAGGAATTCACTACGAAGCTGTGGCAGAATTTTGTTGCTCACATATCTGAAACAAAAATTTCTCACTGGAAGGTGTTTTTGGAGTTTCTAGCTTAATTCAGGTAAAAAAAAAAAAGAGAGAGAGAAGAGAGAGAAAAAGGAGGTTAATGGTGTTTTACAGGCAAAATATTTGGAGTCTATTTCTTAAATATTTCCAAGGTTTGTCCTCTGACAGCCCTCTTATCTCAGAGATGTCAAGGAAACTTCTATACTGAATCACATGCTCTCTTGTGAATTTCTGAACTTGCCAGAAATTCCAACTTCATTGTACTTTCTGCTACTAGTGGCTGAACTCTAAATTCCAAAGTCTACTTGATTCCCTTTGGACTGAACATATGTGAAAGTTAGCAGAATGAATTTGTAGGAAGCAAAGAAACACAGCAGCAGGGGTCCTGTAGGTGGGCCTGTGGACTAGAAATGGCCTCTGTAGTCAGATTCCACGGGAAGGAGCAGATTAAGACCAGGACAGATATTTGGAGACACTGGTTAGAAAAGAGTCGTAATTTGGAAAAAGGAAAGCCCTCATAAATACTACTTGTAAACATTTGCTTAGAAGCCTTTTTAATAGCAACATCCTGGCAAAACGTTAGATCCATGTAGACCTGGTCTTTATATCCAGATCTGCCACTTAGTAGCTATGAGATCTTAGTTAAGCCACTTAAACTCTCCAAGTAACATCTTGGCATCTGTAAAACTGAGATATGCATACTTACATTTCATGATTATTCTGAAGACTAAAGATATTGAATAGGTAATTTTAATGTAAGACCTGGAAAAGACTAAGTTATAATCACTACTGTGACTTCTCTTATTAATCCTCCTCTTCAGCATCACTGGAGAGGCATAATTCTGCTGAAAACCTCAAAGATGACACCGAGCTGAAGGAGGACATCTTTGAACCATGTTTAACCACTCAAGGCCAGAAATGGAGTAATTTCAGGACTAATCTTGCTTCCTTCTACCTGAAGGATACTAAGCCACGGATGAGGATAACAATGTGTATTTATGGGCTTCTTGAGAAACCTGTATGCAGGTCAGGAAGCAACAGTTAGAACTGGACGTGGAACAACAGACTGGT
>SJYA01002734.1:0-36713 GCA_006410615.1 Neotragus moschatus
GAAGGACTGATGCTGAAGCTGAGACTCCAGTACTTTGGCCACCTGATGCGAAGAACTGACTCATTTGAAAGGACTCTGATGCTGGGAAAGATTGAGGGCAGGAGGAGAAGGGAAGAACTGAGGATGAAATGGTTGAATGGCATCACTGATTTAATTGACATGTGTTTGAGTAAACTCCAGGAGTTGTGATGGACAGGGAAGCCTGGTTTGCTGCAGTCCATAGGTTCGCAAAGAGTCGGATACTACTGAGCGACTAAACTGAACTGAACTGGGAGGATTGACGACCTGCAGAGGTGTCCTCCAGGCTCGCTAGAGGGACCTCGGCCCAGGGCAGAAGGCTGATGATGCATTTCTGCTGCCCTGCGCCTAATGGTGACTTTAGGTCGGCGCTTTGGGGGTCCTCAGTCTGGAGGCACTCTATGGCAGTAAATCTGGGAGCTTGGGTCTCTGTCCTGTTCATGGCCCTGTGCTGATCATGCCTCTTGCCACCATGGCCGTTTACATTTTTACCATTTAAGATTTTTACCATTTTTATATTAAGAATTTACCATGAGCCAGGAATTAAGTGAAATGCTTAACATCTGTTATGCAGTCTAGTTGCCATGACCCATGTCATGGCTCTCTAGAACCACCTTCACATTCAGAGAATTGCCTAGAAGAACTCAGAGGACTTGGCTTATAGTTTTACTCATAACTGAGATTTATTACAGTGGTGTAGTAAAGATACATAATCAAATCATCAGGGGAAAAGACACACATGGAGTCTGCAAGAATCGATGTACAAGCTTCCTAATGCTTTCCTGAGAGAAAGATTTCCAAGAGAAATTAGAAAATACCTTGAGATAAATGAAAATGAAAACCAAAAGTTATGGCATATAGTGAAATTAGTACTCAGATGAAAAATTACAGATGTAATTAGATTTGGGCAATTATAGATAATTGTAGGGATTCCCTGGTAGCTCAGCTGGTTAAGAATCCACCTGCAATGAAGAAGACCCCAGTTCGATTCCTGGTCGAGAAGATTCCCCTGGAGAAGGGATAGGCTTCCCACTCCAGTATTCTTGGACTTCCTTGGTGGCTCAGCTGGTAAAGAATCTGCCTGCAATGCGGGAGATCTGGGTTCACTCCCTGGGTCAGGAAGATCTCCTGGAGAAGGGAAAGGCTGCCCATTCCAGTATTCTGGCCTGGAGAATTCCATGGACTATATAATTCATGAGGTCACAAAGAGTGATCAGGAATTTACAAGGTGATAATTCTAATGTGGTCTTGGCATGGCTCACATGTCAGAGGGTGGTAGATGGTCTTGGGTGCTATACATTATATAAGAAAGGAACTTCTTAGCTAACTAGGGATGAGCTGTAGCATATAGTGTGAGAAGACGTGGGAAGGATTGGGGTAAAGGTGAAGTGATTGTTCCTGAGGCTGAGTGTAATGATCCTATGGCTGTGGGAGGAGAGAAAAAATCCTGGTTTGTAAGACAAAACCACCCTAGACTGTGGGAAGTCAGGAGCAGAGGCAGAGATAATTAATCTAGCTTAGCTTTTGTCTGTAGGATATTTGGCCAATTTAACCCAGGCTTTTGCCAATACTCTCAATTTGACTACTGGCCAGATCTTAGTTTAAAAGTTCTCAGGATCCTCCCAATAGCCACTGACTCCAGGAAGGAACAGCCTCATCAAAAAACAGCAGAACAGAAATAACTTTCTTGACATTGACATAATTCCCTTTAGCTTTATGTTACTATTGGAGTCTCTTGTACATTTTTCACAAATCACTAATTTTCTTAAATTCTCTAGCATGAACGATGATGGACAATTGTATTGCCCTGGATTTCTCACTGGCCAGTTTAGCTGAGGTATGTGCCATTGCCAGTTTTTCTTGCCGCACATGGATTAATGACACATTCAGTTCTGGATGTGGGGCCTCACCGTGGTCTTTCCTACAGTGAGCCTGGTTATACTACTGTGAGTCACAGTCACTGTCACTCTTGTCCAATGCTGCCTAAGACAAATGGAATATACTTGGCCCAACTCTCTTTCAGTACAATGAATTAGAGTATTTGGTGACCTACGTGGTGACAGGCTTCTGAGAATTCTTTATGTGTTAGAAGTAAGGAGTTAGGAACTGCCCTTGTGGTCCAATGGGTAAGTATCCATGCTTCCAACGCAGGGGGTGTGGGTTTGATCTCTGGTCAGGGAACTAAAATTGCACACGTTGCATGGCAAAAAGTTAGGAGGTAAAGTTGTAGGAGAATTGCCTCTACCGTGGTGCTCTGGCAGTTTCACTCATATCTATTGGTTTGGCCAATATATAGGCTATGCAGGCAAAGCCTTGAACTATAGCTAATCTGAGTCTTGGCAGATCACTCTGTGATCCTTCCAGAACAAAAGAGGATCTTTACAAGCTTTTCAGGCCATCTCCCACTTCTGTCTGTATCCCTGTGGGAGGCTGTTATGAGACAGTTTCTCACTGCCTCCCAGATAAGTAATGAGACTTTGTCTCCTACTCTTCTCTGGTTTAACTGCAGACTGTAACACTGTAACTAATTTCCAGTAGTCATGTACAGTTGTGAGAGCTGAACCATAAAGAAGGCAGAGCGCTAAAGAATTGATGCTTTTGAACTGTGATGCTGGAGAAGCCTCTTGAGAGTCCTTTGAATAGCAAGGAGATCAATCCAGTCCATCCTAAAGGAAATCAACCCTGAAAACTCATTGGAAGTTCTGATGCTGAAGCTCCAATACTTTGGNAAGGCAGAGCGCTAAAGAATTGATGCTTTTGAACTGTGATGCTGGAGAAGCCTCTTGAGAGTCCTTTGAATAGCAAGGAGATCAATCCAGTCCATCCTAAAGGAAATCAACCCTGAAAACTCATTGGAAGTTCTGATGCTGAAGCTCCAATACTTTGGCCACCTGATGTGAACAGCTGATTCATTGGAAAAGACCCTGATGCTGGGAAGGACTGAAGGCAGAGGGAGAAGAGGGCGACAGAGGATGAGATGGTTGAATGGCATCAATGGACATGAACTTGGGCAAACTCCGGGAGATGGTTGGGGACAGGGAGGCCTGGAGTGCTGCAGTTCCTAGGAGTTGCAAAGAGTCAGACATAACTTGGCAACTGAACAGCAACAATATAACACTGTTTAGCTGCAGCCTAAAATTGACTCCTCAGCAAGGTGTATCCCACAACCCATGTTGCAGTCATCCAGCCCCCTTTTGTTTTTGTGTCATTGTTTTTGGTGTGTGGGACAAGGACCTGGGGGATTGGGATGTTTGCCTACTCTTCCTTCTGCTGTTTTTGTAATTAATACTTTATATGAATCTCAGAATGACAGATTGTCTTTACTGGCCAAATCAATTAGGACTTGGCCTTGACCTTGCCTGCTGCCATGTGTTTGACAGAAGAATAATAGAGTAAAAATATGGGATTAAATGTGATAGACTCTTCCTTGCCTCTTTAGTTTTCTAAAAAAAATATGAACCAAACACTGATCATAGCTATAGATACCTCTTTTCAGGTGGACTATAACTTGGTAAGTCAGGTATTTGAGGGCTCCTTATTCTGAGCTACAACTGCCACAATTGTTTGGTTACCAGTTCAGTTTTCTCCAACTGGTCCTGGGTGAACATATATCACATTGTTGTATGCTCACCCTTCATAGTGATCTTCCCCAAGTTAAGAGTCTTTGCTTCCTTCTCAGTACTTGCAGACTATCAGCTATTGTATGAGTTACTCCAGTATTCTCTTAGAAACAAACCAACCAACCAATAAACCTGGGAGTTCATATGAGGGCCTCTTTGTAACTTTCATAAGTATGGTATCTGTAAGCTCCAGTACCTGAGGTACCTGAACCTGATTTTGAATTCCTGTGAAGCAGACATCTTCCTACTTTGTTCAACCTAGAGACTGAATATACAAATGGGCAATGGCCAGACCATACAGAAAAATAGAACTCTGACTCTCAATCTGCAGCAGCCTGTCCAGAAAACCAACGCAGTATTAGCAATAATCAATCCAAGAGGTCAAACTACTGTCTGTAGCAATCAGTCCAGGAATCCAAATTAACTCCTGTAGTAATCATCCCTAAACAGCCAGAGTCTGAATAATGCCTCCCAACCAATCACATACGATGCTTTGCTTCTAGTAAGGCCTTATACTTAGAATCTTTAAACAGCACATACTTGAAGCCTTCCTTTTTTCCTGCTATCAAACTTTCCACTTCTCTGCCAAATGCAAGTATGGCGGCTGATCTTTGAATAAATAGCCATTGCTTGTTCTCGTCTCTGAGGTTTTTCTTTATTTTCACAACTTTCTTTAAAAGCTTAGCTTCCTGGCATACTCTGTGACTGTAGGTAAGTCGTTTCCTCTTTTGGGGCCTTACTTAACTGAAAAACTGGCTCAACATTTAATCATCCTTTTGTTCAACAGACATTCTATGGCACTTGAAGAAATTGGGTCCTAAGAAGTGCTAGATTTGGGACAGATACTAGAGACACAAAGGTGAGCATATCCAGGACACAGTAGGATATGTGAACAGGCCTAATCAAGGGAAGTGTGGGCTATCTTGTATCAGCATCTGTCCTGCAAAGGTGCAACGAGGTGGAGAAGTGGGAGGAAAAGGGCCAGGGAAGAATTCTACAGCGTCAGTGTCTCTGGGAAAACTGGACCCCTCTCCTCTCCTACTGCGCACGGCGAAGGACCACAGAGTCGCAGAGCCCTCCACCGTCCTAGAGAAGCTGGAATGGCAGGAGTGTGCCGGCCTCTACCTCTAGCGAGCAGCGATCTGGCCAACACAGAATGTGGAGAGCTGCACGTGGGGCTGGCGGGGGCGTGAGGCCTGCGTCTTCCCAGGTCCGCTTCCAGCCGATGGCTGGTATGTCAGCCCCGACCGGTTCTGGAGCCTTCCTCCCAGACACCCGGCCGTCCCCGGTCTGACTCGGCGAGTGGCTGGTGGCCCTGGGAAGTGGGACCCGTTTCAGCCCAGTGCTCAACCTGCTGCTGGGACAGCCCACATTGTCAAAGATGAGCCGATGCCAGGAAGCTGGCTGTAGGCCCAGATGAGGGGCGGAAAGCAGGCAGTGCGGTGAGGGGGAAATTGGGTACAGTCCTGAGTGGAGGGACTCGAGGAACAGGCAAGGGCAGAGTGGATCCGTCATCCCCCAGGCTTGTGGCTACAGGAGAAGCAGATGCGCAGGCCTGAGCCTGTGCCGGGGTAGAGGTGTCCACAGACCGCTGTGTGCAGCAATGAAGGGCCAGAACTTCCACGACTGGTTTTACAGAGCTGGTTTTGTTTGAGGCAGGTCTTGAGATGAACGGGCTTCCCTGGTGGCTCAGATGATAATCTGCCTGCAGTGCAGGAAACCTGGGTTTGATCCCTGGGTTGGGACGATCCCCTGGAGAAGGGAATGGCTGCCCGCCCACTCCAGTGTTCTTGCCTGGAGAATCCCCATGGACTGAGGAGCCTGGCCGGCTACAGTCCATAGCGTCACAAAGAATCGGACACAGCTAAGCCACTAACACTTTGACTTAACACTTAGATGAACACGAGGGAGGATCTGGATCTTCAGGCAGGGTTGGGGGCCGGGGGCTGCAGGTCTAAGGGCACAGAGCTGGACAAGGAAAAAGTTTGGGTTCCAAATGGTGACAGGATCTGTCCTGAGGGTGGTCATGCAGGAGAGGACCCTTGGGAAGTCAGCTGGGTCCCTGAACTGTGACTAGACTTGTCTGCACGGCAGAGGACTTGGACTTTTTTGGGTAGGCAAAGGTGAGCCAGCCAAAGTCTTTGAGTGTGTTAGGGAGTAGTCACAGCTGGGCTCTGCCCTTTTGAGTCGAGCCTCTCCAGCAGCCTGAGTGTCTGAGGTGTCCCTAGCTGCCTCTTTGGCTGCTGGAAGTGACTGGGAGGGAGGGAGGAGCGAGAGTCTCTCGAAGGACAGAGGGCTGGCAGGAGTGAGGGTGGAGGCAGTGTGTATGGCAGGGGAGAGCAGAGCCAGCCGGGCCTGAGTTCTGTCTCAGAACTCGGTAACCTGGGGAGAGTTAATCTCTGAGCCTCAGGTTCTCTTCCATAAAATGGATCTGATACCCTCCTCATAGGCCGTGAGACATACGCAAAGTAGTATTTGTATAGTGCTTGGCACAGGCTCCATCAGTCGTGGTTGCTCTTGTTCTCAAGGGTGGTGACGTCTGAAGGAACAGGACACGTAGTGGAGAGAGGATGGCTCCCAGAGCTCATGTGGGAATGAAAAGGGAAAACTTGCAGAGGTTCGTGAAGAAGAGGAGAGAGTGTTTGCCGAAGTGAAAATGAAGAGACGTGAGAAGACGGTGGCTGATCCCTTGCAGTTTTATAAGTAGGAGGCAAAAATCTGCTGAGAGTTTCCTTCAACGTTCAGAATCCAGAAGCTCAGTGGGCATCCCTTCCAATACCTCTTAGTGCCTCGTCTACCCTGAGGCACTAAGTCCAGGCGCAGGTCCTCGGACTGTCCTATGACATATAAACACATGTCATTTCAAGAGTCAGTGACCCTTGAGGGCGTGGTCATCTACTTCTCTGAGCATGAATGGACCACCTGGCCTCTGTTCAGAGGGCCCTGTACAGGGAGGTGATGCTGGAGAATTACGGGGCTGTGGCTTCCCTGGGTAAAGTCTTTCCCTTTGGACTCTGCCTCTTCCCTTTTGGATTTCTTGGCTCCTCCTTCCTCAAAAGCTCAGTAGTCTTTGGTAACTAACCCTCAGCTGAGTGGCACCTTCAGGCTCCTGGACTCTTAATGACACAACCTTAGTGGTAGCTGTGAAGCAGGAAGTCCTGGCATCCATCTGGGTCTCATATAGGACATCCCTACTCCTGGCTAAGAGCTTCTGACCTTCTAACCCATGTGCTGTGGGTACAACAGACGGAGAGATGGTTCCTGGTGCCCCTCTGAGTCCTCAGTTCCCGGCACCTCAGTTTGGGAGACGCAGCCCAATAGCAAGCGTCCTCATGCAGACATCTGAACTTGAGAGCTCTAGAGAGGGAGGGCCCAGTTTCTCGATGAGAGAAGTCATCTCTTAGCATCCCTTCCTCTCTGCTTCCTGACCTTCGTGAGTCTCCGGGCCCCTCTCACCCGAGTACCCCTGCCCCTTTCCCTGGATTTTCTTTTCTTGTTCCCCCTAGTAATTTCCCTTCTTTCCCCTCCCACCCCTGAGGATAGGCCTGGGAGGAGCCCTGGGGTTGCTCTGTGTCACCCTGCTTACCTGCCTGTCCTGATTTCTTCCCGATGGGCAGCGTGTCCATTTCCTATGCCGGCTCTGAGTTTCCAGCTGGAGTGAGGGGGAACACCCTGGAGTTTGGCTCCTCAGGAAGGTCTGATTGGAGAGAGCCTGAGGGCATCTTCCTCAGTGAGTGAGGACACATGCCGGTCATCTGAGCAGTTCCCTTGTCTTGATCTTTAAGTTGTCCTGGGTATGTGTTCTCTTAACCTACTGCTGTAGACGCTGGTGGGATTCCTTGTTTTCGTCTGTGTTCCCATGGTTTTCTGTCTTCTTGAGTCTTTGCTTCATTCATCCTGGCTCCTCTCTGTGCCATCTGCATGCATCTGACCACCCTTTATCTTCACTCCCTGACTACTTTTCTGTTTGCTTTCTGATCTGAGGTGGCCCCCCTCCCTTTTTTTTTTTAAACTATCCTGGCCTGCTTAAAAGATTCTGACTGTCTTTTGAGGGTACCATGGCCATTTTTATCATTAGAAATCAAGCAGTCTAAATAACCCTGAGCCAGATAGTTCCTGTTCCTCAGGGATTTCTGGCAGGAAAGCCCTGGCATTTGTCCAGGCCCAACACAGGGCTTCCCTGCTTCTGATTTCCTACTAAGAACCATGTCCTTTTATTGCCTCCCTGGGCCCGCTTCATCTTCTTCCCACAGAAGCTGTTCTGTGGACACAGTGTGACTTGAGCTGTGCTCTCCAATTTCCCATTCTCACAGTTCCTTGCTGTGTCGGGAAGTCTTTCCATGTTAGGAGACCCTCGATTGCAAGTAATAGCCCAGTTCAAACTGGGTTAAATAATAAAGAGGAAGTTATTGTTTTGTGTGATTGGGAAATCTGTAGATTTTNGAGCTGTGCTCTCCAATTTCCCATTCTCACAGTTCCTTGCTGTGTCGGGAAGTCTTTCCATGTTAGGAGACCCTCGATTGCAAGTAATAGCCCAGTTCAAACTGGGTTAAATAATAAAGAGGAAGTTATTGTTTTGTGTGATTGGGAAATCTGTAGATTTTGGTCAGAATTTCAGTCTCTGCTCTTCTGTTCCTCATATGTTAGTCTGTCTCCCTGGCTCCTCTCAGGGCTGTAAGGTGATTGGTAGTTGTAACCAGGACTGTGCTTCTTAGCACCTAGGGGGAGGAACAGGGCAGGCCTTCCTTAGACTCTAACCCTGGTGACCCACAGTCCATGTTGCTCTACTCACCATCTTAAGTCTTATGCCGGCTCTAAATTGGTCCCATAGCCAGGGGGAAGCTGTGCACTGATTGACTTGGCCTGGATTGCTGGTCCCTGAACGGGTCTCTCATGTAGTGAGTCAGATGGGAGAGCCTGCTTGGCTTATCTCAGTGGGCGCCTATGCCAGAAGCTGGAGTTGGGATTACTCCCACCGAAAGGGCCTGGCTGCTCCCTAGTCGGGGATGGGGAGGAGAATGGATGTAGGGAGGGAACCACAGTGTCCTCTAGATTCTCTCAGGATCTCAGTACCTACTCTCGCCACCACTCGAGGGAATTTCCCATCTCTGCTTTAGACAGAAAGCTAACAGCGAGGTCATTCCTTGAGCAAAACCTGAACTCCCTGACCTGCAGCAGGCCTTCTTGGAGCTCATGTTCCTACTCAGTTTCCCTTGGAAATTGTAGAATTGGTCTACAGTTCTACAGGCTTGGATGGGAGTTACAAAGAGACAGAGCTTAACTAATTCTGAAGAATTTATTAGAGTGGACCTTTGTAAATATGTGCTTTACATATTTTTATCATTAGAGTTTTATCCTTAGGTGTTTATCGTTAGAGTTAGAAGTGACTTCTGGAAATGGCTGAGTGAGGCTATGAGGCCATTTTTATGGATGCCATAGAAAGACTCATTGTTGACCCTTATAAAAAGAGAAGGCTATGATGGATAGGAAGGAAGGGAAGTAAGAGACGGTGATTTCCCAACACAGCCTCAGGAGCAGCTCTTTGAAATTCTATCCTATCAGGATACTTTTCTATAAGCACTGGCTTTCAGCTCCTAGGGGCAGGTGCAGAGACCTTAGTCTTTCCTGTTTCTTCTTGACGTTTTAAAATGAGTGACAAGTTTTTGTATTTTGGTGAACTGATGGAATCCCAACTTCCCTGAACCTCTCTTTCCTGTCCTTTATATTCTTAATACACTGAAGTTTCAGGTCATCTGTGTTGGCAGTCTTTCCCCAACCTTCATTCTCCCCTCCTGCTTAGACACAGGGCTGGCACTTGAAAAAAATGGACCTATTAATACTGCTTGATGACTTTAGTGGCTCTGTCTTGAGTACTGATGACATTTGCAGCTCTCTTTTCTTCTTTCAGAGGGGGTGCTGAAGAGTGAGAAAGAACGTTTTATCCTGAAGAAGAACATTCACGAGCAGGCACAGGACCACGTGTTGCTATTGAGTGGACCCCAGTTCTGTGGCTCCCAGGAATTCTGGCTTGGAAAAACCTGTGAAGAGGAGAAAAGCACTGTTGGGAGGTGGCCTGACTGCCCTACATAGAGCAAGTGTGGAGAACACTACACGCGACATCACAGCAGTGATTGTCAAAGAGGAGATGATCTTAGTAGAGGAGCGTTCAGAGGATGCCGATGTTAACACCCACCTTGTACATCAGAAGAGCCTAAGTGAAGAGGCATTCTGTATACGTAAAGAATGTGGCAAGTGTTTTGGTCAAAAGGAAGACTTGGATCAACATCAGAGAGCTCATAATGGACAGAAGGTCTGTGGATGTAAGGACTATGGGAAGAATTTCAGTTTTAGATCACATTGCATTGTACATCGGAGGATTCACACTGGGATAAAACCATGCCTATGTCAAGAATGTGCTAAAGCCTTTGGTTGGAAGTCAAACCTGATTCAACATCGGAGAAGTCACACCAGAGAGAAACCCTTTGAATGTAAGGAATGTGGGAAGGGCTTTATTCAGAACACAAGCCATACACAGTGTCAGGCTTCTCCCACACCAGGGAGAAGCCGTATACCTGTAAGAGATGTGGGGATAGTCTTACTTGGAACCCAGTCCTTCTTCGACTTCAGAGAATTCACACTAGGGAGAAACTTTATGAATGTAAGGGCTTTAGAATGTCGACATTCTAGGAATCAGTGAACTAAAATGGACTGGAATGGGTGAATTTAATTCAGATGACCATTATATCTACTACTGTGGGCAAGAATCCCTCAGAAGAAATGGAGTAGCCATCATGGTCAACAAAAGAGTCCGAAATGCAGTACTTGGATGCAGTCTCAAANGGCCTGGCGTGCTGCGACTCATGGGGTCGCAAAGAGTCGGACACGACTGAGCGACTGAACTGAACTGAAGGGCTTTGAGAAAGGCTTCATGTGGAACTCTCGGGTTTTGGTCGGCGCCCGTGCGTCCACCCTGGAGAGAGGCATCATGAATGAGTTGACTGTGGGGAAAGCTTTATTTGCAAGGCACATCTCACTTGTTATCAGAGAATCCATACTGGGGAAAGAACCTAGAAATGTAACAACTGTGGGAAAGCCTTCAGTTAGAATTCTATTTTGATTATGTATCAGAGGGGCTGTGCTGGAGAGAAACCCTATAACCGTCAGACTTCTCACCTTCTTGAACAGTAGAGAATGCATAATGGTGATATTTGTTTATAATTCTTATGCTACAGGAACCCCAACTACAAGATGAAATGATGGCCCACAGTTTGCTGGACTGCAGCAGCCAGTATTATCTCGCCCCTTCTGAGTGAATACCCTGTACTCTAGCAAGACTGGTCTCCCTGTTCAGCCATACTCATACTAGGCAACGTTTAGTTGAGCACCTACTCTGTGTCAGGTACTGTGCTAACTGTTTTATATACATTTCTTACTTTTTTTTAAATCCTGTAATGTAGGTATTCTTATCCTCATTTTACAAATGAGAAATATGAGGTTGAAAGAGGTTACAATACCCAAGTCCAGTCAGCTAGTAAACTTTAGAATTGAGAATGGAACCAGGCCCAGTTGACTCTAGATCTACTGTTCTTGGTTTCTACTCTTGCCTGTTTTTACTTCTCAAGTTTCCCTGGGTGAAAAGGTTCCCTTCCTCATCTAAGACCCAGCTCCTTCCGTTGAACAGACCTCTTTTCCTCTTCTAATGGTAGTCAGTGCCCCCCAAGTTGGTCTTTAATTATGTGCTGTCTTATATTTTTCTAATAGTCTCATGCTTGTTAGTCCAGCTATAAATGGCTCTCTGGAGCATGGCATTTCTTTCTGTTTTTCAAAATTTGAAGCATATTTACTTTAGATATAACATGCTCATGATAAAAAAAAATTGAAATGATTCAAATGTTCCTTGTCATTCCTGTCTCTCAGTCCTCCTCAGAGACAATATGTAATTTCTGTGTCTTTCTGGGTACACACACACAAAGTATTTATTAATACTGCTTTCTGTAAGTCTACCTCACTTAAAACTGTATTTGATATGAGGATATTGCTGTTACCTTGCCAACTCCAGGACCTTCTCTTCCTCAGAAGTTGTGAGCCTCCTTGAGACCACTGAGGTGACTTAAGGAAAGCAGTGGGGATGGTTGGGGTCCTGCAGGCTGGGGAGACCTGATTGCCCTTGTGTTATGAGAGAGTACTCTGGGACTGGGAAAATGTAAATAAAGTGGAATTTTTTTTTTCATAAAAATTTGTATAGTTACAACGCCTGTCACTGCACCACTCTGCTAATTCTCTCCTCGCCTGTCCCCTTCTCATTGCCATCATCCCCACATCCTGAAGTCAGCGCTGGGGCCATAGAAAGGAGAGAGAAATGGTCACTCTCGGATGGGGATTCGCACTCTGCTGGGTATCCTCAGTCAGTGAGCAGTGGAAATGTACTCAAGTGTCTTGGCGTCAGGGCCGCAAATGCCCTGCAGAGGTCCTGGATCAAAGACGAATGCTAGGAATGCTTAGATTCTCTGCAGCAAGTAAGGGGTCAGGGAAGGATTCCAGAATTAACTGTGGTTGATATCGAGTCTATAAGGTAAGACAATATTTTTAAAAGATGTTAAAATATTAACTGTGAAGAAATGCAGGATATTAATGAATGGCATGAACCATCTTAAAAGATCAGATAACCAAAGGCCCGATTCAGAGAAGCAGAATGCTGGCCAACACAGATGAAACATCCATTCCAGGTTCTCCACCTTTAGAGCCATTCTCCAGACTGCAGTTTGCTCCACTGCTATTTAGAATCCCACTTTTATAAACTCCCAACCAATGAATAGAATGTGTTAAGGGAGCAAGGAAGAGAAGCCAGAGGCCTGCTTGGATGAGACTTCTGCTTTCTCAAAAGCACAAACGTACTGATAACTCCAGAACGTGGCCTAGCATTGTCCAGCTAGAGAACCTCTAATACGCGGTAAACATTTTGTACTACACAGAACCAGGAAGTAGAAATGAGTAACGTGAACAAGTGTTTTGGGCAAGTTGTTTATTAAACAGATATTACCCAGCAACTGCCTGTATGCAAACCACCATGTGAGGTGCTGCCAAGGAATGAGAAGTCAGACCTCCGCCCTGCCTTCCTGGAATATTAACCTAGTGGGAACCAACCGAGAAAAATCAAGTGAACCAAATCATTAAAGGTTGCCAAGTGCTATGAAGAGAATGAACAAGATCAGAAAGAGGAGGGCCCTTTTTCTAAAGATACTGACAGAACTCCTGTCCTAAGAGTAATATCAATGCTAAGACTCAAAGGATGAGAAAGAGCCTCTTATATCAAGAACAGGAAGAATGGATAGAGGGAGGAGCTGTGCAGACTACCTGATGTGTGAAGAGTTTGGTATATTCAAGAAGACAAGATTTTAGCAAAATGATCAGGGCATGTGTGGCACCCGTTGGGATTGTAGAGATCGATGGGCCAGATCATTCGATTTTGTCCTAAGTGAGAAGAGGTCACTGAAGGGTTTTCAGTGGAGAAATGACATGTTTGATTCCTATTATAAGATAACGGTGAACTTCTGGCTACTGAGAGAAAATGGGTTGTAAGGGGACCAAAGTGGAAGTAGAGAGCATGTTAGAGACTGCCAGCAGCCCAAGTTGGAGATGATGGTGGCCTGGAGAGGGTGGTGATAATGGAAATGAAGAGAAGGTGGATTGAAGATATATTTTGGAAAGAAAATTAGTGAACTGCTAATGGATTAGATGCAAGGATAATGGACAGGGAGGAGTCAGGGGGTAGCTTCCTGGCTTGAATAGTTGAGTTAGTGGTGCCATTTACTGGAATGAGAATAAGTCTGGAATGGAAAAATCTAAAACTCTATTTAATATTAACATTTGCACCATGTGTGAGATGTGCAATTAGAAATGTCAAGTATATGGTTCTATATATGGACTGAAGCTCTGGATGGTCATACCTCAGTTCAGTTCAGTCACTCAGTCCTGTCCGACTCTTTGTGACCCCATGGACTGCAGCACACCAGGCCTCCCTGTCCATTACCAACTCCTGGAGTTTACTCAAACTCATGTCCATTGAGTTGGTGATGCCATCCAACCATCCATCCTCTGTTGTCCCCTTCTCCTCCTACCTTCAATCTTTCCCAACAACAGGGTCTTTTCAAATGAGTCAATTCTTCACATCAGCTGGCCAAAGTATTGGAGTTTCAGCTTCAGCATCAGTCCTTCCAATGAATATTCAGGACTGATTTCCTTTAGGATGGACTGGTTGGATCTCCTTGCAGTCCAAGGGATTCTCAAGAGTCTTCTCCAACACCACAGTTCAAAAGCATCAATTCTTTGGTGCTCAGCTTTCTTCATAGTCCAACTCTCACATCCATACATGATGACTGGAAAAACCAAAGCTTTGACTAGACGGACCTTTGTTGACAAAGTAATATCTCTGCTTTTTAATATGCTTTCTAGATTGGTCATAGCTTTTCCTCCAAGGAGTAAGTGTCTTTTAATTTCATGGCTGCAGTCACCATCTGCAGTGATTTTGGAGCCCCCCAAAATAAGGTCTGTCACTGTTTCCACTCTTTCCCCGTCTATTTGCCATGAAGTGATGGTCATACCTGGAGCTGTGCATCTGGGAGTGGTCAAAGGAGCAGAAGGTGTTTAAAGCTGTGGGAAGAAATAATGAAATCTTCTAGAGCTGCACAATTTAATACTGTGGCCACTAGCTACATATAGGTATTAAATTAAAAATTTAGGTCCTTAGGCACAACAGCCAGATTTCCACACGGTAACTATATGTGGCAGTTGGCTACCTTATTAAATGGTGTAGGTGTAGAACATTTTCGTTATTGCAGAAAGGTCTGTTGGACGGTACTGCCCCCAGAAGAGAGTACAGCAAAATATGAGGACCCAGGATGAAGTCTTAAGGAATAAGACTCAATATTTAGGGACTCAGATGGGTGGAAGCACCAGGAATAAATGCTAAGAAAGAGCAATCAGGGACTTCCCTGATGGTCCAGTGGCTACGACTCTGCGGTACCAGTGCAGGGGGGCCAGGTTCAATCCCTGGCCAGGGAACTAGATACTAGATCCCACATGCTGCAACTAAGAGTTTGCATGCCACAATGGACCTGGCACCTCCAAAAAAATAGAAGAGCAGTTAGTGAGCAATTGGCAACATTACCTGTGGATACTTTATGCAAGCAGCAGCTGTAATAAGGTTGACTTTCCAACTAGGACTACAGAGATTGTTAAAATCCTAAATATGCCAAAGCTCCCAGAGTGAAGTTGATAGCTATTGTTAGATGAGGTCAGTACCTTAAATTGGAGGAGAGAGAGAATGAATTGGATTAAGAACCCATGGAAATAGAACAGTATAGACTTCCAGAAGAGCATCATGGAAGTGGATGAACCCTAGAAACTGAAAGATGGAAATGTACATAGGCAGAGTGATGGAATGACAGGACAGATTTTAGAAGCGTCACAATGAGAGAATGAGCAAAACATGGCAAAAGACAGGTGTTCCAGGAGGATTAAGAAATAGCATGTGGAAGTAGATGGCCCCTACCAAGAGAATTCCTAACTGGTCTTTTCCTTACCCGAGGCCCAGAGACAAGCTCTTGGAAACCCTGAGCTGATATCAAAGTTTCCATAGTCTGCGATGAAGGATTTGTAACATGGAAGACCCTTGAATTTGTAGTGACACTGCACACATCTCAAAGTGAGAAGTGGGGTGAAATTAATACGGTTGTCCCTTGGTATCCACGGGGGATTGATTCCAGGACACGTCCCACCAAGAGACACAAAAATCCACAATGTTCAAGTCCCTTATATACGATGTCATGGGGGACTTCCCTGGTGGTCCAGTGATTAGGAGTCCCACTTCAGGGGGCACAGGTTTGATCCCTAGTCAGGAAACTAAGATCCCACAAGCCAAGTGGCATGGCTGATAAAGTAAAAGAAAATACCATGGTTTTGCATATAATTTATGTGCTGCAAACTCAAGTTTTGTTTGGGGAAAGTTGTAAATTTTTTTTTTTTTTTTTATCCACCATTGGTTGAATCCTGTACTCAGTTCTTAAATTTTGGAGAAATAGAAAGGGTTTATCTTTAAAAATTGATGATAATTTCTAATAAATTACAGTTAGCAAATATTAAAAACAGTCATTGATTATGGTACAATTTTGTCTTCAAAAACTTCAAAACTAGGACTGGAAAGGGAGGAAATGGAGAAATAGTGAATAGATTTTTTTTTTTTTCACACAGTGAAAATTAGCTGGCCTGCCAGGAGTCTCTTGGCAGAAGGAATAATTAAATCCCTCCTGTTTTGCCTCCCAGAGCTAGTTACAAAGATGCCTGTGTGAGAACCTACTCGGTTGCAAATGTTCGTGTTTTCTCAGTCCTGTCTTCTTGCAACCCCGTGGACTGTGGCCTTCCAGGCTCCTCTGTCCCTGGAATTTTCCAGGCAGGAATACTGGAGTGGGTTGCCTATTCCTGCTCCAGGGGATCTTCCCGACACAGGGATCGAATCCGTGCCTCTTGTGTCTCCTGCATTTGCAGGTGGATTCGTTACCACTGAGCCACCCGGGAAGCCCAAGTGTAAATCAGTATCTGCGATTCTGAGCACATCTTGTGGTTTCTCAGCCAGGGTTCTGTAACATTCACCTTTTATTCTGCTCCCAGCATCCGTTCCCCTTTTCTCTGGGAACAGTAACCCAAATGTTTTGGAGGAAAGTATCCTTTCTCATCCTCTCGGCTGAGCTCTGTCTCCACCTTCAGCTTCACGAGTGGATCCTGTTTAACTTAAGTCCGTCAACCTGCCTACTCCCTTGGCTACAGAGCCAGTGAGATCTGAAGAGATATTTACTGGGCTTTCTGAAAGAGAGAGGCTTTTCTTTTTGAGAACAACCACTGGGGATGGTCTCTATCCTCCTCTGTAGGATATGTAGGAAGAAGGCACGAGGCCTGGAATTGTATCCACAGCTTTTCTGTTGGGGTGGGGGAAGTCTGGGCTTCCTGGGTCCAGCATATGGATCATGAGGATGAGGCTAATACTAAGAACACAGTGGAGAAATAGACCCTGGGTCCCTGGTGACATCAGTTGAGCCACTAGCCCAAGCTTACCTGCCATAGACCTACCTCTCAACTTATTAGTCACGTGAGCCCATAAACATCTTTAGTTACGTAGATTTGGGTTTTCTATCATTTGAAAATTAATCATACTGATCCTGGCTTGTATTTGAAGGCACTGTTTTCTTGGACAGCACCTTACTATTACGTTTTCTCTTAGGTGCCACACAAGCTCCTCCTTTGTATTCCATCTCAGTTGCTTGGAGGTTGAATGTCAAAATGGGAGCCTTTCACACCACAACCTTAATTTCATGAATCCCACGGGAATGATGTTTGTCATATCATAACATACCTTCCAAATTTGATGAAAATCAGCTCTCTATCCCAGATTCTCCAATGGATAGCTTCCTCTCTCTTTGAGGTAACTTCCAGGCTCCCCTACCCTACCCATGTGAATATGGGGCTTCCCATATCACCTGTGTTTTAAAGTCAGATCATGTGGAATGCCTAGGNTTTGTCATATCATAACATACCTTCCAAATTTGATGAAAATCAGCTCTCTATCCCAGATTCTCCAATGGATAGCTTCCTCTCTCTTTGAGGTAACTTCCAGGCTCCCCTACCCTACCCATGTGAATATGGGGCTTCCCATATCACCTGTGTTTTAAAGTCAGATCATGTGGAATGCCTAGGTGTTTTTCCTGTCTGCTAGAGACTCTGTTTTATTTATTTACGTATTTATTTATCTGCACTGGGTCTTCATTGCGGCTCTTGCGCTCAGTAGTTGGCGTATGTGGGATATCGGTTCCCTGACCCAGGATCGAACCCGAGCCCCCTGCATTGGGAGCACAGAGTCTTATCCACTGGACCACCAGGGACGTCCTTAGAGACTTTGTTTTATTGGACATCGTTCCAACACCAGTTGGAACCAGCTATTGGAACTGTGTGTCCAATAGCTCCCCTAGGAGTAGCAACAGATTTCTCCACCTATCAAACTTCTGAACTGAAAAACCACAGTTTCCATTCTGTATACAGAGGACGTTTTGGAGCATACCATGTCCTGCCTATATCAAGAGGGCTTCACTGAAACTTGGGGTGCTGTATCTTGAAATTAATATTTTTTTCCACACGTGGCCAGAAGTTAGGTTAACATCTTCTTCTAGCTCTGGTTTTAGACTTTAAACTCCATCCTTTTCTTTCTAGTGATTGTGACCAGTATCCCAGCTCTGGAAAAACTGAGGCAGGCACAGTGTTCTCCAGGCCCTCTCCAGCATTTATTGCTAGTAGACATGGGGTCGCAAAGAGTCGGACACAACTGAGCAACTGAACTGAACTGAGGCAGTCTAAGGATGGCCATTGTGACTGGTGAGATATGACATCTCTTGCTGTCTCTCATTTTTTTCAAAAAATACATTTATTTAGTTGAGTTTTTATGTATTTATTTATCACTTGACTCCTTTAGGCAGTGCTGGGTGTGTTTTGCTGCCCGGGTTTCTCTCTAGTAGTGGCAAGCGGGGGCTCCTCTGTACTTGGTGGTGGCAGGCTTTCATTGTGATGGCCTCTCTTGTTGGGGAGCCCTGGCTGTCGGGTGCGGGACGGGACTAGTTGTGGGTCTGAGGTTTGTTGGTCCCCGGCATAGGGCATCTCCCTGTATGAGGAGTCGATAGTTTCCCCTGCACCGCAGGTGGATTGTCCAGCAGTCAGCCACCCAGTAAGCCCTCAGTGGTATTCTGACGATTAGCGTGTTTGAGACTGTTTTCCCGTGTTTGTGTATTTCACTAAACCCTGTGAGTCAGTTTACCTGTTGCAATGGGCTTCAGGCATGTCTGCAGCTTATGAGCTGTGTTTCGGTTACCCACCCCCAGAGATGTCTTGAGGGCAGGTGTCAGTGACAGAATATTCAGTGCCCCTCAGCACTGGATCTCAGGTTGCAGTTTCGCAGAATGTCCACAAGGCGGCAGCACGTTGCCTGCCCACCTCGGCTTGCTCAGGCAACCACAGCCTCAGAGAAAAGTGATTAGAGTGCAGTGCGCCAGCACAAAGCACCACGGGCTTGTTTCTCTTGGCCTCTCTCGTGTTTGTATAGTTCAGTAAACCCTGTGAGTCAGTTTACCTGTTGCAGTGGGCTTCAGGCATGTCTGCCGTTTCCGAATCCTGTTTTGGTTACCCACCTCTGGTGATGTCTTGAAGGCAGGTGACATTCAGTTCAGTCAATCAGTTCAGTCGCTCAGTCGTGTCCGACTCTCTGCGACCCCGTGAATCGCAGCACGCCAGGCCTCCCTGTCCACCACCAACTCCCAGAGTTCACTCAAACTCATGTGCATCGAGTCGGTGATGCCATCCAGCCATCTCATCCTCTGTTGCCCCCTTCTCCTCCTGCCCCCAATCCCTCCCAGCATCAGGTTCTTTTCCAATGAGTCAGCTCTTCTCATGAGGTGGCCAAAGTATTGGAATTTCAGCTTTAGCATCATTCCTTCCAAAGAACACCCAGAACTGGTCTCCTTTAGAATGGCCTGGGTGGATCTCCTTGCAGTCCAAGGAACTCTCAAGAGTCTTCTCCAGCACACTGACAGCCCCTCAAAACGCCTTGTGAATGTGCAGTGCCCTTCGGCCCTGGGTCCCAGGTTGCAGTTCCGAAAATTGTCCACAAGGCGGCAGCACGTTGCCAGCCCAACTCGGCTCCCTCAGACAACCAGAACCTTAAGTGAAAGGCCGATTTGTAGGTGGTGAGTTCGAATGCAATGTGCCAGCCCAAACACCCACGGACCTGTGTCTCCCGGCCTCTCTGCCCGTCCCCTTCACCCCGGAAGACATATCCCAACCTCTGCAAAACTGCTGTGCTAAGGATGCTGCCGCTTGTAGGTGGGGCGACTCTAAGAATGGTGATGGGAGATGGAAGCCCCATTCTCAGGACACGTGGAGCGGGGCTTATTAAGAGCTCTTGCAGCCCAGGGGGGCTGCTAGGTGTTGGGTGCACCTGGCCTGGGTTTGCTGAAGGCAGACAGGTCTGGATCTGCAGGTTGGGGTCCCAGTCCAAGGGGAAGAGACACCGCTGGTTCTCACTTGCCTGGGCATCCTCTACAGCTCCTCAGCCCCGGCAGCGTCCAGCCTTACCATCCAAGAGGGCGCAGGCTCCAGAAATGTGATACCGGCCAGGACGCGGAGGCCTCAGGGGAATATCGTAGGCCTTTCTTTCTTTCTTTCCTTTCCTCGTGTAACCATTTATTTCGTGGTGGCATCTAGGTGATTTAATTGTTGCTTTGGTTTGAGGTGAACAGCAACTTGATTTTTTTTCTTCATGTGCAAGTGTGGATTCGTTGTCGGATTCTTCTTCCATTGGGAATATTCTGGAGCACCCAGCGGAGCTTCCTGTGAATGTATTTGACTTTGCATATGTGACCCCAAAGCACCTCTTTGATCCCTCCCATTAACCTTTCCCCTGTTGTAGCAGAAGGTTTCTTGTTTCACCTGGTAACCTCTAGTGCATGTGTAATCAGCTTACGTGTGTCACTTTCCATGTTCTCTCTGCACGTGGTGTCCGATCGCATTTGGTTTTGTCTGTGTGTTAGGTCAGGCAGCGTGACCGTGTCTAACTTCATCATGTTGGTGCAGATGTCATTAGGGGCAATTTCACCTCTCTTCCTAAGGCTGAGTGAAAGTCCATTGCCTCTAGAGAGCCAACCTGTGTCCTTCCCACATCCAAGGACATCTGGGAGACTTCCACGTTCTCACCTGTGTCCACAGGGCTCCTTCGAGCTGTGGGGTTCATGTGTGTTGGAATTAATGTTTTCTCTGGAGACGTGGGCAAAAGTTGGAGTACCAGATCTGCCCGCTTTGGTTTTATTTGTTTGTTTATTTAATAAATTGTTTATTTTGGGAGCTGTGCCGGGGCTTCATTGCTGCTGCACCTTGGCTTTCTCAAACTGTGGTGCACAGGCCTCTCCTTGGATTGGTTTCTCTTGTCGTGGAGCACTGACTGAAAAGCCCAACCTCAGTAGCTGTGGCACACGGGCTTAGTTGCCCTGAACCAAGTGGGATCTTCCTGGACCAAGGGTCGAACCCATGTCCTTTGCATTGGCAGACTGATTTTCACCACTGGACCACCAGGAAGTCTGGCTCTGGTTTTTGACTTTAAAGTTAACCGTATCCTGTTCTTCCTAGCGTCTGTGACCAGGTTCGCATCCTTGAAAAGCTGAGGAGGGCGTGGCTTTCTCCAGGTCTTCTCCTCCTGCATTTGTTGCTTGTAGACAGTCTGAGGATGGCCATTATGACTGAGAAGATATGACATCTCTCTGTCTCGCTTTCATTTTTTTTTTTTTTTCAGAAAAATACATTTGTTCTATTGAGTTGAATTCTTCTGTGTTTGTTTATCTAGTCAGTTGATTCCATCACTGGACCGGGTCTTCCCTGCTGCCCGGGTTTTTCCCTGGGTGCAGCAGGCGGGGGCCCTTCTGTAGTTGTGGTGGGCAGGCTTTCATTGTGGTGCCTCTCTTGTTGGGGAGCTCTGGCTTTAGGGCAGGTGGCTGGAGTAGTTGTGAGTCTCGGGCTTCATTGACCCCCGACATATGGGTCTCCCAGATGAGGAATCAATACGGTGTCCCCTGCCTTGCAGGGGGATTGTTGGGCAATGAGCCACCCCGGAAGCCCTTGGTGGTGTTTTGATTGGCATTTCCCTAATGATGAGCATGTTTGAGCCTGTTTTCCCATTCTTGTAAGCCCCGTGAGTCAGTTTACCTGTTGCAGTGGGCTTCGGGCATGTCTGCCATTCCTGAATCCTCTCTTGGTTACCCTTCCTCCAGTGATGTCTTGAGGGCAGGTGACATTGCTGCTGCTGCTGCTGCTGCTAAGTCGCTTCAGTTGTGTCCGACCCTGTGCGACCCCATAGACAGCAGCCCACTAGGCTCCCCCATCTCTGGGATTCTCTAGGCAAGAATACTGAAGTGGGTTGCCATTTCCTTCTCCAGTGCATGAAAGTGAAAAGTGAAAGTGAAGTCGCTCAGTCGTGTCCGACTCTTAGTGACCCCATGGACTGCAGCCTACCAAGCTCCTCTGTCCATGGGATTTTCCAGGCAAGAGTACTGTAATGGGTTGCCAGGTGACATTGACAGCCCCTAAAAACGCATTGTGAATGTGCCACGTCCATCAACCCTGGGTCTCAGGTTGCAGTTCTGGAAGTTGTCCACAAGGCGGCAGCACGTTGCCAGCCCACCTCGGTTTGCTCAGGCAACCAAAGCCTTAGTGAAAGGCCTGTTTGTGGGTTGTAATTAGAGTGCAATGTGCCAGCACAGACCCACGGGCTTGTATCTCCTGGTCTCTCTGCCTGTCCCCTTCAGCCCGGAAGACATATCCCGACCGCTGCAAAACCTCTGTGCTGAGGATGCTGCCACTTGTAGGCGGGGAGACTCTAAGGATGGCTGTGGAGATGGAAGCCCCACACTGCCGGGACTCCTGGAGCAGGAACTGTTAAGAGCTCTTGGAGCCCAGGGGGTTCCCAGGTGTTGGGTGCGCCTGGCATGGATTCGCTGTAGGCGGGTCGGTCTGGATTTTGCAGGGTGGTGTCCCAGTCGAGGAGGAAGAGACTCTGCTGGTCCCGGGTTCTCACTTGCCTGCGCATCTTCTTCAGCTCCCACGGGGTCCAGCTTCAGGATCCAAGAGGGCTCAGGCTCCAGATATGTGACACCAGCCAGGACGCGGAGGTCTCAGGGGAATATAGTAGGCGTTTCTTACTTTCCTCTTCTCACGTAACTTTTATTTTTTTACTGGCATCTAGGTGACTTAATCATTGCTTTGGTTTGAGGGGAGCAGCAGCTCCATTTTCTTTTTCCAGTGGAAATGTGGATTTTATTTTCAAGTTCTTTTTCCATTAGAAGTATTCCAGAGTGCCCGGCTGAGCTTCCTGTGGGCATATGAGTTTGCATATGTGAATCCAAAGCAACTCTCTGACCCCCTCCTTTTGCCTTTCGTCTTGTTTTATTCTGGGACCCTCTGCTTGGTGTGTAAGGAGTTTATATGTGCCGGTTTTCATGTTCTGTCCATAAGTAATACCCTGTCATGGTTTTCCCTCTCTGCACTGTAGTAGTTCAGTTAGTGTAGTTACGCCTCGCTCCATCATGTCCATGCGAATGTCGTGATTTCATTCTTTGTCACATTTCTTTCTTGGAGCTGAGTGAGAGTCCAGGCCTCAGTAGAGCCAACTTCCTGTATCGTTCCAGTCCAAGGACATCTTGGAGGCTTCCATGTTCTCTCCTGTGTCCACAGAGCTGTGCTGAACTTTGGGGTTCAGGTGTGTTGGAATTAATGCTTTCTCCGGAGACATTAGCAAAAGTTGGATTCCCAGATCTGCTTGGTCTGGTTCTCTTTGTTTACTATTTGTATTTATTTATTTACTATTTTGGCTGCGCTGGGTCTTCACTGCTGCTGCGCCTTGGCTTTCTAATGTTTGGTGAGTGGGCTTCTCGTTGCGGTGGCTTCTCCTGTCGTGGCGCACCGGGTCGAGAGCACAGACAGGGCAGTTGTGGCACACGGGCTTAGTTGCCCTGGAGCATGTGGGATCTTCCTGGACCAGGAGTCAAACCTGTGTCCTCTGCATTGGCAGACGGATTCTTAACCACTGGACCACCGGGAATGTCCTACCTCTTGTTTTAGACTTTAAAGTCAATTCCAGCCTCTTCTTTTAAGTGATGATGACCAGGTTTGCTTCTCTGGAAAAGCAGAGGCTGGCACGGTTTTCTTCCAGGCCCTCTGCAGCATTTATTGCTTGTAGACGATCTGAGGATGGCCATTCTGACTGGTGAGATATTACATGTCTCTCTCTATCTTTTTCTTTTTCTTTTTTTCAAAATAATACATTTCTTTTATTCAGTTGAATTTTTCTGTGTGTATTTATTTAGTCCGTTGATTCCTTTCGGCAGTGCTGGGTGTTTTTTGCTGCCTGGGTTTCTCTCTAGTAGCGGCAAGCAGGGGCTCCTCTGTAGATGTGGTGGGCAGATTCTCTGTGGTGGCCTCTGTTGTTGGGGAGCACTGTCTCTTAGGTGGGGGGCTGGGGTAGTTATGGGTCTTGGGCTCTGTTGATCCTCAGCATATGGGATCTGCCTGGATGAGGAGTCAATATGGTGTCCCCTGCGTGGCAGGTGGAATTTTTTTAACCAGTGAACCACCCAGGGAATCCCCGGTGGTCTTTTGATTGGCATTTTCCTGTGTTTGAGCCTGTTTTCCCATGTTTTTATATTTCACTAAACTCTGCGAGTTGATTTATCTGTTGCAGCGGGCTTCAGGCAAGTCGGTGGTTTACAAATCTGTTTTGATTACCCACCTCCGGTGGTGTCTTGAGGGCAGGTGACATTGACAGCCCCTAAAAACTCTTTGGAAATGTGCAGTGCCCATCAGCCCTGGTTGCAGTCCCCACAAATGTCCACAAGGCGGCAGCACGTTGCCTGCCCACCTCGGCTTGCTCAGACAACCGGAGCCTTAGTGAAAGGCCTGTTTGTGGGTTGTAAATTCGAGTGCAGTGTGCCAGCACAGAGACCCACGGGCTTGTGTCTCCTGGCCTCTCTGCCCGTCCCCTTCAGCCTGGAAGGCATATCCCACCCGCTGCAAAACCGCTGTGCTGAGGATGCTGCCGCGTGTAGGTGGGGCGCCTTTAAGGATGGCAGCGGGAGGTGGAAGCCCCACTCTCAGGACACGTGGAGCCGGGACTTTAAGAGCTCTTGTAGCCCAGGGCAGCTCCCAGGTATTGGGTGCGCCTGGCATGGGTTTGCTGCAGGTTGGCCCGCCTGGATTTGCAGGTTGGGGTCCCAGTTGGAGGGCAAGAGGCACTGCTTGTCCTGGGTTCTCACTTGCCTGCCCATCGTTATCAGCTCTTTCAGCCGCCGAGGGATCCAGCCTCAGGATCCAAGAGGGCTCAGGCTCCAGAAATGTGATGCCAGCCAGGTACTTGGCGGCCTCGGGAATATATTAGATCTTTCTTTCTTTCTTTCTTTCCTTTCCTCATTTAACTTTTATTTTTCAGTGGCACCTTGGTGAATTAATCATTGCTTTGGTTTGAGGGGAATTGCAGCTGCACTTTCTTTTTCCAGTGGCATTGTGAATTTTTTATCGTTCTTTTTCCATTAGGAATACTCCAGAGCAGCCAGCTGAGCTTCCTGTGAATATATGAGTTTGCATATGTCACCAAAGCAAGTCTTTGATCCCTTCATTTTACCTCTCCCCTTTTGTAACCAAAGGTTTTTTGTTTTATTCTGGGACCCTCTGACTTTGTCTCGTATTGTCTCTCTCTCTCTCTGCAGTAATTCAGTTAGTGTGGCTGTGTCTGCTCCATCATGTCCACACAAATGTCATTATGTCATCCTTTGTCCCATTTCTTTCTTGGGGCTGAGTGAGAGTCCAGGGCCTCTATAGACAGAAATTCCTGTATTGTTCCAGGGTCAAAGGACATCTGCCTGGCTTCCGTGATCTCACCTAAGCCCAGGGCTGCACCATACTTTGGGGTTCAGGTGTGTTGGAATTAAGATTTTCTCCAGAGATGCAGGCAAAAGTCAGATTACCAGATCTGCTGGCTCTCGCTTTAGACTTTAAAGGAAATTCCATCCTGTTCTTTCTAATGGTTGTGACCAGTTTGCCTCTCTGGAAAAGCTGAGGAGGCACAGTTTTCTCCAGGTCCTTGGCAGCATTTGTTGCTTGTAGACAATCTGNGAATTAAGATTTTCTCCAGAGATGCAGGCAAAAGTCAGATTACCAGATCTGCTGGCTCTCGCTTTAGACTTTAAAGGAAATTCCATCCTGTTCTTTCTAATGGTTGTGACCAGTTTGCCTCTCTGGAAAAGCTGAGGAGGCACAGTTTTCTCCAGGTCCTTGGCAGCATTTGTTGCTTGTAGACAATCTGAAGATGGCCAGTCTGACTGATAAGAGATGATATTTCTCCCTTTCTTTTTTTATTTTGAAAAAAAAAAATTGTTCTATTGAGTTGAGTTCTGTGTTTGTTTATTTAGTCAGTTGATTCCATCGCTGGGCCAGGTCTTCCCTCCTGCTTGGGTTTTTCCCTGGGTGCAGCAGGCGGGGGCTCTTCTGTAGTTGTGGTGGGCAGGCTTTCATTGTGGTGGCCTCTCATTTGGGGGAGCTCTGGCTTTAGGGCACGGAGCTGGAGTAGGTGTGAGTCTCGGGTTTTGTTGACCTCTGACATATGGGATCTCCCCGGATGAGGAATCAATACGGTGTCCCCTGCCTTGCAGGGGGATAGTTGGGCAATGAACCACTCCAGAGGCCCTTGGTGGTGTTTTGATTGGCATTTCCCTGATGATAAGCGTGTTTGAGTCTGTTTTCCCATGTTTGTATGTTTCAGTAAACCCTGAGTCAGTTTACCTGTTGCAGTGGGCTTCTGGCATGTCTGCCGTTTACGAATCCTGTTTTGGTTACCCCCCTCCGGTGATGTCTTGAGGGCAGGTGACATTGACAGCCCCTAAAAACGCCTTGTGAACGTGCCGCGTCCGTCAGCCCTGAGTCCCAGGTTGTAGTTCCAAAAAGTTTCCACAAGGCGGCAGCACGTTGCCAGCCCACCTCGGCTTGCTCAGGCAACCAGAGCCTTAGTGAAAGGCCTGTTTGTGGGTTGTAATTAGAGTGCAGTGTGCATCGCTGACTCGATGGACTCGAGTCTGAGTGAACTCCGGGAGCTGGTGATGGACAGGGAGGCCTGGCGTGCTGCGATTCATGGGGTCGCAGAGTCGGACACGACTGAGCGACTGAACTGAACTGAACTGTGCCAGCACAGAGACCCACCGGCTTGTATCTCCTGGCCTCTCTGCCCCTCCCCTTCAGGCCCGGAAGACATATCCCGACCGCTGCAAAACCACTGTGCTGAGGATGCTGCCGCTTGTAGGCGGGGCACCTCTAAGGATGGCTGCGGGAGGTGGAAACCCCACTCTCAGCACACGTGGAGCAGGGACTGTTAAGAGCTCCTGCAGCCCAGGGCTTGCTTCCCCAGTGTTGGCTGCGCCTGGCATGGGTTTGCTGCAGGTTGGCCCGCCTGGATTTGCAGATTGGCTTCTGAGTCGGAGGGGTAGAGACCCTGCTGGTCCTGGTTCCCACTTGCTTGCCCATCCTCTTTAGCTCCCTCAGTCCCCGCAGGGTCTGGAGGGTTCAGGCTCCAGAAGTGTGACGCCAGCCCTGAACCTGGAGGCCTCCGGCAGAGATGGTAGTCATGTTTCTTTCTTTCCTTTTTTCATTTAATCTAATTTTTTCCTGGCGTCTAGGTATTTTAATCGTTGCTTTGGTTTAAGGTGAATAGTTCCTTCATTCATTTTGACATTTGGAAATGTGAATTATTTTTCTGTTTCTTATTCCACTGGAATATTCCAGAGTGCCCAGCAAAACTTTGTGTTAATGTATAGCAGTGTTGATGTGGGACTCCAAAGCACCTAGTTTATTCCTTCCTTTTACATTTCCCCTCTTTAAATATAGGTTTTTTTCTTTGTTCTGGGACTCCCTACCTCAGTGCGTAGTTGAGTTCATGTATGATAGTGTCCATATTATCTGTGTAAGTGCCATCCGTCCTTGTTCGTCTCTACTGGCGTGTGAATTTTGTTGGTATGATGACGTGTAGTTCCACTCACGCTGCTACAGAGTCCGTCATGGCGTTCCTCTTCGGCTCTCTTTTCTGTGACTGAGTGGTGGCTCCTTGTGCCTATGGACTGAAATTCCTGTGTCTGTTCCGTTCTCCAAGGGCGTTTTGGTGGCTTCCATGTCCTGGCCTATGTCAGTGGTGAGGCACGGAGCCTGGGTGCGTGTGGCACGGAATTAATATTTTCTCCAGATACCTTACCAGTGATGGCGTTACCAGATACACTGTTTGCTCCGGTTTTATGATTTTAAGGAACCTCCATGCTGTTCTTCGTGGTTGCTATGACAAATTTCCCATCTCCAAAAGAAAAGTGAGGCACCGTTTCCTTATGTTATTTCCTTTCCTTTCCCTCTCCCCTTTGGTGATTATATGCTCCTTTTGTCATTGTACAGTGTTTCGAGTCTTAAATGCCTGTGAGTTGAGGTTTCTGAATGCATGCTTGTCATGAAGTTTGTAGACCCTAGAGACACAGCGATCTCAGAGCCTTGAATCTTTTTCTTTCTAGATTGTGGGGCCAACTTTGCCTCTTTTCCTTAGTGCGTCTTGTTCTCCTCCACCTTTTTGCTGCCAGGACATCATCCAGTAACTAGGAAAATCTCCAGGCCGAATCAACGCACAGAAGAGCTTCCATACGGAATGGTGCTATTGACTTGTTCATATCCTCATTATTTAAAGCCTTTCTGTCATACTCACAATTTTGGTACCAGCCTAGATGATCTCTGTGAAATTCCACCTGCCAGCTTCAAAGTTTGGTGCATTTCATCGTTTTTCTTCCATTCAGGGGATTGCTGTACGTGACTGGCGAGGGCAATCAAGTCACCCATGGCTGTACTTCATTGGAATTCATCCTCAGGTCTTTTTTTTTCATGTTTGATATGTTTATTTGGTTAGAATTTTTTTTCCCCCTTCCCCAGTTCTTAAATATGATCAGCTAAACATTGTCTCATGACCTCAAGGAGAGGCAGGCAGCATTTGGAAGCTTGCTGATTGGATTCTGCCCGTGTTTATCCTCTGGACTGCCCCTTGCCTTCAGAAATGAGGTAGGAGAACCATGGAAGCTCTTCTGAGGGCTCTGTGAGCAAGGCCTCGGTGCAGCTGGGAGAGGAGACAGCTGCTGCCATTCGGTGAGTGCCCGTTAGGTATTAAGTTCCTTACATTCATTGTCTGTTTAAAACTGTTCTAGTAAACTTCACGAGGTAGGCATTATATCCCCATTTTATAAGTGAGGAAAGTGAGGCTGGATGGAACGTTATTTGTCTAAGGTTATTCAGACCAAAGTGTTGAAATTCAGTTTTAAACCTGGATCTGACTGTCTCCAGAGCTGCAAATCCTCTTTCTTCATGTGATTTGTAAGAATGTGCCCTTGCCCTTAGGGAGACAAGATTCCTGAAAGTATGTTTAATAAATAAAAGGTGAGAGCAACTTATAACTGATGAAAGAGAGCTACTTTTATTGATACCGAAATGGTTGCAGTGCATTGCTACGTAAGTAATAGCGGTAAGCAGGCCTGAGCAGAGCAAGGCGGGCCCCAGTGGAGGCAAACATTAGCATTATGCCTCCTGCCCAGACCTGACAGCTCAGAGGGCTCCCTCGTGTCTCCTACCAGACCAGCGCCTCCCGAGGGCTAGCCATTACTGCAGGTTAGCGTAGATTACAAAGAAAATAATTCAGTATCTGCTCTTTTATGTTCAGATGCTTTTACCACATTTTGTTAGTGAGATTTATCCATGTTGTTACGGTTAGCAGAGGTTTTCTTTTTTTTTTTTTTCGGCTGCACGACACAGCATGTGAAACTTCTCCCCCCAGAGATCCAACCCAGGCTTCTTGAATTGCAAGTGTGGAGTCTTAACCACTGGACCACCAGGGAAGTCTGCAGAGGCTTTGTAACATTGCTGAGTACTGGGAATCCCCTGACGGTCCAGTGGTTAAGGCTCTGTGCTTCCACTGCTGGGGGTACGGGTTCAATCCTTGGTCAGGAAACTAAGATCCTGCATACTGTCTGGCAGGACCAAGAAATAAAAAATAAATTGAAGTAATAAAGAACTGGATATTATTTTTTAAGGTTACTGATTCCTATNGAGTTGCAAGTGTGGAGTCTTAACCACTGGACCACCAGGGAAGTGTGCAGAGGCTTTGTAACATTGCTGAGTACTGGCAATCCCCTGACTGTCCAGTGGTTAAGGCTCTGTGCTTCCACTGCTGGGGGTACAGGTTCAATCCTTGGTCAGGAAACTAAGATACCGCATACTGTCTGGCATGACCAAGAAATAAAAAATAAATTGAAGTAATAAAGAACTGGATATTATTTTTTAAGGTTACTGATTCCTATTCATTCCATTGATTTGGATGTACCACTGGTTGATGGATATTTGGGTGGTTTCAGATTTGGGGCTTTTGTAAATAAAGCTACTATGAATATTCTTTTCTCTGTATCTTTTGACTGACCTAGTGATAGCTCAGTTGGTAAAGAATCCTCCTGCAATGCAGGAGACCCTGGTTCGATTCCTTGGTCGAGAAGATCTGGAGAAGGGATAGGCTACCCACTCCTGTATTCTTGGGCTTCCCTTGTGTTTCAGCTGGTGAAGAATATGCCTGAATTGCGGGAGACCTGGGTTCAATCCCCAGGTTGGGAAGATCCCCTGGAGAAGGGAACGGCTACCCACTCCAGTATTGTGGCCTAGAAAATTCAGTCCATGGAGTCGCAAAGAGTCAGACACAACTGAGCGACTTTCACTTTCACATTCATGGATATCTCTTGAATATCTGTAGATGATAGGTCTATATAATTTTGCACTAATTAATTAATTATGAGTGGAATTGTTGCATTATAGGTTAGGCCTATTTTGGCTTTAACAGATAGCTGCCAGAAGCCTCACAGAGTCGTTATGACCATGTGTCCTCCTTCACCCAGTGTATGAGAGTCTGCAGTCTCCTCCTCCATGGTTTCTGATATTAGCCATTCTGGGGTTAGCATAGATGTCACATATTGTGGTTTTAGTTTCTATTTCCCTACTGACTAATGATGTTGAGTACCATTTTTATATCCTTAGTGGTCATTCAGATACTCTTTCTGTGTCGGAAGTCGTGCACCTGCAGGAGCTGGCATGGTTTGGACTTCGCCCAGCCCCAAGGGAGTGAGTGAGCTAGCAGTGTTTCTTGCAGACCTGTCCAGGTGTGGGGCAATAGGAGAGGAGGGGGGAAAGGGGCTTGAGAGCTCTCAGCCATCAAACATCAGTGATGAAGTTGTGTTCTTTATTACAGTATTACTCAGGTCTATGGTGATGCTGCTGCTGCTGCTAACTCGCTTCAGTTGTGTCCGACTCTGTGCAACCCCATAGACGGCAGCCCACCAGGCTCCTCTGCCCATGGAATTCTCCGGGCATGGATACTGTAATGGGTTGCCATTTCCTTCTTCAACTATGGTGATGAGGAGATGATAAATCTGAAATAGCCAATACTTACGTTGTTGCCTACACCTGGAAAACAAGGTAAAAAAGTATGAAAATGAGATGCTGATTATCTTTAACTCCTTGGGNAGGCTCCTCTGCCCATGGAATTCTCCGGGCATGGATACTGTAATGGGTTGCCATTTCCTTCTTCAACTATGGTGATGAGGAGATGATAAATCTGAAATAGCCAATACTTACGTTGTTGCCTACACCTGGAAAACAAGGTAAAAAAGTATGAAAATGAGATGCTGATTATCTTTAACTCCTTGGGCTGGGCCAGGAAATTAGTCCTTACATATGCTATGTCCTACTTGGCTGAGCTGTGACTGTTTTACAAGTGAGAACTAGTGATAGAATTTCAGAGAAGAATACAGTGCTGACACAATCCTTTTATCCATGGTAGTAAACTAAGTCTGGCTCTTGACAACTCAAATAGTAATACACTTAAAGAGTATGTCTTATGTAAATTCTTTCTGCTCAGTTCTCATGGAGGCTACAGAATAGAGAGGGAAGGCATCTCACAAGTAATGTAACTCTTAAATAGCTTGCCCATAGTTACTGCTTTCTGGAGCAGCAATTTCAGACAACGATTTGGAATACAGGGTCAGAAATGTATTTAAATATTTTAATAATGAGTTAATTCCCTGGTCATGTGCCTTGAGTCTAAATTTTCTCTGACCTGCCATTAGAAGCGAAGTTTAAGAATGACCACATAAGGGATGCAACTATGAATAAAACAAAGTCCTAACGTTCCAGAAACTAAAGGAGCCACCTGGAGGGACTGAAGGACCCTGGGACTGGCAGGCCCTAACTCAGCCCTCGATACTTTGTTGTCTTTCCCTTAGACTTACCAAATTCTCTCCTCTTTGCCAGGGTGTCTGACCCTTAGTTTACTCAAATATGGTTTCGCTCCAGCCAAGGCAAGGATAAAAATCCCTTTCCCAGCTTTCCTCAAGTCCACGAGTGGTGGAGCCTGGATTTTCAGTCTCAGTTTTTCCATCTGTAAAATGGAGACTATAACCGCTACTTATGGGACTGTCATAAATGTTTTTTAAAAAATTGAATGCACGTGAAAAGACCTTGGACTACATAGCTTATCATGTGGGTGCTCAGTAAGTGTAGCTAATTACTAGTTGATCTCATCCATTCTGGAAGTTGACATACCTGAAACAGACTCTGAGCTTCCTTTAGGCAAAAGGGTGACTAACTCCTAGGTTTGCTCAATACTGTCTCAGTTTTAGCACTGGCAATTTAGCATCCCAGGGAACCCCTCCTCTAGACACGAAAAGTCCCAGTTTTTGATAATGACTTGGTAGAAGTTTGGGGGAGAATATAAGGCTACCTGAAAAATAGGGGCTAAAAGCAACAATGTTTTTAGTGTCAAATGGATCTAGCAGAGATCACCTGCCTTCTGTAGTTGCTGTTGGGTATTTCTCCCCCCTTACCACTGATGTTGGCAGCCCTGATTTACGGTTCACAAAAATGGAGACTTCACTGCGGGTTCACCTTAAGTGTGTTGCGACCTTGAGCAGTAACAGTCTAGTTTTCATTTTGCTTGTGGATTAACTATTCGAATTTGTATTGAGATAGTGCTGGTTTAATTTTTGACATTGTGAATATCATGTTTTCTAAGAGTTCAGATAATAAAAACAAGAATGATTATCCTACCAATGCCTGTATGACTCAGACATCACTGAGAAAGAAGGCTAAAGGACGTATTTTTTTTTTTATATTGAAGTACAGTTGAAGCAATGTTGAAGCAATCTGTGGTGAACAGCAAAGTGACTCAGTTATACCCACACACACATTCTTTTTCCGTTAAGGTTTATCCCAGGAGATTGGATGTAGTTCCCTGCGCTGAACAGCAGGACCTTGTTGTGAATCCATTCTAAATGTAACGTTTGCATCTACCAAGCCCAGACTCCCAGTACGTCCCTCCCTCGGCCCTGCCTTGGCAGCCACATGTGTGATCTCTACGTCTGTGAGTCTGTTTCAGTTTTGTCGCTAGGTTCATTTGTGCCATATTTTAGATTCCGCATGTAAGTGATATCGTATGGTGTCTGTCTCTTTCTGACTTACTTTTTTCTTATTATGATCATCTCTAGTTGCATCCTTGTTGCTGCAAATGGCATCATTTCATTCTTTTTTATGGCTGAGTAGCATTCCATTGTATATATGTAGTGAATCTTCTTTATCCATTCATGTGTTGATAGACACTTAGATTTCTTCCCTGCCTTGACTTTTGTGAACAGTGCTGCTATGATCATAGGGGTGCATGTATCTTTTTAAATTATAGCTTTGTCCAGGTATATGCCCAGGAGAGGGCTTGCTGGATCATATGGTAATTCTATTTTTAATTTTCTGAGGAACCTCCATACTGCTTCCCATAGTGGCTACACCAAGTCACATCCACACCAAAAATGTAGCAAGTTTCCTTTTCTCCACACTCTCTCCAGCATTTGTTATTTGTAGACTTTTTAATGATGGCTGTTCTGACCAGTGTGAGCCTCTAAAATTCCTTTTCTACATTACAGATACACTCTGTAAAAGAACCACCAAACTCTTTGACAGCATTAAAGAAGTGTCTGTTCTACTCCCAAGTACAGAGTTTTTCAAACTGTACTCGTTAGTGGATGTTGGGGATATATAGTGATCACTGTGTGTATGTGTATGGTCAGTCGTGTCCAACTCTTTGCGACCCCCATGGACTATAGCCCACCAGGCTCCTCTGTTCATGGGGTTTTCCCAGCAGGAATTCTGAAGAGGGTTACCACTTCCTCCTCCAGGGGATCTTCCTGACCAAGGCTTCGAACCCGTGTCCCGTACATTGGCAGGTGGATTCTTCGCCGTGGAGGCACCTGGGAAACCCAGTAGTGACTAGAGACCACCATTAAAAATAATTAAGGTGGAATGGAGTAGAAAATATTGGAGTGCACCACATGTAATAACGATTTATAAAATTTTGTTTTAGTTACATTTACGCATATATGTTTGTGTAAAAAGTCAGGACAAAGAACGTACATCTCACATGGGTTACAGTCAGGAAAGGAGACTCAGAAGACTACATCGTCCCCCCAAACATCTGGACAAAACACAAAAAAGTTTATAGTGTTTGCCCAACTCCCTCTTCCTCCACGTTCCTCAGCCAGCACTCAGGCTGCCAGTGCTCCCCACCCTCCCTAGACACAAACCGTGGTTTTCAGCCCCGCATCCAGCCTCCTTCCTGGCTTATCCATTTCTTCATCTTTCTCACCAGCTCTCACAAATAGCCTTTGGTTTGCTAAACTGCTGACTGTCTGGCCTCAGGAAAGTGACTTCAACTGCTTAATCCTCAGTTTCCTTTTTTGAAAAAAGGTGGTAATAAATTCTCTCTGTTAGGATTGCTTGTGATGGTGAAATAAAATAACCTCTGGAAAACATCTGGAACATAAGAACTGAAAGAAATACATTCTTTTCCACATGTCGTATCCCCACCAGACACCCCCAATTTAAGGAGACCCTCTTAAGAAGCACTGTTGTCAGTGACAACCTTACAGCGTTGTGTGGCGGGAACTCCTGGGGAGACTCCAGTTTCTGTCAGTCTAATGATGACTCTTACCAGTTTGTCTTGGAGAGTAATATTTTAGCCTGGTTCCCAGATTCTCTGAGTCCTCCTGCTGACTCCCTCCCCACCTTCCACCTTCGTGCCACAGGCTGCGAAGAATCTCGAGATACAGGCGTTGGGCTGCTTAGGAACACTGGTCTCAAAGAGGTCCAGACACAGGTAGAAGGTCACTCAGCCATGAACAGAGGGGCCAGCCCGCAACTCCAGGGTTGAGGGTTCCAGGCCCAGTCTCCCCAGTAGGGAGCGCTGGACTGCGCCGCAGCCGGCCGTGGATGGTCCAAGGGGCACAAGGCAAGGTGTCCGCCCCTCCCGGAGAGGTGTCAGTGGCTTGCTGCCGCGACTTAAGCACTGATTAGTTCTGGAGGAGAAAAACTTTCCTTAATGACCTGAGGTAGTCAAGGGATGCTCCTTCTGCGTTTCCTTCCAAATCAGTCGTGGGGACCGGGCCCAAACAAGGCTGAGAGATGCCAGTTAAAGTTGTCTTTCTGAGGCTTTGCAGGGGCGATAGTTTGGGCGACCCTGCGCAGGAACCCCCCCCCAGGTTGCCTTGGGCACACTGGGCACCGCACCCCCTGGAGGCTAGATCGAGGCGATGTCCCGAGCCTGGCGCAGGGCTCCTCGCCCCTCTCCCATCACCGGCGGCCGACCGCGGCCCGGTCCTTCCTAGCACCTGGGCTCCTGCTTTAGGCGGCGGCGGCGGCAGCGGCCCGAGCCCCAGGCAGGGCTTTTATTGTGAAAGGCGCCCCCCCTCCCGCGCTTTCGGGGAAGTGGGGAGGCTGGGTCCGACCGCGAGACACGGACTTAGCAAACTCTGCGGACGTCCGTAGCCGATCCGGGAGGGCTCGAGGCTGCGGGAAGGGTCCCGCAGAATCGCAGATCCCGCGTGTGCATTGGCCCAGACCTCCTTTACCAAGCTTAACCGCAGAGCATCCCGCCGCGCACGCCCGCCCCGGAGTTGGGCGCTAGAGAGCCGTGGCCCCTCGGTCCCGAACCCGCGTCCAGAGCAGCCCCGAGATCCACGGGGCCAGGGGCGGATCGGGCCGGTGGGGTGAGCTGGCGAGCGGGCTGAGTGCGCCCCGGAGCCGCTCCAGCCACCGCAGGGGACATGGTAGGAATCGCGGGCGGGGACGCGCGGCCGGGCGGGTGGGAAAGTGGGCACCCAGACAGGTGGCCGCGGGCATTGCACCCTCTCCTGGCGCACGGAGCCGGCGCGGCTTCCTGGGGCCTGAATTGTTCACTGAAAGCTGCAGGAGGGCGGGGACTTAGGAAGGGGCGATCAGCTTTTCTGCTTCCCTTGGCTTTCCTTTTGGACCTGCGCATCCTGGCTGCGCCGTAAGCTTCTGGCAGAGGCGCGCTCGCTCCATCCAGTCCCCAGGGCAGCGCGGGGAGAGGATTCCCTGAGGCACCCGAGGCAGCTTCTGAGGGGTGAGACTCCTTTGAAAGCACTTTATTCCTCTGAAAGATGCATGTGAATTTTCTGTTAGCTTCTTACTGTGTGAGTCATATTTTAAGAAGTAGTGCCTTGCACTTACTATCATAGAATTAAATTGGCCCTGGTAGAGTTCTGTTGCTTGTCTCCCAGAGCCCCGCCCGGCTCCGCCTCCCAGGACCATAGAACAGATGTGGGTGCCCTGGAAGCATCATTCATGAAGTCAAGGACCTCAAGAACAGCAGCCCTTCCACTGATAAAGCTCACAGACATTAACAAACAGGATATACAGACCTTAAAGAATATGATTCAGGCAGCTTAGCTAAAGCACAAGTGCAGCCCCCGAAAAGGGGCTTCCCTCAGCACTGGCTGCTCAGCTCTGCTTCCACGTTAGAAGCTACCTGCAGGTTCTTTCCGGTGGCTCAGCAATGAAGAATCTGCCTGCAATGCAGGAGATACAGGAGACGTGGGTTCAATCCTTGACTTGGGAAGATCCCCTGGAGGGAGGCACAGCAACCCACTCCAATATTCTTGCCTGGGAAATCCCATAGAAAGAGGAGCCTGGCGGGCTACAGTCCATGGGGTCGCAGAGAGTGGGACATGACTAAGGAGACTGAACACACACCCTGAAGCTACCTGCAGCCCCCGCCCCACCCCGCCTTCAGCTCGCTGTCCTTCCCTGGGGGTATCAGCTACTAGGGTGAGTTTGAACTCCGAGGGAACCCGGAGAGGCTCTCCTGTCTGCTTCCATGCACATCTTTCCCTCGCTATACTCACAGAGGGCAGTTGGAGCTCAGTGGAGATACTTCTCAGGGAGCTTAGCTGTGGGCCTGGAGTTAGAAGGCCCCTAGAGACTCCTCTGCAGGACGGATGGTCTCTGGGGGAATAGCTCCCTATGGGCCCCAATGTCCTGGCAGTAGGTAGGACC
>SJYA01002734.1:39648-97633 GCA_006410615.1 Neotragus moschatus
TAGCCCTGGTGTGGACCTCCTGTTAGTATGGGTAGCTAAAAGGTGTGGGGGAGAAGTGGTTCTCAGCCCTGACCTTCATGTACTCCTGACTCAGCCCTGACCCTCCAAGACCAAATCCAAAGTGGGACCCAGACCACGGGATGTTTTAAAATGAAGCCTCCCTGGATGGTCCCACTGTGCAACCAGAACTGAGAACCACAGGGCTGGAGGACTGGAGGAAGAGGAACCGCGCTCACTAGATGTCCCTGCATCTGTAGATGCTGCTTGTACATGCTAAGTTGCTCAGTCGTGTCCAACTCTTTCGGGACCCCGTGGCCCAAAACCCCCCAGGCTCCTCTGTCCATGGGATTCTCCNCCAGAACTGAGAACCACAGGGCTGGAGGACTGGAGGAAGAGGAACCGCGCTCACTAGATGTCCCTGCATCTGTAGATGCTGCTTGTACATGCTAAGTTGCTCAGTCGTGTCCAACTCTTTCGGGACCCCGTGGCCCAAAACCCCCCAGGCTCCTCTGTCCATGGGATTCTCCAGGCAAGAATACTGGAGTGGGTGGCCATGCCTTCCTCCAGGGCATCTTCGCGACCCAGGAATCGAACCTAGGTTTCCCGCATTGCAGGGAGATTCTTTACCACCTGACCCACCAGGGAAGTGCTACCCCTAGAGACAACCCTAAAATAGAAGGCTTCAGTGAACTTCAGCTGGGAAACGATATATGTTATATGCCCCTCTTGGAGGATCCTCCCACAGAGAAGCTTCTTTTAATTCATTAAGGCTGAAATGTGAATTTCCCCAACTTGTTTGTATATTCAATAATTTTTGAACACTATCATATTACTGATTTTGTAATATGTACACTATCATATGTACTGCTGCTGCTGCTGCTAAGTCACTTCAGTCGTGTCTGACTCTGTGCAACCCCATAGATGGCAGCCCACCAGGCTCCCCCAGAGAGGAGAGGAGCCAGGCAAGAACACTGGAGTGAGTTGCCATTTCCTTCTCCAATGCATGAAAGTAAAACGTGAAAATGAAGTCGTTCAGTTGCGTCCGACTCTCAGCGACCCCATGGACTGCAGCCTACCAGGTTCCTCTGTCCATGGGATTTTCCAGGCAAGAGTTCTGGAATAGGGTGCCATTGCCTTCTCCTCATATGTACTGAAGGTACATAAAATGGGGAAGCCTGTGTTAAAAATATAAACTAAATGTCTGGAATCCTTGAATGTCCTTTTTTCAGAAGTGAACACTGAACTGTGGGACCTGTGAGGGCATTTTTGATCATCGTGAAGGGCCTGTGAGTCTCAGCCAGGGCTTGGGGTGTCTATTTCTAAAACTAAGAGTGAAATCCTTGCCACCTTGCCACTTTCCGTACAGTGAGGGTGGCAGACTTGATGTATGCTGAAGATTTTGAGCTTGGATGAAAAATACTGATAGGAGTTAATTACTGCAAGCTTAATTTTTTTTTCTTTTTGGTCCTTGGGGATAAAAAATATATATGATAACAATATATGTGAAACACAATACATTCTGTATAAAAGTCACACCACCAACTTCTACAGGTAACTGTGGTTCTTATTTTGGTGTATCCTCTATTCTCTTTGAGTATTATTTTAAGGTTTGTATACAGAGCATTCAGTTTTGCAATCTGTCTTACCCCAGTTTCTATCCAAAAAATGTGTTTTTGCGATGTGTACATCTCTAAAAAGGTCTTCATCGCCCTACTTTCAATGCTCAGTACCATGGTTATTATTTTTATAGTATTTATTTATTTGGCTATGTCAAGTCTTAGTTGCGACACGTGGGATCTTTTGTTGCAGTGAGTGGGCTCCAGCGTGCATGAGCTCAGTAGTTGCAGTGTATGGGCTCAGACATTAAGGAATCCACCTGCAATGAGGGAGACCTGGGTTTGATCCCTAAATCAGGAAGTTCCCCTGGAGAAGGGATATGCTACCCACTCCAGTATTATTGGGCTTCCCTGGTGGTTCAGATGGTAAAGAATCTGCCTGCAATGCAGGAAGCCTGGGTTCAATCCCTAGGTCTGGAAGATCCCCTGGAGGAGGGCACGGCAACCCACTCCAGTAATCTTGCCTGGAGAATCCCCATGGACAGAGGAGCCTGGTGGGTTACAGTCCATGGGGTTGTGAAGAGTTGGACACGACAGCAACTAAGCACAGCACATAGGCCAAATTGCTCTGTGACATGTGGGATCATAGTTCCTCGACCAGGGATATAACCTGCGCCCTTTGCATTGCAAGGTGGGTTCTTAACCACTAGACCACCAGGGAATTCTCAATACCATGGTTCTGATAATCATCTCCTTGCTTGTGGACTTCAGGTCATTTCCACTTTGGGGTTGTTTTCGGTGGCCTGGGGCCGGCTTCTGATCATCCATGGAAATGGGAATCAAGCAGTCGCACAAGAAGAAATTGATTCAGACTCTTCATCAGGGATTTTACTGCAGCCACCCTCGAGGACCCGGAGTGTGGGTGTGGGAGGTCTTTCCTCTTGTCTGTCTTTCTTTACTATGAGCATGTCATCAGGCAGCCGTGGGGAGAAGGGCATCCCAGGGGAGCCTACACACGGCTCAGTTATCCTTGGAAGAACCAAGAGCTCCTGTTCCTAGAGGTTAAGACCTGGAAGGGCAACTTTAGGTGAAGGGGCTAAGGCTGGAGAAGGGGTGTGACCTTCTCCAGGTCTCCAGGTCTCCTCGTTCGTCATATCCTTGAGGCCTCTGGTGTAGCTTGGAGTTGTGGGGTGGGGGGGTGGGGGGTGGGAGGCACGTGGTTTGAAATCAGAATGAGGTTTGTGCCAGACTAGGCTACTGTGTGGCTTTGAGCAAGCACTCCAATGCTTTGAATCTCAGGCCCCTCATCTATAAAATGGGCTTATACCTAGGGGTTGCTATGAGGAGCAAAGGACTCTCAGGTGAAAGCCTGTGGTACCCCAAAGGTGCTATAAGAATGGGTATAAGGAGCCCACAGAAATAGATTTTCTTTTTGTCAGGACCTAAAACAGTAAGGAAGTCATTGATGTATTTTATCTAATACCAACTATTGGATAGTTGGAGAAGGAAATGGCAACCCACTCCAGTATTATTGCCTGGAGAATCCCAGGGACAGGGGAGCCTCGTGGGCTGCCATCTATGGGGTCACACAGAGTCGGACATGACTGAAGCAACTTAGCAGCAGCATTGGATAGAGGTGCTCTTGGGACTCTTAAGTATGGGACAAGTGGAGACAGATTCTAACCTGCGATAGTTTTCTTGCTCCTTTTAGATCTCCCTTCTCACCAAGACCCAGTCCCTGGGAGATGCCTGCCCTGTCTGTGTGCCCTGGGCCTCCTTGCTGAATGTTGGCTGTGTGAGCAGGCAGCCCCATTCAGCTGCAGCCCCTGAGGTCTAAGGTCCGGGCACCCTGGCAGATGACCCTGCAGGAGGTCTGGGTGAAGCCTTCAGTTTCTCAGGCTCAGCTGGAGAAGCAGTTAAACCAGTTTTGGAATCAGAACTGGGAATCAAGACTTCAGCCCTTGGAGCCTGCGAGGAATTCGATACCCTCTCCTGTGGGCATCCGGCTCACAGAGCAGCTTCTGCTACACACAGAAACCAGGCCCTGCAGGGCTGGCCCGGGAAACAGAGACTTTAAACAATCCTCTGGCCCCAACCAGACCAAGCAGGAGTTGGTCCAAAAGCAGTGGGTTGGAAGGGATAACGTAGAGGTGGGCGTAGGCCTCACGAGAAATGACGTCCTTCTTAGTGTTGGGGTGAGGGGGAGACATGTGCCCCAGTTCCTCCCCAAAGATGCTGACAGTCCCCCAGAAGAGGCCTGGGGGGCTAGCCCTCCCTCCCTACCCAGGTGTGATGTCGAAGCAGAGCACTTCCCGTTTCCTTGAGGCCTGGGCGCCTGAGCCACCGGGGCTGTCTCTTCTTGGTTTAGTTTTCTGATATGACTGCTGAAGTGTTTCCACCTGGGGTGCTCGGGGAGCAATCCCTGTCTGGATGTGCCCACTACACGGGCTTGTGTTTGACGGGCGCCTGGCCCAAGGTGAGGATGGAGCCAGGTTTGTGGGCGACCCCCAGGCTGCCCTCCCTGTACGCCCCACACACCATGTGCGCATATCCTTGGAAGTTGCCTAGGGGCTCCACAAGTGCTTGCTGAGAGGGACCAGAAGGGGCTGTAAGGTGGCAGCTGGTGAACTGCGGGGTAAAGGCAGGTCAGAGTGAGAGGCCAGGAGGGGAGGATGTGGAGGATGGGGAAGCAGCAGGGGCCTCCGCTGGTCTCCAGGCCTTGAGTGGTTCTGAAAGAACCCGGATCTCCAGGGCCAGGGCCTGACTGTCACTCCCCGTGGCTGTGGAATTCTTGAGGGAGGATTTTGCAGTGATGGAACTGTTGTGTCCTGATTGTGTCCTGATGGTGGTGGTCCTGTCCACATGATAAGACTCACAGAACTGGATACAGAAGTTTCAGTTTTACTGAAAAAATAATTTTAAAAAGTTAAAAAACAATAATATAACAATAAGAAGAGGGAAGAGCAGTCTAGCAGAAGGAACAGTATACGCAAAGCCCTGAAAGCAAAAGTGAAAGTCCCTTGGACTGCAAGGAGATCCAACGAGTCCATTCTAAAGGAGAGCAGTCCTGGGTGTCTATCGGAAGGAATGATGCTAAAGCTGAAACTCCAATACTTTGGCCACCTCATGCGAAGAGTTGACTCATTGGAAAAGACCCTGATGCTGGGAGGGTTTGGGGGCGGGAGGAGAAGGGGACGACCGAGGATGAGATGGCTGGATGGCTTCACCGACTCGATGGACGTGAGTTTGAGTGAACTGCAGGAATTGGTAATGGACAGGGAGGCCTGGCGTGCTGCGATTCATGGGGTCGCAAAGAGTCGGACACGACTGAGCAACTGAACTGAACTGAAAGGCAAAAATGAGCTGTCCAAGCTGGCCGGGAGGATGTTGGGGGGAACCTTCTGGAAATGGGGCTGGAGGCAGAGCCTGGAAAGGGGGCACGAGTGGTCCCCCCAGCCAGAGGCGGGATTTGTGCTATCATCCTGAGAACAGAGAGGGCAACGGGAAGGCTTTTGAGCTTGGAGAGGTGGGATTGTGTTTGCATTTTAGAGAGCAGTTTCCCAGGGAGGTGAGGCTGCAAGGGACAGGTGGAGGGGCAGCGTCTGGGAACAGTCATGACCCCTGACCCTGGTGGACCAGAGGGAGACGTGGCTGGAGGGAGCAAGTGTGGGGGATATTCGGGCAGGAGAACTTCCAGCCCTTGGCAACCTGAGGGCAAGTCAAGAGTGACTTCCATTTCTTGCTCGGGCATCTGCATACAGAGGCTTCTGCGCCTTGCTCCTCTTTCATCATCATAAATATAAGACCCCTTATCTTATGGGGTCTTTTGGCCACCTGATGCGAAGAGCTGACTCATTGGAAAAGACCCTGATGCTGAGAAAGATTGAAGGCAAAAGGAGAGGAGAGAGGGAGAGGATGAGATAATGAGGTAGCATCTCCAACTCAATGGACATGAATTTGAGTGTACTCTGAGAGAGAGTGGAGGATAGGGGAGCCTGGGGTACTGCAGTCCATGGGCCACAAAAAGAGTCGGACTTGATTTAGCAACTGATCGACAACAATGGGGTCCTGGGACTTCCTTGGTGGTCCAGGGGCTAAGACTCCAAGCTCCCAATGCAAGGGGCCTGGGTTTAAGTTCTGGTCAGGGAACTAGGTCCCACATGGCTCAACTAAATATCCTGCATGCTGCAATGAAGATCAAAGATCCTGAGTGCTGCAGCCAAGACCTGGTACAGCCAAATAAATAGACACATTAAAAAAAAAAGAACACTGGGGTCCTATAACTAGCCACCCTTAGGAGCAACATGATACAGAAGTAACTTATTTAAAAATGATTCTAATCGTTTCAGTTCTATAAAATAGATCACTAAGGTATATTCTTAGAGTCACGGTGAATTGTTTTGACATTTCTCTCTTAATCCTCTGAATTGGTTTTGCCGTTGTGATCATAAAACTAGGAGAGATAATTGCAATAAAAAAGAGCACAGTGTTACTCATGCCACTCCAGCCACCTTGCCTGCAACGCCCAGGCGCCCTCTCAGCTAGCGCAGCCACCGGGGTCCCCTTCCTTGTGGCCCCCAGATCCTGCTGGGGGGTGGGCAGGGCGGCGGCTACTCCATCGCTCTTGGTTCAGCTGCCCCTCCTGCTACGGGCTCGGGCTCTGGCTTGGGTTTCTGCTAAGTGGCTGCAGGAAGGGGCTGAGTCCCATGCTGTTTACTCGCGGGCAGTTTTTGTTTGGCTTTCGAGGGCATTTGCTTGCAGTGAGCAAACAACCTATTCCAGAACCATCTGGAAAAATCACATCTTTCCATCTTGGCTTGGGCAGCAGGTTCATGGTTCCATGTTCAGGAGCCAATGGAGGGATTTTTCCAGAAATGCCATCAGTCAAAGAACTGGCTAAAGACAGCTGAGAGGTTAGGACTAAAGGAGAGGAAAAAAAGGTCAGCGTTAAGAGCCGGAGGTTTATGGATGCTACATGAGGAGACTGGGGTTGAAAGACAAAAGAGATGGCCCCAGGGAGGCCCTTTCACCCCTGCAGACCCGCAGGAGCCCACAGATGCCCCTCGAAGTCTGAGCATGCCAGCCGGGGGACACAGGGCCAGGCTGTGCTGGGCATGGTGCTCTAAGCTGGGTTTCAGCAGCGTGCTGCCCTGTGGCAGAGCAGTGACGCTTCCCACTGGCCTGGCAGCCGAGGGCTGACGCCGCTGTCTCTCTGCGCTCCCGGTGTCCCCTGTCTGCTGGGTGCTCCTGCCCGGGGAACTTTATCAGCAGCATAAACTCGGCTTGTGCAGAGCTGCCTTGCTTCTGGCCAGACTGGTTTTGCAGCAGTGCTTTAACGTGCTTCCAGTGTGCTTAGAATTCTGAAGACGCTCCATCTCTTCTGTCTCAGGCTCCACGTGTCCTGATAGGAGAGGATCCACACGCGTGCACGCCTCCATGCCGAGTTGCCTTCATATACACGTGCCGGCGGCTTACACCTCCCGCAGAAACATCTGTTAATACGGCCCATCTAGTTACTTAGTGGGGAATGCTGTCTGTGCGCATGTTCCTGTCTGGACTGTAGACTGAAGGCAGAGGCCATGCCTGCCTTCTTTGTTGTGGCCACGATTTAAAACATAGCTCGAGCACTTTTAGATGCCTGGGGCCTCTTATCTGAGGTGGAAAGGGAAGACCCACCTGCAGTCAAACCTGTAACCCTAGAGGGTCAAAACTTCAAAAGTTACAGGACTCACAACCCCCTTCATGCTTTCCTTCAAAGGAAATGGCGGGACCTCAGCCCCGGGGGCCACGTGATGATGGGTTGCCAGCCAGGTGGAAAGGAGGCGGGTGGGAGGGAGTGATGGACGGGAATGATGGACTCGTGCTGTCCAAGGTGGGCTGAGGGCTGTGGCTCGCGCTCCCCGGGATGTCTGGGCCCCATGGAGGTGGAGGCTGCGGCCCGTTTGAGGGCAGGAGGCTGGGATGGCCTGTGAATGGGCCATTCGGATGTCCATCCCCGTGCAGGGAGGAGGGTGGGCGGGACACACAGGCCTCTTTCTCCAGGACAGAGCGGCTCTGTTGTCTGTTCACACAGAAGCTCAGTGTGTCCCTGCCGGGGGACCCGGATCCCGGCTGGGGGGCTGGCCGCCGGCAGTGGTGGCCTCCGGGACAGCACACCCGGCCACGGTCTGCAGGCCCCGCACACGCCCGCTCGTCCAGCTCTGTCTCACCCCCGCCCCCTGCTCTCCCCACGGTTCCTGCCGCCCCAGAGATCTTCTTGCAGCTACAAAGATGTTATTGTGTTCCTTCCTTTCAGAACAGTCTCCTGAAACTCTAGTTAAAATCCCCTCGTTTCCCTCTGGGGAGAGGGTAGGGACGTCTGGGCAGTGCCCTGTTCGGTCGCTTCTCTGGGTGTCAGGAAAGGCTCCTGTTCACACTCATCCATTCCTTGTTCACACTCATCCATCCCCTGGGCTTAAACTATGATTGTCACAGGGCCTGTACCAGTGCTTGGTACGAAAGCATGAAGGGTTCAGAGGGGAGTTCTAACCGGAACAACTGAATTCAAAGCCTGCTTACCATCTGGGGCAAGTCAGTGACCCTTTAACCTCTCAGCCTCAGTTTCCCCTAAGAGAACACTACCAGCTTGTGGGACTGTGTTAATGCTATCCTGAGCATAAGTCTTCACCTCGTACAATAGTCATCAGCACAGAGTTAAGTGCTCAGTTAGTGGGAGCTGTGATTATTACCTTGTTCCTGGACAACAGATAGGGCTGGAGATGCATAAAGTCCTGGGCCACTAGGACTGTTATAGGGGCCCTCAGTGCATCAGGGGAGCAGGTGTTGGGGGGGTATCCCTGTCCCCTAGTTCCCACTAGGGAATAGGTACTATAAAGGGCCTGCCTTTGTATCAGCCATGTGGTCTCTCCCTATGATGGTGAACTGGAGAAAGGCAGAATCAAATGGTGCCAGTTCAAGGAGTCTTGACGTGGTCCATGCCTAGAATTCAAAAGAGCTCTAAACTTGGATAATGAAAAGTTCCATCTTTATTTTCACTGGTCTCTAATTGAAATTCAGCATTTCTTCAAGAATGAATGTAGGCGCTAACTACTGTAGTGTTAGCAAGACCTGTGATTTAGTCACCAAGAGGAATCACAGAGATTTTACATCATGAGGTGGAAGCAGATTCTCTGAAATATAGTCTTCGCTCTTCACGACTTTGAAAGCGCATTTGTTATTAGATGAGTTAATAGATCTCATCATTTAATGCATTAATAAAGAAGCACATGTATTATTATATTACAGATCTGTTTTTTGGAATATTTTGATGACTGTATTTCAGTATAATTGATTGCCTTTGTAACCCTCTGCTTTTTATTTGTACATTAAAAAAAAAGCATCCTGAGAAAGCCATGGCTTCACCAGGTAGCTGAGGTAGCACTAATCTTTGGTGCTGAAAGGATTTGGAAACTGCTTCTGTATAGATGGCTGTCTGTGTGATCTGATCTTCAATTATGCCAAGAACCCCCTTTGTCTAAAACATGTCTTTCCTCAGCTTCTACTCCAAGGTCATTAAAAAATAACCTTCAGCAAACTTCTAGTGCGTGCTGGCCTCTGTACTGGCTGTGAGATCATTCACCTTAGACCTGATAACAGCAAATGTTTGTGTTGGGCTTTGTAGCTCTTTTATCCATTATTGTGTTGAATCTTCAGTCCTTCAAATGTTAAGGCTGCTGTCATTGGAACCAGTTTAGAGAGCAGTAAATAGAGTAACTTAGAGATCAGCAATGCTCTAATGGCCAAGACACACAGTTCAAATGTATGAAGGCCTTTAAGGTGGGCCCTACAGTGGACTTTAAGTTTGAGCAAACTCTGGGAGATACTGAAGGACAGGGAAGCCTGGTGCCTGCAGTCCATGGGGTTGCAAAGAGTCAGACATAACTTAGCGACTGAGCAACAACTACAACCACAGATCTGAGTCTCTTTCCATTCGAGCAACCTGAAAATTCTCACACTTGGTACGCAGCTGTTTTATTTTGGTAGCATCTGTNGAGATGAACTGTATAACCATCCAACAAATGGCTGAGGTTATAGACAGTCTCATTTTAGATGTATTGGAGGTAGAATGGGGGCATAAGGCCGTCGAAGACTAATTCCTCCTCCTTGCTAGTTTTGCCTTTTAAATTCTTGCCCTGGACTTACCTCTCTAACTAAAATTTATGCTTCCTTGCACACGAGGGAAATCACGTTCTTTAGACCCCGAGGCGCCATCATACATTGGTGAGAGACCCAGCGGACGCCTGTCCCGTGAGAGAGATGGAGTTGATCCACACTTCCCTGCCTAGGAATGCCCTCTCCTTGGCTCCTCTTCCCTTTCCCCACCCCTGCCCCTCCCCCGGTCTGTCCATCAGATACACTTCCCAGGTGCCTCAGTATTGGGAACACCCGGCACCACACCTTCGCTGCAGCAGAGCTCTAACAGGGCTCTGGCACTGGGGGCTCACCCAGAAAGCCTGCCTGCCTGGGCCAGGCACTGTCTTCAGGACGCAGAGAGGCACGTAGCCCTTCTGGCTGCTTCTCTCGGTGGAACCTGGTGATCCATGGTCCAGGGATCATTTTGGGTGGAGCTCAAAGCAAACAGCACGTGTCACATCCAGCCTGAAAAGGGCTTGGCCAGTCACAGCCGAGGAAAAGCAGACGGATGTTAGGAAACAGGAGTCTGTGCTGAGCAGCTCACACAGCTGTTAGCAAGTATGTGGAGAGGCACCAGTTGACTTTATCCCTTCCAAAGAGGAGAGCTGGGATTCAAGGTGAGGTCGGGGGCCATGGCTCCTGACTTCCGGGAACAGCTGATTTTGCCAGCATTTTCTGTGAGGAGTTAGGGAGGTGACATAGGTAACCGTAAAGGTGGGGACAGGTGGGGCCCTGGGGTTGTAACGGGAGGGCTGGCACTGGGGGCATCTGGGGCGATGTTACTTTTTAAAATTTCTGTGACCAGTGAGAGGGCAGCCACACTTGCTTTGGAGATGGAATCTGCGGGCTAGGGAGGCTTCCTGCCAGCTGGATCGTCAGCTCACTTCCTTGTCTTGTCCTGCAGGCTGCTGCCTCTCACACACCCTTCTCTCACCTGAGGCTGTGTCTCCTGAAGGCCCCCAGCTGCCCTTGAGGCAGCTCCCTGACCTTTTACAGGGTCACACTTCACACCCTCCTCTCCTTTTTGAATTCTTCTGATTACCAGAAACTGGGCTTCCCAGGTGGAGCTAGTGGTAAAGAACCCAACTTGCCAATGGAGGAGATGTGAGAGACGCAGGTTCAGTCCCTAGGTCAGGAAGATCCCCTGGAGGAGGAAATGGCAACCCATTAGCAGTGTTCTTGCCTGGAGAATCCCATGGACAGAGGAGCCTGGTGGGCTGCAGTCCATGGGGTCGCAGAGAGTCGGACACAACTGAGAGCATGGACACACAAGGTGGAAGCTCTGCTGACGAGAAATCTGGTTAATTATCACTGCTGCTGCTGCTAAGTCGCTTCAATCGTGTCCGACTCTGTACGACCCCATGGACTGCAGCCTGCCAGGCTCCCCATCCCTGGGATTCTCCAGGCAAGAACACTGCAGCGGGTTGCCATTTTCTCCAATGCATGAACGTGAAAAGTGAAAGTGAAGTTGCTCAGTCGTGTCTTTTAGCAACCCCTTGGGCTACAGCCCACCAGGCTCCTCCACCCATGGGATTTTCCAGGCAACAGTACAAGAGTGGGGTGCCATTGCCTTCTCCAGATTAATTATCGCTAGTTCTTCCAAATGCGAATGGAGCTAGGTGGGTCTGTACTCAGACTCTCTTCTCCCAGAATCCCTTGTGAGATGGTCCAGGTGATTCTCGAGACCAATGGTCTCAGAGGCTGAGTGTGCTACGGGAATTTCCCAACTCTTTGGTTTTATTTGCGGGAGACTAAAGACTCACCCTCTGTTTGAAGGGTGGAGAAAAATAGATGTGTGTAAATTTCTTTCTTAAGGAATTTTCAAAGGAAAAGTTCATCTAGACTCCATTTTTGCCTAAGTTGCTCCATCATAATCTGACTCCCTCGTCAGTCAGAACCCACTGCACTTCAGTTTTTATGCATGACTTTGTGTCTGTTGTTGACAGCCACATTGGTCCAAGTGAACTGTTGCTGAGGAGTAGACCGTTATGGAACACTGCATGTCTAAAGCTGCTTTTATTTCACCCTCGCATTCGATGGATAGTGTGACTGGGTGGTGGTGGTTGTTCACACGCTCAGTTGTGTCAGACTCTGTGCAACCCCATGGGCTGCAGCACTCGAGGCCTTCCTGTCCCTCACGATCTCCCGGAGTTTGCCCCAGTTCATGTCCTCTGAGTTAGTGATGCTATCCAAACATCTCATCCTCTGCCACCCTCTTCTCCTTTTGCCTTCAACTGTTCCCAGCATCAGGGTGTTTTCCAAAGGGTATGACTGGGTATAAAATTCTAAACCAGAATATATTTATATATATATATAAATCTAAACCAGAATATAAATTTCTAAGCCAGAAACAATTTTCTGTCAGATTTTGAAGGATTTGCTCAATTGTGTTCCAATATTGCAGTAATGAGACCAGAGCCATTCTGATTTGTTGGTTACTTTTGATTACTTGTAGAAAACCTGTTTTGGTTTATTTTTTTCTTTTGCTCTGGGAACTGGTAGGGTGTTTCCCCTAGTGTTCTGAAATTTCACAAGGACGTGTCTTGGTTTGTCTTCTCCGGGTTTCCCAGTAGCTAAGCCTGAGGCAGAAGGCTTTCTCGTGCTGCTGTTTCACTGGAGACGAGTGCCATCTCATGAACACGCAGCGAAGCAGGGAGGAATGCTATGAGGATCCATTACTGATTAAGCTGGCTGCTGCTAGTGAAGTGAAAGTTGCTCAGTTGTGTCCGACTCTTTGCAAGCGCATGGACTGTTACCCGCCAGGCTCCTCTGTCCACGGAATTCTCCAGGCAAGAGTACTGGAGTGGGTTGCCATTTCCTTCTCCAGGAGATCTTTCCGACCCAAAGATTCAACCTAGGTCTCCTGCATTGCAGGCAGACTCTACCGTTTGAGCCACCAGGGAAGCCCAAGTACTGCTAAGTGCAGTTGATTGCAGGATCTTATAGACCTACCAAGACGCTGCACAAACTGAATTCAGGACAGCTTGAATTTACGCACTGGAGTCAGTCTCCCAGCGATCAAAATTGGCTCCACTTGACCTGAGTTTGCCCTATATTTCCAGGTTGTGTACTCCTGAGTACCACACGCCTACTAGTCTTCGGGCCTGGGGGAGGGGCCCTTGAGCACCAGAGCACCTGAGGTTAGGCTGTCAGGATATACCCACTGGGGGCTCAGAGAGCCTCAAGTAACCCCTGCTATGGAAGCTTCCGCTTTTATTGTCTGCAGCCGCCAGCTGTCTCCATGACTTCAGGGAGAGGCCAGGCCATTGCTAGGGTGGATCCATCCAAATGCAAATGAGTGTCTGTGTCTGCGCGGGGAGGGAATTGCAAACAATTGAGTTCATTACAATAGGAGTCCTGCTTTCAGCCATTTTCTTGGCTACTTGGGTAAGGCCTTTACCACTCACTCACCTGTTTTCTAACTTCCTGAATTTTACCTAAACAGTGCCTCCTGTCCAGTTCTCTTTATCCTTATCAGTTTGTCCCTTGAAGATAAGAGCTTTTTACTGTTGTTTTTCTGTGAGGTTTCAGAAGGATGGAGAGGAATAGCCGGTGTTTCATCCACCATGTCTAGATGAACAACAGATTTGCTTTTATAAATTGAATTGTTTGATTCCAAGCCAGCCCCCACCTCAGTTACCCAACATCAGAAGGAAAGCCCAGCTTAACTCACCTCTGAAAGCCTTGGCTTTTGAAAGCAGAGGCTTTTTATTCTCTCTTGGGCAGGAAAAGGCCAACTTTCCAGGTTTACTTTCTTGCTTGGAGAATGGTGGTGAAGACGGAAACAACTCTTGTTCTCTGAGGCTTCTATGTCTGGTTCATACACTGATGTAGTCAGCTGGACCCACTTCTGCCACTTAGCTATGAAGCTGTAAGGACATGACCTGAATTCCCTGGGCCTCAGTTTCCTCCATGCCTGGTGTGAACAGTGATGCCTTCCCTACAGGGAGATTGCTGGGAGTAGATGAGCTGGCATAGGTCAAATAGCTGGCATGGACCGGGCACAGGAGGTGCTCCATCATGTTGGCTATAGACGACATCATGGAGCCTCCTAGAGGGAGGGCCTCCATGCCTCCAAGACGGTTCCATACCTGCCACAGGCTTGGCCACCCAGCTCCTCTCTCGTCCTCTTGAGCTCCAGGCCACCTGCTGGGATGGACTCTAAGCCCCATGGTTGTCGGGAAATGTCCCATGACACCCCCATTCCACCTGCTATAGCAAGATCCCTTTATTTTTTATTCAGCCCACAGACTGCCCATCTGATAAACTTGCTAAAGGCAAAATTAAAGATTGAATCTTTCTATTTCGGAGTCCAAGAGTTTGTTGTTGTTTAGTTGCTAAGGCATTTTTGACTCTTTTGTGACCCCATGGAGCTGTAGCCATGAAGCTCCTCTATCCATGGGATTTCCCAGGCAAGAATATTGGAGTGGGTTGCCATGCCCTCCTTGTAGGTAATTGGCCATTCTGATCAGTGTGAAGTGATACCTCATTACAGTTTTGATTTGCATTTCTCTAATACTAATAAGCAGTGTTGAGCATCTTTTCATGTACTTTTTAGCCATCTGTATATCTTCTTTCCTGGAGGAGAGCACAGCAACCCACTCCAGTATTCTTGCCTGGAGAATTCCATGGACACAGGAGCCTGGAAGGCTACAGTCCATAGCATCACTTAGAGTTGGACACAACTGAAGCAACTTAGCACAGCACGTGTCTTCTTTGGAGAAATGTCTGTTTAGATGTTATGCTCATTTTTTTATTTTTTGGTATTGAGCTATAGGAGATGTTTGTATATTTTGAAGATTAATCCCTTATCAGCTGTGTCATGTTAATTTTTTTCTCCCATTCTGTAGGTTGTCTTTTCATTTTATTTATGGTTTCCTTTGCTATGCAAAGCTTTTAAGCTTAATTAGGTCCTGTTTGTTTATTTTTGTTTTTGTTTCCATTACTCTAGAAGATAGACCCAAAAAAGATATTGCTACAGTTTGTGTCAAAGAGTGTCCAGTCTGTGTTTTCCTCTAAGAGTTTTATAGTATCTGGTCTTACGTTTAGGTCTTTAATTGATTTTGAGTTCATTTTTGTGTATGGTGTTAGATTTTCTAATTTCATTCTTTTACACGTAACTGTCTGGTTTTCCCAGCACCACTTATTGAAGAGACTGTCTTTTCTCCATTGCATATTCTTGCCTCCTTTGTCATAGATTAATTGACCACAGATGTGTGGGTTTATTTCTGGGATTTCTATCCGGTTCCATAGGTCAGTATTTCTGTTTTTGTGATGGTATCATAGTGTTTTGATTAGTGTAGCTTTGTAGTATAGTCTGAAGTCAGGAAGCCTGTAAATCTTAATTTCTGCACTTTCCAATTCCTCATGTTAGTACATACTTTGTGAGATTCTGAGTGTGCCTGGTACATGGGCTATGCTTGGTGAGTGGCTGTTGTTAATAAGGTCTGCTATATTCACTTCTCAAGTCAGATATGTTCAATTTCCTGGCTACAGTCTTCAGAATGCTTGAGCTGAAAGGCACTCTGGCACCATCTTCTTTTGGAAGGGGCAGGAGAACCACCTGGGTTCTGAGATCAAGCCCTAGACCTAATTTGAGGATAACAGATTATTAGAAACCCATTTCTGATGTTTCCTCTCAAATATGCCCAGATTGGAGTGGGTCAAATGGTGGCATTTTCTAACTGATATTCTTCTATTTATTAAAGTAGGGCATGAGACACAACAAAGTTATTTTCATTTTGAAAGATAAATAAATATAGCCTGAAAGCACTTTATTTTCCCTCAATTTAACCAGTGCAAAAAAGCTGCTACCTAGCATTGACCTCACTCACGCCTCATTTTACACTTGAGCTGACCAGTCCCAGAGAGCTAAGCCTTTGAGAGCAGGGCCTGCCCCTGGGGCCCCGTGTGGTCCTGGATCAGGGCTGGGGTAGGGCCTGTGGCTGGCAGCCCCCTTCCAGGGTGACCCAGCTACTAGATCACTGGCTCTGGAGCCAGTTGGCCTGGGTTCACCTCATGGTGCTGCTGTCTGTGAGTGCTCCATCCCCTCAATTCTCTGTGCCTTGTTTTCCTCACTGTAAAATGGGATAATAATCCTCATACCTACCTCATAAGACTGGCATACAGATTAAATGAGTTAATAGAAGTAAAGTTCTCCAAATAGTTGCAGGCTCATAGTGAACGCTGAATAAATGTTAGTTATCATTCCTTTGGGTTTTCCCCTTCCTGGAAATTGGCTGGGCCAGAAATTACAGGGGCAGAAGTCCTTTCTTATCTTGAAGTTGCTGATGTNAAGACTGGCATACAGATTAAATGAGTTAATAGAAGTAAAGTTCTCCAAATAGTTGCAGGCTCATAGTGAACGCTGAATAAATGTTAGTTATCATTCCTTTGGGTTTTCCCCTTCCTGGAAATTGGCTGGGCCAGAAATTACAGGGGCAGAAGTCCTTTCTTATCTTGAAGTTGCTGATGTGGAGGGAAAATCACAGCTTGCAAAGGAGCTGAGCAAGGGGCCTGGCGGGCTGGTGGCTTAGGAGCTAGGCAGCCTGGGGTTCTGCCCACAGTGGAACAAATGCTTCCAGCCTCCATGGCCCGGAGATCCCCTGGGAAAGGGGTGCTGTGTGCCTGGAGGGTCCAGTGAGCCCTGCCTGTCGCTTTTGTCCCCAAAGTCTTGTGCCCGCCCAGCTCTCCNGCATGTGGGATCTTCCCGGACCAGGGATTGAACCAGTCTCCTGAAGTGGCAGGCGGATTCTTTATCACTGAGCCACCAGGGAAGCCCTACCCACTGACTTTTGTCCCCTGTTGGTTGAGGGTTGTCCCCAAAGGTGTTAATTTCCTCTATGCCTCCCTGATAGTGGGCAAGAATGCAGGGAATGATTCTGGGGCTTGAGGTGGGAAGCTGGCAATGTGCAGGGGGACTCTCCACTGTGAGGGCAGCTGGCATCAGCCGGGGGTGCAGGGGAATATAACATAGGGCACAAAAGCATCTTCCATAGAGAGGAGGCCCCTGGAGCCCCAAATAGGAGAGATCTCCAGAACTGGAGGAGCCTTGCTGAGGATATATCTGAAGGAAAGAAATCATACCTGGAGGAGACACTAGCACCGCCGTGTTCACTGCAGCGTGATTCACAATTGCCAAGACTCGGAAATAACCTACGCGTTTCTCAGTGGGTGAATGGATCCAGAAAGCGCGCACATGCGTACGACACAGTCTTATTCAGCCTCTAGAGAAAGAAGGGAGTCCTGCCGTTTGCAGCAAACAGGGATAAACCTGGAGGACATTAAGCCAAGTGAGATGATCCAAACAGAGAAAGACAAATCCTGTGTAGTATCACTTGTATGTAGAATCTTAAAAAAAAAAAAAAAAAAAGACTTTCAGCTATAAAATAAGTTCTGAGGATCTAATGTACAGCATGGTGACTGTACTTAGTAATACTGTATCATTTACTTGAAATTTGCAAAAACAGTAGATCTTCAGTGTTCTTACTACACACAGGAAAAGGTCTGTGTGAAGGAATGGATGTGTTAACTAACAACTATGGTGAACATTTCACAGTCTGTGCATGTATCAAATCGTCATGTTCAATAATTTAAATATACAGTTGTTGTTGTTTTTTGTCAGTTATACCTCGGTAAAGCTGGGGAAACAGTGGGGGGGGGGTGGCGGGAAGGAAGAAAAAGAGAATTCTTAGGGCTACTAGGCAGGGAGCCAGTCTAATCTTAGATTTCTCCACAGCATCATCTGATGTGAGAAAACTGTAGAGCAGGACCTACAAGCTATTCCAAGAAGGTAATTGTGAGCAGCATTTTATATCTCGCCAAACTTTCTTTCAGGTACGAATGCAATAGGAAAATAGTTTTGAACATGCAAGAACCCAGAGACTATTGTTCCCATGAGTACTTCTTGAGAAAATTACGGAGTTTTAACTTCAATCAACCAAGAAATAATGAAAAACTAGGGCAAAGGGGACAGGAGTATGCAAAGAATATACCTAACTGAAGAACTAAAACCAAACAAATATGAGTATTGGAGTAACAGAGTAGAAGGGACATGTTTTATAGCCTAACAATACAGAAATAACACAAATATAAAACTTTGGAAGGTGAATGAAGGGAAAGGTGGGAGAAAGAATAAACATGCTATTCATGAGTAGTAACTGGGGGCCAAAGACTGTCATTTAAAGCTGACAAAATATAGTAGAAATGTAAGCATTTTTAATTGTANGGAAAAGGTCTGTGTGAAGGAATGGATGTGTTAACTAACAACTATGGTGAACATTTCACAGTCTGCGCATGTATCAAATCGTCATGTTCAATAATTTAAATATACACAGTTGTTGTTGTTTTTTGTCAGTTATACCTCGGTAAAGCTGGGGAAACAGTTGGGGGGGGCGGGAAGGAAGAAAAAGAGAATTCTTAGGGCTCCTAGGCAGGGAGCCAGTCTAATCTTAGATTTCTCCACAGCATCATCTGATGTGAGAAAACTGTAGAGCAGGACCTACAAGCTATTCCAAGAAGGTAATTGTGAGCAGCATTTTATATCTCGCCAAACTTTCTTTCAGGTACGAATGCAATAGGAAAATAGTTTTGAACATGCAAGAACCCAGAGACTATTGTTCCCATGAGTACTTCTTGAGAAAATTACAGAGTTTTAACTTCAATCAACCAAGAAATAATGAAAAACTAGGGCAAAGGGGACAGGAGTATGCAAAGAATATACCTAACTGAAGAACTAAAACCAAACGAATATGAGTATTGGAGTAACAGAGTAGAAAGGACATGTTTTATAGCCTAACAATACAGAAATAACACAAATATAAAACTTTGGAAGGTGAATGAAGGAAAAGGTGGGAGAGAGAATAAACATGCTATTCATGAGTAATAACTGGGGGCCAAAGACTGTCATTTAAAGCTGACAAAATATAGTAGAAATGTAAGCATTTTTAATTGTACAAAGGCAAACATTTAAAAAGATAATACTACTGATTAAGGGGTTTCCCTGGTGGCTCAGACAGTAAAAAACCTGCCTGCAATGCTGGAGACCTGGGTTCAGTCCTTGAGTTGGGAAGATCCCCTGTTAGAGAGCATGGCAACGCACTCCAGTACTCTTGCCTGGAGTATCCCATGTACAGAGGAGCCTGGCGGGCTACAGTCCATGGGGTCGCAAAGAGTCAGGCATGACTGAGTGACTGAGCGCACAGCACAATGATTAAAATTGAATAACGATCGAATGGTAGGGGATGGGGAAGAGGAAATATGCTAATTTTATGATTGTTCTTACTAGGATTTAAGAGCTGGACATTCAAGGGTATATAGTCATGAAGGGTCCAATTATTAGAATTCAAATAAAAATTTCCTAAATGTGATAAGAAATATTCATCATGAAAAAAGTAAAGGTAACTGAAAGCATAGTGAAAGACTTCAAAAATTATAAATACAGAAAACATATCATGAAACACCATGGCAGAACAAAGACTAAACATGTGCTGCATCTCAAGTAATGGAACTGGGCTAAATCCACCCGGTGAGAGAAGAACACAGAGCTGGGCCAGGCTCGGAACCGGAACCAGAAACTTGCGGTGGCTGGGCAGGGGCTCCCTGCCGTCTGGTGTCTGGTTTGGGGCTGTTAGTTCTCTCTCCCTGCAGACTCACTCAGTAGACTGTGGTCACTGCTGTCACCAGTAGCTGGTCTGCCATGTGCCCCTGACCTCAAGTTCACGAGCAGAACAAAGCCAACCTTGCTGACCTGGCAGAAGCTCTGGTTCCCAGGGGCAGTGTAGGGGCTGAAGGGCTATTTGGCATCGTGTAGGTCAGGGTCCTGGGTGGCCCCATCAGCTCTGGTCCAGGGTCAGGGTGCCTGGACTGCTGGAGGGTGTGTGGATGAAGGTGGTGCTCCAGGCTCACAGTTGTGAGTTGTAGGGGCCCCAAAGCACAGTGGCTTGAACAACCCTTGCCAGTTCGGTGCCCATGGGCTCGCGCAAGCTCCCAAGCTCCTTCCTTCTTGTGGCCCCTTGGTGCCCACGAATCAGAATCACCTGGAAAACAAGTTTCCAGGTGGTACTGACGCTGCTGGTCGTGAGACCACGTGTTGAAAAACTACTGCCCCAGGATATGTCCTTTGCGAACCGTCCGGAGCTGACTCGGCCACACGTGGGCCCAGAGAGGCGAGCTAAGGCAGCCAACCTCCTTTTGAACAGATGGGGCAAATAAAAGTGACTGCTTCAGGCCCTGGGCAAGGACTTAGTCCCACGGTCACACTTGGCTGCCAGGGAGGCCAGGCAAGCCCATCTGCGGTCGGGTGGCTGTTTGCCCTGGAAAGGGAAGGGCATGTTTGTGGGAGACACTGCAGGTCCACAGAGGGGGGTGATGTGGAGACGAGAGGAAGGGGCCAGCACTCAGTGTGGGGAACAGATGGCGAAAGGCTCTTAGTGTGTTCGGAAATCTGAGCAGTTTACTCAGAGGGGAGAAGCCTGGTCTCCCTGCAGGGCTGTCCTGAGAGAGAGCAGGCTGAGCGCTGAAGCAGGAGCACGGCTGCCCGCTCCTGTCTTGAGGACAGCTGAGTGTCACGCCCCCCACCCCCCAGCCCAGGCTTCACTCTTCCCTCCTTGTTCACTCAAGACGTTCATTCATTCACTGTCCTGTTATTTTGTGGGTCAGGGCTGATGTTTTCGAGGTCCTAAGCTTTTTTTTTCTACCCATCCCTCAGGCATCTTGGCTCTGGAGAAAGCTGCGTGGCAAGAGGCGGTTGGCAATGGTATTCTGCCTCTTAACGACTCTGTCTGTGGTGACAGTCACCCGCTTGCCCACACAGCGCCCAGCCGCTGGCCCAGACCCTGGCCCCATGGGGCCCCAGGGGGTTGCTGATGCCCCTGCCCCCCAGAGTCAGCAGGCTCTGAGTTCCAGCTGGAGGCAGAGGGCAAGAAGGTTGAGGAGAAGCTGGGCCTTGCCCAGGAGTTCCATCCTGGTGTGTGCTGAGGAGCAAGGCCACAGAGGGCACGTGGACAGCAGCAGACGGTCCCCAGGGAAGGAGAGCAGCCATCCACGGAGGATCGGGAATGACATTACTTTGGCACCTCCAGAAGACCTGAGACTCAGTACCCGGCGTCTTGTGCTCCTGCAGGGGGAGGCGATCAGGGGTCCAGGAGCCAAAGACCTGGACCCACCCTGGCACCATGGTCCCCTCTCGGAGGCACTTAGTGAGACAAGCACCCCAGGTGGCCCCCTCGCAGGGCATGACATGTCAGCCTTACAGACTCGGAGAGCTACTGCTGGACTGACCCTCCAGCCTCCTCCAGAAGGCGGGGGTCTGCCAGGAGTGGGGAACAGAGCCTGGACTGGTGGCCAACAAGTGGGGGGTCCTGCCCCCACCAAAGGGGCTCATTGGTGGCCTGGCTCTGTTAGGGAGCTGCAAGGGTCTGTTTGGTGTGACACTGAGACCCCTGGGCTGTCGAGTGGCTTCAGGACTGGTGAGCAGGTCCCCCCGTGGCTCACAGACCAGGATGTGCGGACCCTCCAGCTTCTGGCCCAGGGGGAGGTGGTGGGCAAAGCCCGGGTGCCCGGCCACGGGCAGGTGCTTCTAGTTGGTTTCTCCAGCGAGGGGGCCCTTCAGGATGCAGCTCCTGGGCTCAGTCAGCTCTGCTCCCAGGGGCTCTGTGGCTTGATCAAGAGGCCCGGGGACCTGTCTGAGGTCCTGTCCTTCCACGTAGACCGAGTGCTGGGGCTGCGCCGGAGCCTGCCCGTGGTGGCCAGGCGCTTCCGCAGCCCGCTGCTGCCCTACCGCTACACGGATGGCGGCGCCCGGCCCGTCATCTGGTGGGCGCCCGACGTGCAGCACCTGGGTGACCCGGAGGACGACCAGAACTCTCTGACTTTGGGCTGGCTGCAGTACCAGGCCCTGCTGGCACGTGGCTGTGGCCGACCCAGCCATGCCCCGTGCCTGGGCATCCACCACGCCGAGTGGGCAAGCCTGGCCCTCTTTGACTTCCTGCTGCAGGTAGGCGGGGCCTGGAGGGGTGGCGCGGGGGCTGGAGGGGCGAGGCCTGGAGGGGCGAGGCCTGGAGGGGCGGGGCAGGGCGCCTCGGAGGCGAGGACTCTAGGTGAACTGAGACATTGGAATGGCCTTCGTTAGGGTGGATGGTGACTCTCTCCCTAACCCTTGTCTTTTACTTTCGTTTGTTTGTTTGCTTTTTTACCATTTTTTAAACCCTTTTTATTTTAGTCCTTGTCTTTTGATCACCAGCACCCTTTTTTTGTTATTTTTCTGCCTTGTGTTCATTCATCCATTAATGTGCTGAAAACCAGCTCGAATAGGCTCATTCTTGAATTTCAGGAATTTTAATACCCGGTTGTGAAACACAAGCCATTATTAAAATTGAAATTATGTAAACTAACAATATAATAAGTTAGAAACAAAGGTAATCAATACTCTGATCTCATTACTTCACAATTATTTTACATTTTACTATTATCTGAGCTCTTGAGGTTTTTTGCATCTACCTAGTAAATNTTAAGCGCTAGAGCTGGGATCAGACCTGCCGCAGTTTGGCCACAGAGGGCATGCTTTTGCCCTCTTTGCTGACTCAGCCGACTCTGGAAAAGGCACTTCTTCTGGATCTCTTCTGGATGAGGCTGGCCCGTGTCCTCCCCAGGGGGCTGGGTTCAGTCATTTGTCGTCCTGTGTTTGTTCCTTGTTTTGAGTGCAAACCTATGGTTCACGTCGTTCTTCTCTGGCTTGGCCTTCCTGAATGTAGGGTGTTGTTAGAAAGGAGCCCAGATCCATGACCACCGTCGACCTCTCGAGCTTCCAGCCGGAGACCTGAAATACAATCGTAGCACCTTTATGGGGTGCCCGAGCATGAGCTCCTTCAAGTCCCACAGCAGACCCGAGAGACGGGTGCAGAGCTCCTCCTGTGCAGATGGTGTGGCCAGCCCCGGAGGGTGAAGCAGCCCACCCAGACAGGGGTGTTTAAGGGCGACATCAAGCATCTTTACATATACTTAAGAGCAGGGCCTCGATTAGGACGAGTGTGATCGGCAGAATTCAGAGATGGTCCCCAAGATACCCACCCCCTTAGTATGAGCTCCTGCCCTTGAGAATGAATGTGATGTAAATGTGATGGAATCTTATTTCAGTGATTAAGTTACCAATCAGTTATCTTTGGATATTTTTGTGTATTTGTTTTTTTATTGAAATATCCCCTGGAGTAGGAAATGTCCACCCCAGTATTCTTGCCTGGACAATNCCACCCCCTTAGTATGAGCTCCTGCCCTTGAGAATGAATGTGATGTAAATGTGATGGAATCTTATTTCAGTGATTAAGTTACCAATCAGTTATCTTTGGATATTTTTGTGTATTTGTTTTTTTATTGAAATATCCCCTGGAGTAGGAAATGGCCACTCCAGTATTCTTGCCTGGACAATCTCGTGGACAGAGCAGCCTGGCTGGCTCCAGTCCATGGGGTCAAAAAGAGTCAGACGCAACTGGGCACTCATGCAAGCAGGCATGATCGACCTACAGCACTCTGTTAGTTCCAGGCGCACAATCTAATGACTTGGTATTTCCATATGTTATGAAATGATCACCAAGATAAGTCTAGTTTCAGTCTGTCACCATACAAAGTTATTACAATATTATTGAGGTACTCATCAGTTAATCTGGAGTTAATCAGAAAGAAGACTCTCCCATTGGCCTGAACCAGCCAGGAGAGTCTTTGAAAGATGAAGCATCAGAGGATTTTCTTGCTGGCCTCGAGGAGAAACAGCCAGGCTGTGAGCTGCTGTGGGTCAGGGAGGCCTCTGGAAGGACCCTGAGATCTCCTTACAACCATGAGGAATGGTTTCTGCCAGCAGCCCGACTGAGCACAGTAGAGGAGCCGGAGTTACGAAAGAGATGGAGCACCTTGAGTTCAGCCTGAGACCCCGGGTAGAGTACCTGCCAAAAAGGGATGGACTCCCGACCCGCAGGAACTGTGAGTTAATAAGTGTGTTATGTTAAGCCACTAAGCTGGCGGTCATTTGTTATGCAGCCATAGAAGACGAGTCATGAGGCAAGGGAGGGGCCTCCGTGCAGACACCTTCAGGAGTGCGCATCTCAGGTGAGCCTGCGCTGCACATCCTGACGGGGCCGATAGCACTTCTCTGCCTCGCCCTCGTCCTGCCTCTGCTTTGTTGTTGTTCAGTCGCTCAATCGTGTCCGACTCTTTGCGACCCCATGGACNGGGAGGGGCCTCCGTGCAGACACCTTCAGGAGTGCGCATCTCAGGTGAGCCTGCGCTGCACATCCTGACGGCCGATAGCACTTCTCTGCCTCGCCCTTGTCCTGCCTCTGCTTTGTTGTTGTTCAGTCGCTCAGTCGTGTCCGACTCTTTGCGACCCCATGGACTGCAGCACGCCAGGCTTCCCTGTCCTTCACCATCTCCTGGAACTTGCTCAAACTCATGTCATTGAGTTGGTGATGCCATCCAACCGTTTCATCCTCTGCGGTCCCCTTCTCCTGCTTTAGCCTCTGCTTAGATTTCTTTAAAATCTTTTTTTTTAAAACTGTTCATATTCTTTGCCCCATTTTCTGTTGGATTGTTGGTCTCTTTCTTAAGGACTTTAAGAGCTTTTTTTATAGATTTAGAAGATCAGTCTTTTGTTTTCATTGTGTTCTGGTATTTCTCTCAGGCTCAACTGTCATCAAACTTTGTTTCTAGTCTTTCTGCTGTGCAGAAATTTTTAAAAATTGTTTTATGCTGTTAAACTTATCAAGCTATTTTTCATCACTTCTAGGTTAGTGTATTATGTTTTTAAGGACCATCCTCATTTCATGGTTATTTTAAAAAAATCCTCCCATGTGTTTTTATATATTTTTGATCCATCTGGAAGTTATTTTGGAGTAAGAGATCAGGTGCAAAATAATGATTTTTTTTTTTCAGATGGCAACCCAAATGTCCCAGCACCATTTGTTGAATAATCCTTTCCCCCAATTTGAAATGCTGCCTTTTCCATATAGCCAATTTCCATATGTACGCAAGTCTATTTGTGGACTCTTCTGTTCCAGTAAAGGGTCTGTCTATTTATGTGCCAGAATCACACTGTTTTAATTATCACACTTTATATTTTATGTTAATAACTGGGAGTTCTTGGTCTCCTTGCTCTTTTTAAAGATCTTTCCCAATACTCCTGAATACTCTTCTCAGTCAGCTTGTTACTTCCTTTGCCTTCCCAAGTCCTCTTGAGACTTCACTGGAATCAAATGAAATCTGTGTGGACTAATATAGAGAGAATTTACATCCTAAGATACAGGGTCATTCTAGGCCAAGCACAGGCTGTGTCTTTCCCTTTATTTCTGTTCCTCAGAAGCATCTTTATGTTTTCCTGAGCTGGATCTTCACTTTCAGGTTGGGATGATACTGATATTTCATCTTGTGACCATTGAAGAGGGCCTCTTTTCCTTCTATTATATTGTTACTAACTGAGCTTTCTGGACTCCTTGATCAACAGAAATTGGTAAGAAGTCGGCCTGAGTTCAGGCACGGCTTTACTGGGGCTCGNTGTTTTCCTGAGCTGGATCTTCACTTTCAGGTTGGGATGATACTGATATTTCATCTTGTGACCATTGAAGAGGGCCTCTTTTCCTTCTATTATATTGTTACTAACTGAGCTTTCTGGACTCCTTGATCAACAGAAATTGGTAAGAAGTCGGCCTGAGTTCAGGCACGGCTTTACTGGGGCTCGAGCTGTAGCACACAGGAGTGAAAACAAGCAATTGTTGCCCTGGCTCTCTTCCCAAGGCAGGGGCGAGCTGGTCCCTTAAAGGGAGTGAGGGTGAAGATGTAGCTTACCTGCCCTGCCCATCCCCTCCATGGTGCTGTGAGCAGGGATCACAGCACTAACCCTGCTTTTGCTCCCAGCTCCCAGAAGTGGCAGTTGCTTTGTGACCTTTTGTGTCTTGTTGTTCATAATTTGCCCCACTGGGCCTGTGAGCAGTTAGTTTTAATCCTTTGTAGTTCCTTTTTTTTTTTTTTTTTNTTTTTTTTTTCAGATGGCAACCCAAATGTCCCAGCACCATTTGTTGAATAATCCTTTCCCCCAATTTGAAATGCTGCCTTTTCCATATAGCCAATTTCCATATGTACGCAAGTCTATTTGTGGACTCTTCTGTTCCAGTAAAGGGTCTGTCTATTTATGTGCCAGAATCACACTGTTTTAATTATCACACTTTATATTTTATGTTAATAACTGGGAGTTCTTGGTCTCCTTGCTCTTTTTAAAGATCTTTCCCAATACTCCTGAATACTCTTCTCAGTCAGCTTGTTACTTCCTTTGCCTTCCCAAGTCCTCTTGAGACTTCACTGGAATCAAATGAAATCTGTGTGGACTAATATAGAGAGAATTTACATCCTAAGATACAGGGTCATTCTAGGCCAAGCACAGGCTGTGTCTTTCCCTTTATTTCTGTTCCTCAGAAGCATCTTTATGTTTTCCTGAGCTGGATCTTCACTTTCAGGTTGGGATGATACTGATATTTCATCTTGTGACCATTGAAAAGGGCCTCTTTTCCTTCTATTATATTGTTACTAACTGACCTTTCTGGACTCCTTGATCAACAGAAATTGATAAGAAGTCGGCCTGAGTTCAGGCACGGCTTTACTGGGGCTAGAGCTGTAGCACACAGGAGTGAAAACAAGCAATTGTTGCCCTGGCTCCCTTCCCAAGGCAGGGGTGAGCTGGTCCCTTAAAGGGAGTGAGGGTGAAGATGTAGCTTACCTGCCCTGCCCATCCCCTCCATGGTGCTGTGAGCAGGGATCACAGCAGTAACCCTGCTTTTGCTCCCAGCTCCCAGAAGTGGCAGTTGCTTTGTGACCTTTTGTGTCTTGTTGTTCATAATTTGCCCCATTGGGCCTGTGAGCAGTTAGTTTTAATCCTTTGTAGTTCCTTTTTTTTTTTTTTTTAAATTATTTATTTGGCTGAGCCGGATCTTAGTTGCGGCATGTGGAATCTAGTTCCCTGACAAGGGATTGAAACTGGACCCCCTGCAGTGGGAGCATGGAGTCTTAGCCCCTGGGTCACTTGGGAAGTCCCCGAGTCCCTTATGGTTTCTTTGGATTCCATTCTTTGGGGAGGCATTTGTCCAAGTGCAAGCTCAAGCTCTCTGGAAAAGGGTCCCAAGTCCCAGCCTGTCTCAACACGTTCTGGCCCATAGCTCCTGGTCTGTGTGAAGGATATTGTTTTCACATCATATTTTGGTTACTGGTTACTCATTCACTTAATAATGCTTCTCACAGTTCCCCTGGGTTTTCCAGGTATATGGTCATTTCTTCTGTAACGAATGCACTTTGTGTTCTCAGCAATTGCTTCATCTTTCATTTTTCTTAACCTCACTACAACCATGGTGCCTCCAGAGCAATGGTGAATAGTAACGGGATGCTGGACATGACTTGTCTCCACAGATTTGTGACAGTTTCTAGTGTTTCACCATTAAATATCATGCTGACTTTTGGCTGAAGAACTATTTTCTATTCTTGCCTTATTAAGAGTTTTTCTTGTTAGGAATGGAGGTAAAAATGGCATCAGATGCCTTTTGAGTATCAGCGGAAGAGGTCACAGATTACACACATCCTCCGTCTAATGTATTGATATGGGGACTGATTTCTAGGAAAGGTGTTCCCATGGTGACTCATTGTAGCTTTCTTTCTTGGTTGGAACTGTACTTTGCTGTGGTGGATACATCATTTCATAGGTGCTGGATTTTGTGTTGATGTTTAAAATTTAAACATCAATTTAAACATTGATTTAGTCCTTTTAGCGGGGCTTCCCAGGTGGCAGTAGTGGTAAAGAACCCACCTGTCAGTGCAAGAAGGTGTAAGAGATGTGGGTTCAATCCCTCAGTTGGGAAGATCCCCTGGAGGAGGGAATGGCTACCACGCCAGTATTCTCACCTGGAGCATCCCATGGACAGAGGAGCCTGGTGGGCTACAGTCAATAGGGGTCACAAAGAGTCGGACACGACTGAAGCAACTTAGCACTCATGCCTGTCTTTTAAAATAATAATTCTCAGACCATCTCCTCAAAGCCCACCAGCTGGTATATTCACCCACATCCAGAGCTGGTACTGTGACCTCTGGCCTCTGGCTTGGGGCAGATGAGGCATCCAGAGGTTCCCCTGCCCAGGGCCTCCGGGGAGGTCACCCTCTGTCAGGACACAAGGGGAGCAGTGCAGAGAGAGTCATCAGAGGATGGTAAGAATCAGTGTGAAGTAACCCACTCCTCCTCACACCCTTACCTCCCCAAAGCCTCACGAATTCTCTAACAGACAACTGTTCAGTGTGGGGCCAGCCTGCTGCCCTCCTTGGACAGAGATGCTGCCGCCTCGGGGCTGTCTGGCAGCAAGCTGACCCAGCCAAGAGCCACCCTTTCATTCCAGAAGACCCTGGGCCCGTGACTGTCCCAGGTGGGGGAGGGTCCTGCACAGGCGGCCTGGGCCAGCAGGGGCAGCGGGTAGTTCTTCTGGAATCCACCAGACTCAGATCTGGCACTGGCTGAAGTCTTGGCCCAGGAGCCTGGTGGATGTGTGAGAGGACTTGGGTCACCCCTCGTGCCCTGTGCTGGGCTCCTCCCAGACGTCCTCACCTCATAGCTCAGCCTGGTGTCCCTCTTGGCAGACTTCAGTGTCTTGTCCACTAGATGTCTGGTTTGGGGGCCCCAGAGGCAGGTCTCCCCCGCCAGGCTCATGTGCGGGGCAGGCTTTCAGTGGTCAGTCCTCACGTGAAGGCCTCCCCCACCATCCTTCCAGGTGTCAGCCAGCCATGGGCTTCATTCATTCATTCTTGCGCTCTGAAAACCTCAGCCAAGTCCTGTTGCACGGGAAACGTGCTAGGAGCTGCAGATCCAGTTGAACCACATCTTCTTGGTATCGAGGCACTTGTGACCTCCAGTATCACGATGTATGTGCCTGCCACCCAGTCCAGCTCAGTGGTCAGAGCCGGACTGCCCGGGTCTGAGTCTAGGCATCGCCGCTTTCACTCTGTGGGACCCTAGGCATGTTTTCCAGCCTCTGCCACTCAGTTACCTCGTCTTTGAAATGGAGATAATGACTGTACCTGCCTCCTGGCTGCTGAGAGGTTTAAATGAACTGTGATAGGTAAAGCACTCAGAGCCCGATCCAGCACAGAGTAAGGGCTTCACAACTGTTAAATTAAACACAAACCTCTTGAGCACGCACACTGCTAGAAGGCCCAAACTGCAAACGATTATCATTTTTTTCTTGGTAACTGCTCATTTTGTTAAAAAGGGGGAAGAAGAAATGCCTTAGGATGTGGGAATGAAACCTAAGCCTGGTCCTGTTTGGCTGCTGCTGTTTCAGCTGTTTCAACTGAATCGCTCTTCAGTGGAAAAAAGTTCCCAGACAGCGTGGCAGATTACTCACACTGGCACCTGGGCCCGGCCAGCCCCTCCCTGTTCAACATTCAAATGGGTGTACATCTGGGGGCACCGCCACCGCCCCTGCCATATGGCCCGGCAGTCTTTGTAGCTTCTTCTGGAAATAAGCACCGCATCCAGTTAAAATCCGCATAGAATGGCCTGCTGACAGGGTCAGGGAGCGTTTGGCCTGAGGATGGGGGTTTGGCTGGCTGTGCCATCAGATGTGACATGCGACTGGAGCAGTTGCTGGATTTCCGTCCTGCTAGAACCATCCTGGCATTTACTTTCCCAGCCAGAGATGACTCGGCAGGTGGTATCCGTCTCACAGATCTGTCTGGGCTCTAGAAACCAGGCCTTGCACACACGTAGAGGAGAGTGGCTAGACGGTCATGACACGGCTTTATTTTAGACTGCTTCACGGGGCTATGGCCAGGGCTTTCAGGAGGAGGAATCTCTGAGATTCCTCCAGGCCTTTAGGCCTGTCCCTTCCAGGTCTCTCCATGACAACCACCCTCCTCACCTTGTGTGGTCCCCAGTGAGGCCCTGAGGGAATATCAGGTTAAATAGCTTCCTCGGGTCATAGAGTTAGGACATAGTGGAGCCACGATTCACCTTTGGGCTCCAAACCAAGGTCACAGACATGGCCCAGATTACAGGCCAAATTCCCCTCTTTTTTTTTTTTTGTACAGTCCATGAGCTAAGAATGATTTTAGCATTTTCAAATGGTTGAAAAAGTCAAAAGAATATTTCATTACATCTAAAAATTCTATGAAATTCGGATTTCAGTGTATGTTAATACAGTTTTTTTTGGGGGGGGAGCATGACAATGGCCATTTGTTTACATATTATCTGGAATATGTACAATATGCCCAACACAGGCAGAGTCAGGTAGTTGTGACAGAGACCGTATGGGCTCCAAAGCCTAAAATATTTACTCTCTGGCCCTTTGTGGGAAAAGCTTGCTGATCTCTGCTCTAAATCTCTGTACAGGCAGCCTTGGAGGGCTCCTGCCGAGGACAGGCCTGCATAGGAATGTGTTGAGGACTCCACCCCTTGCCGAGTTCGAGGACAACATGGAGAAATATAGGGGTGTGTTACTATCTTCGGGTGGACTTAAAAACTGTCGGAAGGTTGGGAGGTCTCTGGAGGCATGCCACAGGGTTCTGTCCTCAGCCCCGTCCTGTCAACACTTCTGTTGGAGCCAGTGAGGACTCGGGGGCTCTGGTGGACCCAGTGGATCACTTGTCTCTTCTGCACAGGGCCCTCTTGTGATTCCCTTTCTCCCCATTCCTGGGCTCAGAGGTCAGTGCGTCACCATCTTCCCGTGGTGGCCTCTGGACAAGGAATGAGCCTGGGTCCAGATTTGGTCCAATCAGACTGAAAGGAAGGACTGCTATTCCATGATTGTTGGGGGAGGCCTTCTCTCCGCCCCGCCCCCCGCCCCCGTCTCTCTTTCTCTCTCTGTCTCCTTCTCTTTGGACATGAACAGGGAAAAACATGGGGACTTCCCAGGTGGCTCTAGTGGTAAAGAACCTGCCTGCCAGTGCAGGAGGCATAAGAGACACGGGTTCAATCCCTGGGCCGGGAAGATCCCCTGGAGGGGGCATGACAACCCACTCCAGTATTCTCGCCTGGAGAATCCCATGGACAGAGGAGCCTTCCGGACTACAGTCCCTGGGGCTGCAAAGAGTTGGGCACAACTGAAGCAACTTACCACATTCACAAGGAAAAACATACAGGAGCCACCTGCAGGTTTTCTGAGACAACACAGGGATGTCCTTAACATTGTGTGGTAAAGTGAAGAGCAGAAAGAAACCTGAGTCGTTAATGACAATAGGAGCTGCTTAAAGGTGCCCCCCAAGCCTGTCCTATTGCAAGGCTCTTGAGGCTTCCTGCTGCAGATCTTAATTTCCCCTGTGGTTAAAGTCACTTCCATCCAGAATTTTCTGTTACTTGTGGCTGTTGTTACTCAAAGTCCAGGAAGCTAAAGCAGTGACTGTCCACCTCAGGGGCTTGTTTAACGGGCTTGATGCATGGACAGGGCTCTGGCTGTTTGTATCATGGCCAAGCCAGGCCGGTCCTCCAGGCTAAACATGCCTTTTCAGTGGTGTCAGTGGTGTCCTTGGTCCACTGCCCCTGGAAACACTCCATGATGCGGCCTTACAGAAAGGCCCTCAGCCTGTCTGGGGCAATGGTCTAGGCCCGGGGATGGGACTTCTCCGCACTGAATTGTTGTGAAATGGGGAAAATAATGTTTGGGGACAGTAATTGGGACTGTTCAACATTGTCTCATTTCTGGATGTCTGGTTTCATGAGGTTGATTGGTGAATGGAGCTACAGTTATTTTCTGGCTTGTGTAGAAGGAAATCAATTTTGTATTTCTTTAGAACACACAAGAATTACCTCCAAAGGGATTGGAAATGGAGTGAGACCTTTCAGCTGAGCTGAGCTGAGCTGAGTGGACTGCGGGGTCGCTGGCCTGGCTTTGATGCGTGCCGCATCTTGGGGGCTGTTATCTGCGTGTTCTGTTCCCCCAGCCTCTCTGCCATGTGTGGAGAGAATTTGGCAGAGGGAGACAGGACAGTGGAGCTGGCTAAAGCTGGACCAGGGCTGCGGCTTGGGTTAGCTGAGAGGCGACCACAGATGAATAAGGACCATCCAAACAGCTCCGGTGCCTGCCTGCCTGCTGCCTCAGGAGGACAGTGGGCTCTGAGACTTCCGGTTCCTTCTTTTCTTCCTTCACTGTTTTGAAAACTCCCCTCCAGCCTCAATGAGTGTAATGATGGGGACCTCATTTGACCTATAAGTGGCTCCCTCTCCCTGACCTTCAGGGAGGCAGTGGAGAACATCAGAGAGTGCTGGGCTCCAGCCAGGCAGACCTGGGTTCAAACCCCAGCTGGACTACTTCCTCGTGTATGACCTTGGGGAGGTCTGGGGTCCATGTCCCCATGTGTTATTGGGGCAATAATATCTCCCTTGCAAGCCTGCAGTGAGAATTGGATGAGACAGAGATGCAATGATGTTGCTCGTCCTCTGAGTGATGGCTTCTTCTGAGCCCACCAACTCTCCAACCCCAACTGAGTGACTCTATCCTCCTGGAGTCAATGTCAGATTCCACAAGCTAAGGGCTCAGCTCCACAGGACTCCTGATTCAGATGCCAGTCATGAGTCCTGAGCCCCCCATACTTCTGGCCGACTGGCTAAAATCTGGGGTTCTCATGACTGTCCCATCCCCGGGTTCAATAATTTGCTACAATGGCTCACAGGACTCAGGAAAACACACTTCAGTGGTCTGGTTTATTATAAAGGATGTCAGTGAACAGCCAGTAGAAGAGGTGTGCGTGATGAAGTCTGAAAAGGTTCCAATTCCATGACCCCGTATGTGGAGGTGGGGTGCATCACCCTCCTGGTGTGTGGGTGTGTGCTCCCTAGAATATAGTTCAAAAGTTTCTGTAACCCAGTTTCCAGCTCCCCTCCTCTTCCCTGAGGTTGGAGGGTCAGATGGAAAGCTCCCACTCTCTATTCTTTGTCCATCTAATAATCAGCCTGAAGTTATCTCAGGGCCCCATGAGTCATCTTATTAAACTCTGATGTGGTCGGAGGGTTTATTATGAATATCAAAACGTACTCATATCACAGAGCCAATTGCAGGGGTTTTAGGAGCTCTGTGCCAAGAACTAGGGACAGAGACCATCTCTCATGATCATCTCTGAGGGAAAGACTGTGTCATTGTTCCCACTTTAGGCATCCAGTGTAAGATGGGTCAGGAAAAGGAATGCTCTCCTTCCTGATGCTGATCCAGGCCTCCTGCAGGGTGGAAGTGCTGTTTGAGAGTCAGGAGCTGCCTGGATGGTCATTAAAATCTTTTTATCCCTGAAAAAGGAGGAATCCCTACGGTAGCATTTGCTGCTTCAAGAAAAAGTGGTCACGTGTGAGTCTCCCCAGGTGGACAGATAGCCTGCACTGGGAGGCCCCAGGCCGTAGCTCAGGGCCAATAATATAGGTTAAACAGCAGCAGGACTTCCACTTCAGGGGGCCTGGGTTCGATCCCTGGTCAGGGAACTAAGCTCCCACCTGTCACATGTTGGGTGGAAATCCATGCAGTGTGAGTAAGCCATCCTGGTGTAGGGTGAGCTGGCCAGAGGAGCAAGCAGAAGCCCATCACAGCTGGGGGCCAGCAGCTGAGCCCCTGAGGGTGGCCCCAGGGCTCAAGAGGCCCGAGTGCTGGACATGGTAGACACCCCCCTCAGAGGACGGTGCCCCCACAGGTGCATGACCGCCTGGATCGCTACTGCTGCGGCTTCGAGCCTGAGCCCTCAGACCCCTGTGTGGAAGAGAGACTCCGAGAGAAATGCCGGAACCCCGGGGAGCTGCGGCTGGTCCACATCTTGGTATGTCCCTGGGTCACCCCAGACTCGGGTCTTCCTGTCTGTCTTTCAGCAGACGCTGGTGGCAAGGGTCAGAGGTCACGTCACTCTGGGTGTCACAATCCTGTTCTTTTCAGCAGCAGAACCCTTTGAATGTTTCCAGGAAGCCTTAATATATAAAAGGGACAAAAATGAAGCTTGGAGTATGTGGTTGAGGAGGGGATGGCCTGGTGCCAGTGTCACCAACCCCTCTGTCTCCTAAAGACTCCAGGGACGCCCTCGGGTCCTGGCAGCTGAGTGTGGTATGTGTGTATCTAGTAGGGCATCCTCATTGTGCCAGTAAACGTGGAAACTGTGACCTGGAGCGGGGCAGGGGCCCTCCAAGGCTGCATGTCTCGTTGGTGGCAATGACAGCGATCTGTCATGGACCCTATCGGCTCACAGGCTGGGGCCGTTGGGAAACACTGCTTCCGGTGAAAACTAGAACCCAAGGTGGGAAGCCGTGTGCTGAGACCATCAGCGAGGGGCTGGCGGGGCAGAAGAGCCGCTGCTCCTGCAGGAGGGGCAAAGTTTCACCCTGGGGAAGGGCAGCTCTGTCTCCCCCAGTGAGGCTGGTGTCCTTGCTGCCCCTCCTTCGCCAGGGAGCATAGCCATCAGATGGTGCCCGGGACTGAGCATCAGGCTCCTCACCCCTTCAGTCGCCAGAAGAGGAATCAGCGCCCCCACTTTGTAGTTTCACCAATGGTGCTGCCACTTGGGGCTATGGGTCTAGGTTTGAGCCAACCAGCTATGTACCAGCTGTGTGACCTTGTGCAAATTACCTAACTTTTTTGCCTCTGTTTCTGTAAAACGGGGCTGGTATCAGTGGCCGTTCGCCCCAGGGTTTCTGGGCGGGTTCACCAGAGATGGTGCCCAGCCGCCCTGAGCACAGCACTGGGTGGAAAGAGCTCATTGCTCTGTGTGGTGGGGGAACCGACTGGGTGAGGAGCAGGGTGCGTTGTGTGACTGACAGCTTAGGGGTCCCTGAGCCGCTGCACCCTGACAGAGCCCTGGGGCACCGCATCCATCTTCTGTCCCTGTCCATCTTCTTCCCCGAGGTCCGGAGCAGTGACCCCACGCGTCTGGTCTACATCGATAACGCTGGCCACCTTCAGCACCCGGAGCACAAGCTGAACTTCCGACTCCTCGAGGGCATCGATGGGTGAGCATCGAAGGGGCTGGGCAGAGGTTCAGGGACTGAGCTGAGGGGCCCTGTCGTAGACCCCGTGGCCTTGAACCATGGCTCCCGAGAAGTCCACTGTCCAACAGATGGAAGCTGTTTGATGAGCTTCCAGAGGATGTGAGGAGTCCTGGAAAAGCTAACAGTCAGTGGGCCCTTGAAGTCCAGGATGGGCTTCCTGCTCCCTGGTATCCAGAGCACAGCATGAGTTGCCCTGCTGGGGAGTGGGCAGGCTGAGTGGGCAGGCTCCCTTGCCTGGCAGGGAGCTGGCTGGGTAGCCACCTTCCCTGCTCAGTCCTGCCACCCCTCGGCCTTCCCAGGGCTCCTCCTCTCTTTGCTCAGGCCAGCAGAGTGGATTCGCCCTCTTGGGGGGCTGGGACCCATTGAAAGCTTCATCCCGTGTCTGCTGTCACAGCAGAGTGGGTGGAAGGGTCCCTGGGACTTTGTGGGTCCTCAGCTGTGCAAGTTCATGGAAACTCTCTAAGCGGGCTTTTGCCCTTCTTTTCTTTCTGGGGCTGGGGGATCTTCCTCCAGGTTTCCTGAGCCTGTCATGAAGGTTCTGGAATCAGGGTGTCTACAGAATATGCTGCTCAAGTCGCTGCAGATGGACCCAGTGTTCTGGGAAAGCCAAGGTGGGCGACAGGGCCTTCAGAACGTCCTCCAGACCCTGGAGCGGCGAGCACGGGTCCTGCTGCACCACATCCGGACGCATAACCTCACAGTCTTCCCGGATGGAGGCCCGTAAGCCCCGCCCATCCAACCCGCGGCCCTGCCGGGCTCGTAAGCCCCGCCTACCGCACCCCCTCCCCGTCCTGGCGGGACTCTCGCCTCAACGCAGGCGCAGGCGAGTCGCTCACTACACCACCTGAGGGGATAAGTGCCCGTCCTCCTGGCCACAATTTCTTGTGTTGAAAATATCTCGAAGACAAAAGGGAAAAGTCAGAAACCAGGAGGGCACCATGGACGCCGTGGGATGTGTCGCATGCTTGGGCTGGTGGAGGAGGTGATGGGTGTTGGGTTTTCAATCTCATCACGTTTCTTTCTGCCAGCTCAGCTGGCTGTTTATTCTCCTGCACCAATAAATACACAGAATGTTCTATGAACTGTTCCAGATACTGTAAAGTCATGCATTGCACATGCACACGCAGAGCTGGACAACTCTGTGTGTGTGTGTGTGTGTGTGTGTGTGTGTAGGTGTGTGGGTGTGTATGCATGGTATGTGGACCTGCCCACATGCACACGTGATATGAGCCTCATCAAGGATCTTTACTGAATTGTACTTGTGGCCCAGAATTACTCTGACTGAAAGTGAACTCGGCTTATAGAGATGGAACCCTGAGCCTTTTGTCTCTATAGCCTTTAGATGTTCAATTTTTGTTCATTTATGTTTTGGTTTAAGAATTGTAAAAGTACTACATGCTCACTAAAAACAAATTCAGAAATAATAGAAGCGTACAAGATAAAAAGTGAGAGCGTCCGGAGGAACGTTACTTTGGCACTTTTGAACGAACTTACAGCCGAATACTACGTTCTGTATTTGCGGTCTAGTTGACCCAGTTCTTACTTATGACCTCAAGGAACTCCCATGCAGGGGCATATTATATTTCATTTAGCTGTTCTCATCATGGTGAACATTTAGATGGCTCTAACTTTTCACCAGTTCTGGACAATGCTGCCACGAACATCTTTGCATGATGTGCAGGTATTTCTGCCGGCTATATTTCCATGAGTGGATTTCTGCATTAGCAGAAATGGGCTAATGGGCATTCTTTATTTTCAGAGAAACTGCCAAATTCCTTTCAAAATGGTGGTATCAGTCTACATTCCTAACCAGAGGGTAGGGGGCTAACTGTTTCACTACACCTCATCATCAGTTGATATTCTCAGACTTATTGTTTTTATTCATCTGACAGGGAAATCTATTTTTAATTTTTATTTTTTACTGAAGGATAGTTGATTTACTATCCTTCAATGTTGTGTTGATTTCAGGTATACAACAAAATCATTCAGTTATATGTATTTTTTTCTTCAGCTTCTTTCCCATTATAGGTTATTATAAGATATTGAATATTATTCCCTGTGTTATACAGTAAAACCTTGTTGTTTACGTGTTTTGTTGAACCCAATGGTTCATCACAGTGAATCGCCCCAAAGACCACCGAGACCAGGTTTCGATGCAAACAGCAAGAGGATTTTATTGTACCGGTGCGCCGGGGTTCCGTCTCCTTAAGCAAGNAAAGAGCCTCTTGATGAAAGTGAAAGAGGAGAGTGAAAAAGTTGGCTTAAAACTTAACATTCAGGAAACAAAGATCATGGCATCCGGTCCCATCACTTCATGACAAATAGATGGGGAAACAAGGGAAACAGTGAGAGACTATTTTTGGGGCTCCAAAATCACTGTATATGGTGACTGCAGCCATGAGATTAAAAGACGCTTGCTCTTGGAAGAAAAGCTATGACCAACCTAGTGAAGTGAAGTGAAATTGCTCAGTCGTGTCCGACTCTTTGCAACCCCATGGACTATAACCTGCAGGCTTCTCCATCCATGGGATTTTCCAGGCAAGAGTACTGGAGTGGGTTGCCATTTCCTTCTCCAACCTAGACAGCTTATTAAAAAGCAGAGACTTTTTAATTACTTTGTCAACAAAGGTCCGTCTAGTCAAGGCTATTGTTTTTCCAGTAGTCATGTATGGATGTGAGAGCTGGACTATGAGAAAGCTGAGCATTGAAGAATTGATGCTTTTGAACTGTGGTGTTGGAGAAGACTCTTGAGAGTCCCCTGGACTGCAATGAGATCCAAGCAGTTCATCCTAAAGGAAATCAGTCCTGAATATTCCTTGGAAGGACTGATGTTGAAGCTGATACTCCAATACTTTGGCCACCTGATGCGAAGAACCAACTCTAGACAAGATCCTGATGCTAGGAAAGATTGAAGGTGGGAGAAGAAGGGGGCGACAGAATGAGATGGTTGAATGGCATCACCGACTCAACGGATATGAGTTTGAGTAGGCTCCAGGAGTTGGTGATGGACAGGGAAGCCTGGCGTGCTGCAGTCCATGGGGTCACAAAAAGTTGGACACAACTAAGCGACCGAACTGAACTGAACTGTGTCTTTTATAGTTATTGTTCTCCCTCGGGAGCATTTAATTATCTCTACAAGTCAGTATACAGCAAGGGGGACTCACAAAAGCCCTAATTGTTTGTTGTTGTTCAGAAACCAAGTCATGTCCGACTCTTCACGACCCCATGGACTGCAGCATGCCAGGCTTCCCGGTCCCTCACCATCTCCTGGAGTTTGCCCAAGTTCATGTCCATTGATTATACCTCCTGCTTATCTGCAGGGAGTGCTCTCCGTGGGAGGAGAAGTGGAATGTCCCCTCAGCAAACAGGCTTGGTGAGCCCAAATACTAGCAAAACGATGTAACGTGTCATCAGTGAACTGGGCAGATATAACCTTGAATTAAAAGCATACACTGGAGAAGGTTTACAACAATTCTGTTTTCTGAAAAGTAATGATTAAATTTCTAAAAGCATAGTTTTCAAGCCCTCCAAAACCTCACTCTGTGGCCTTAGCCAGAGAAACTAGCCCGGGACTAACGACTGAGTAGAAGGGCTCTCATTCTCCGCCTCTCCTCTTAATCCAGCTCTCCTGGGCTTGCCCTGGCGTCGTTTTCTGATCTGGGCACAGATTCCATTGAGATTATTTGGCTTCCTGTTTCACCATTTGGTCTGAGCCTGCAGATTCTTTTTAAAGATTTTAATACAGCAGATGCATGGGTTTAAAACTGAGTACAGTAGAAGGACATGGCAACCCACTCCAGTATTCTTGCCTGGAGAATCCCATGGACAGGAGCCTGGTGGGCTACAGTTCTTAAGATTGCGAGGTCTGATACAACTGAAGTGACTAAGCACGCATGCACAGTGGAACTATAGAGGTTGCTAGAGTTTCTCTCTTAATTTAACAAACATGCATTAAAACGAACTTTTATTTTGGGGGATCATCCCAAATCGGTACAGTAAAGGGAAAGTTGCAAGGGAATGANTCTTAAGATTGCGAGGTCTGATACAACTGAAGTGACTAAGCACGCATGCACAGTGGAACTATAGAGGTTGCTAGAGTTTCTCTCTTAATTTAACAAACATGCATTAAAACGAACTTTTATTTTGGGGGATCATCCCAAATCGGTACAGTAAAGGGAAAGTTGCAAGGGAATGAGGGGGAGGATAAATATGGCAGGAATTTACATGACTTGGCAGTGAGGAGGGAGATGGGGAAAGTGTCGTGGAGGTTTCCAGGCCTGGGAGGGTGTGGAGAGGCCCGGATGGATCACACTAACTGGCTTCATCTCCTCCCTCCACCTGCCAGCAGCATGGCCCTGGGCAAAGTGTTTAATGACTCTCAGCCTTTCCCATCTATAAATTGGGGACATACATAATCTACTGCATAGGGTTGTGGTGAGGATTAAATGAGATCATTTCCATCTAAAGCCAAGCATAGTCTAGGTACTGAACAGATGGTACCTCTTATTATATAGTAGCCAGTCTCCAGGAAGGTCTTAGAGCAACCCTGTTGCTCAGTATCCACACCCCCTCCCTGGTCTCTTTCCAGGTTGAATCAGCAATAGGACACACAGATGGGACAGCACCTGAGGGCTCGGAGACCAGGTCATGAGAGGCCTTCTTCTGTCTCGGTCTCTTCTCGGCCTCTGCCTCAGTCTCTTATACCAGTTGCTATGGGGAACTGCCTCACCACAGGGTCACTCAAGAGGCTGTAGAGAGAGGCCCACGTGAAGAACAAACTTTCCAGCCATGTGAGCCAGCCCTTTTGGAAGCAGATCCTCCAGTCTCACAAAGCTTTCAGCTAACTGCAGTCTCAGCCAACATCTGATTGCAACTTTGTGAGAGACCCTGAGGCAGAACCAATCAGCAAAGTCACCTCTAGATTCTAGACCCAAAAAACTATGAGATATAATAAACGATTATTGTTGCTTTAAGCCAGTGCATTTTGGGGAGATTTGTTATGCAGTATTAGACAACTAAAATAGGAGGATATTGACTCAGTGGTAAAGAATCCGCCTGCCAATACAGGAGATGTAGGTTCACTCCCTGCATTGGGAAGATCCCCTGGAGAAGGAAATGGCAACCTACTCCAGTATTCTTGCTGGAAAATCCCATGAACAGGGAAGCTGGCAGGCTACAGTCCATGGGGTCACAAAGAGTCGGACATGACTTAGTGACTAAACAACAACAAACAGCCAGTAAATAAAGCACTTTTTTTTTGGTGCTCCACACCAGACTAGTTTTAAAAACACGACTGGCTTGTAAAATGAAACATCATCCTTGTCCGCAAACTTGGTCCTAGGGGACCCACAGGCCATGTCCTTTGTGATCTTATCCAGAAAACTCTGCCTTGGACAGAACCCAGTCCCTCTCACCTAGGCTGCTTGGTGCCTCCTTCCATCAGCAGACCATCCCTAGCTTTCTTGTTGAAAACCATAAATTCAACCTATAAGCTTTTTAAAAACTAAAAACAATGTAAACTTTAAATTACATGTTCATTCCAGGAGTGTGTGTGTGTGTGTGTTTATATATATATATATATAATGAACAAGATGAAAATAAAAATTACCTTTACTCTCACCACATAGGTCATGGGCTGATATCCTTCTGGACTCTTTTGCACAATATACTCTTTTTAAAAAGAAGTCACTTTGACTGTTTTGGTACTTTTTAAAATTAAATACGATATAATAGTTTTCATTCCAATCCCTAAGAAAGGCAATGCCAAAGAATGCTCAAACTACTACACAATTGCACTCATCTCACACGCTAGTAAACTAACGCTCAAAATTCTCCAAGCCAGGTTTCAGCAATACACGAATCGTGAACTTCCAGATGTTCAAGCTGGATTTAGAAAAGGCAGACGAACCAGAGATCAAATTGCCAATATCCGCTGGATCATGGAAAAAGCAAGAGAGTTCCAGAAAAACATCTATTTTTGCTTTATTGACTATGCCAAAGCCTTTGACTGTGTGGATCACAATAAACTGGAAAATTCTGAAAGAGATGAGAATACCAGATCACCTAACCTGCCTCTTGAGAAATCTGTATGTTGGTCAAGAAGCAACAGTTAGAACCAGACATGGAACAACAGACTGGTTCCAAATAGGAAAAGGAGTACGTCAAGGCTGGATATTGTCATCCTGTTTATTTAACTTATATGCAGAGTACATCATGAGAAACACTGGGCTGGATGAAGTACAAGCTGGAGTCAAGATAGGGAGAAATATCAATAACCTCAGATATGCAGATGACACCACCCTTATGGTAGAAAGTGAAGAGGAGCTAAAAAGCCTCTTGAAAGTGAAAGAGGAGAGTGAAAAAGTTGGCTTCAAGTTCAACATTCAGAAAACGAAGATCATGGCATCTGGTCCCATCACTTCATGGCAAATAGATGGGGAAATAGTGGAACCAGTGACAGACTTTATTTTGGGGAGCTCCAAAATCACTGCAGATGGTGACTGCAGCCATGAAATTAAAAGACTCTTACTCCTTGGAAAGAAAGTTATGGCTAACCTAGACAGCATATTAAAAAGCAGAGACATTACTTTGTTAACAAAGGTCCATCTAGTCAAGGCTATGGTTTTTCCAGTAGTTATGTGTGGATGTGAGAGCTGGACTATAAAGAAAGCTGAGCGCTGAAGAATTGATGCTTTTGAACTGTGGTGTTGGAGAAGACTCTTGAGAGTCTCTTGGACTGCAAGGAGATCCAGCCAGTCCATCCTAAAGGAGATCAGTCCTGGGTGCTCATTGGAAGGACTGATGTTGAAGCTGAAACTCCAATACTTTGGCCCCCAGATGTGATGAGCTGACTCATTTGAAAGGACCCTGATGCTGGGAAAGATTGAGGGCGGGAGGAGAAGGGGATGACAGAGGATGAGATGGTTGGATGGCATTACCGACTCAATGGACTTGAGTTTGGGTAGGCTCCGGGAGTTGGTGATGGATAGGGAGACAGCAATGGCAACCCACTCCAGTACTCTTGCCTGGAAAATCTCATGGGCGGAGGAGCCTGGTAGGCTGCAGTCCATGGGGTCGTGAAGAGTCGGATATGACTGAGCGACTTCACTTTCACTTTTCACTTTCATGCATTGGAGAAGGAAATGGCAACCCACTCCAGTGTTCTTGCCTGGAGAATCCTACGGACGGGGAAGCCTGGTGGGCTGCCGTCTATGAGGTCGCACAGAGTCAGACACAACTTAAGCGACTTAGCAGTAGCAGCAGGGAGGCCTGGCGTGCTGCAGTTCATCGGGTCACAAAGAGTCAGACATGACAGAGGGACTGAACTGAACTGAATACGAAATATCTTCCAAGCATTAAGTGAATATTATTTTGAAACTTTCTCTTAATGATTTCTTAGATGGTCCATGATGTTTTTTAATCTGTCCTGCACAACTGAGGACCTAAGTAATGTCCATGGCTTGTTTTTTGTTTCTTTTTAAAAAACGTTTTTGCTGCAGCCAGCATTGCAGGTAGGGATTGAAAGTGGCGATGCAGTTTGAGAAAAAGAAGCTAGAGACAGAATTAAAGTTTTAAAGATGGGACCGGGGAACTTAAGACCTCTTGGCTCAAGAGCCCTGTTCCTCAGAGCCACATCACTTTTATTTAGTGTCTTGGGAAACAGAAAGTGTCTGTTGTGTTACGATGAAGTCAGCCTTCTGTGTCCCCAGTCATGTCTCCCATTTTATTGGTTACTGTAAACTATCTTTGTTATTTTCTTGTACAAGGGCTATCACCTAGCTGAAGGTCATATACTCACGTGTGCCTTGGGAAAACATCTTAGTGTGTGCACATGCAGTGTTCTGAACTTGCGCTGACCTGGTTTTCCAAGGTCCACAGTATGTTTTTCCTTACCTTAGCAGGGCATGACAACTCCAACTAATGAACCAATGTACTTTTATTTGGGTTATGGTGTATTGCTATATTTTGCTTTTCCCATGGTGCTTTTCTCATGGCTTAGCCAGAGCAACAGGCGGTTGACTATTAACCCTTACATTGTTCCATTTTGAAATGAACATTTCATTCATTCCCCCAATGGCTACATTTTACATAGTTATAGTACAGTATCCAAACCAGGTTTTGACATTGGTATAAAGTTGTGTATAGTTTGTGTCATTTTATCACATGTGTAGATTTGTTTAATCACTACCGCAGGCAGTCATCAGTAAATGTCATATGTAGCAGCCATCAAAGTGGGGAATGGTCGTCCTTCAGGAGCAGGTCTGTGGGATGGGGTAGAGTAGGGGTAGGGGGTTGGAGCAGAGGAATGGTGCTTTTGCATCTAAGTCCCCTGCAGTATGTGCGCATGCTGTGTCCAAATCTTTGCATCTCCATGGACTATAGCCCGCCAGGCTCCTCTGTCCATGGGATTCTCCAGGCAAGAATACTGAAATGAGTTGCCATGCCCTTCTCCAGGGGATCTTCCCGACCGAGGGATCGAATCTCCGTCTCTTATGTCTCCTGAATTGGCAGGTGGGTTCTTTACCTGATGCTGGGAAAGACTGAAGACAGGAGGAGAAGGGGAGAGCCGAGGATGACTTGGTTGGATGGCATCACCGACTCGATGGACTTGAATTTGAGCAGGCTCTGGGAGTTGGTGATAGAAAGGGAAGCCTGGCGTTCTGCAGTCCATGGGGTCACAAAGCGTCGGACACGACTGTGCGACTAACTTAACTGAACAGCTGAGAACGCCCCTCAAGTATTATATATTTTTTAAAAGCATGTGAAAGTAGTATTTTGATTTGATAAATGACATTCGCTTGTCGGTTTAAACTTGCATTAAGTTTATTATCGGGCCTTCCATAATTGTATAAACTTAACACCAAGGGACCTGGAGAAGGAAATGGCAGCCTACTCCGGTATTCTTGCCTGGAGAACCTCATGGTCAGAGGAGCCTGGAGGGTCCATGGGGTCACAAAGAGTCGGGCAAGATTTATCACTGAAAAACACGAAGCGCAACTTCACTTCTCCAGGAGGAAACTACAACTCCCAGGATCCCCCAGTCGAAGGAGCCGGCAACCGTCGGACGCAAACTGCAATTCCCAGAATTCCGCGGCCTGGGAAGAGGTCCGGCCTCGGGCTGAGGCGGTGGAACCGGCGAGCCTGCGCACGTGCACAGCTGACGCGAGGGGCTTGCCACCTGGGCAGGCGCACGTAGGGCACCTGCGAGCCGGGCGCCGGTGACGGACCAGACGGCGCAGAGGAGCCTGCGCTCCCTTCCTGGGCCTCCACGGCTCCGAGCAGGTGGCTGGGGCAGCGGCGGGCACGGGTTCGCCCAAAGCCATCTCCGCGGAGGGCCGGCCTGGAACTTCAGCTCCGTGGAGCTCGGGCTGTAGGATGCAGGTGAGGTGCGCGCGCGCTCGCGGAGGGCAAGGGTTCCGCGACACGGCTGGGTTTGGATTTGAAGGAGCAGCCCTGCGACCTCCCCTGGAGGGGTGGAGAGGAGTGGAGGGGGATTTGCGGCTGGGAGGAGTGATGTGGGTTGGGGCCCAAGGAGGCGCGGGAGGTGGCGAGGGTGAGGGGAGGTGGACCCTCGAGGTCCAGGTACCGCGGGCCCCGGCGTGTCAGCTACAGACCTTAGCTCGGGGCTGGCACTGGCAGCCGGTTCCCACGCCCTTCTGCTTGGGAGATGGTGCGCATGAGGCGCGAGTGGCGGGGAGCCAGGCGAGAAGCACGGAGGGGGCCTGGCCCTCCCAAGCTTCCTGTGAAGGCAGTACCAGGACAGCCCGCAAGTGACCCCTGGGCTCCTTGGGAGCTCAGTACGGTGCCCCCTGTTTGTCTGGTGATGACAGTCTGGTATCGCCCGCTTAACAATGCTGGGATAGCCTCAGAAGTAGGGACACAATGGGCTTCAGTCCCCAAAGTGTGTAGGAGCCGGTCTCCTGATGAATATCCTCTGCTAAGGTCAGGGGCCCTCAGGCCAGAGTCCTGCCAGGTGGTGGGCAGCTAGGGTTGGCTTTCTTTATGCCAGCCAAGTCTCAGAACCTACGAATCGAGAATGGCATGGGAATGGTTATGGGGTGAACTATATCATAGGATTTGGTGGCTCAGAGCACAGACAGAATAGGGTTCATTTACCAAATATGTTTTGTTACATGTTCAGGGCATTCAAATCTTGGCTCTCATTTACTGTGAGCCCTTGAGCAAGTGACTTATCCTCTCTGAACCTCTTATTTCTTTGCAAGACGGGGTTGCTGTGAGTATTAAATAAAATAATGCTTACAAGTTGGAAGCCCAGTGTCTGGTGCACTGTGAATGTGCAGCAAATATTAGCATTTGTGGTCGCTAACAAACAGAAAATGTTAGAGGTGAGATTGGAACCGAGGTCTGTATCACTGGAATTAGCTGCCCACCCTGACTCTCATGGATCTTGGAGATCTTTTCTCCAACTCATCCTTGCACATTACAAATGAGAAATCTGAGTCCCACTTGCCAGCAGAGCCAGGAAGGAGCACAGGGGAGTCCTCTCTTCCCCAGAGATGGACAGAGCATCAGAGCCTGAGTCTTGGGCCCTGGGAGGGTGAGGAGAAGCAGAACGGGGATCCTCAGCAAAGGAGGTTGGGGTGCTGGCGACTGCAAGTGCAGTTCTCCCGCACTGCAGCCGTGTGTGTGTCCTGGTGGCCTCGATGTGGCAGGTGTCAGAGCATTTTTCAAACTGACCTTCTGGTTGGCAAGTTCTTGCTCTGAGCCTTGCTTTAGAAAATACTTAGCAATAACATAGGCTTCTAGTGAACACTGAGCTAACCAGAAAATTAAATTATCAAATGTTCCAGTCCCCGAAGGTCCTTGTTATTCTCAAGGTTGTCAGTGGATACTCTTCCCCCAGGCCTGTCACCTAGTAGATTTTTTAATTGGATAAAATCATGAACATGAAAGGCAGAGCCCAAAAATGGCATTATAGGCTTTGAAACCAAACTTGGGTTTGAATCCCAGTCTCACCACTTGATAGCTGTGGGACAGTGGACAGTTCTCTGAATAATTCTGACCATACGTCCTCAAACGTGGAATGAGATTGGTTAATACCTGTTATAGATTTGTAACAGGGAGAAAATGAGATAATTCTTGTCAGGCACTTAGCATGGCTCCTGGCCTGGAGTCAGTGCCAGCGAATGAAAGTTATGGCATTATTATGGCTAATAATAATTATATAAAAATTGTCAGGCACTGTGCTTTGCTTGAGTTCTCTTTGAATTCACAAAACCACCCTGTGAAGTCGGTAAAATTGTCTGCTTTTCAGACTAGGAAATGGAGGCTTGCAGGGTTTAAGAATTGGCCCAGGCGGACATAGAAGGACAAATAGCTACATGATACCACTTAAAGGATGAATGTAGAATAGTCAGACGTATAGAAGCAGAGCGTGGAATGGTGGTTGCCAGGGGTTGTAGGGAGGGAAAATGAGATGGTATCAGTGAAAGGGTGTAAAGTTTCAGATAGACTAGAGGGCCGAGTTCTGAGAGCCCTGCAGCACAGCATACAGCTGTGAGCCTACAGTTCACAATATTCTTAGTGTATGCTTCGGATTTTGCTTTGAGGGTAGAGCTTACGTTAAGTGTTCTTGTCGCAAAAATGAGTAAATACAGGGACATAGGAAACTTTCGGAGGTGATGGATAGGTTACGGCATAAATTATGGTGGTGGTTTCCTGGGTGTCTACTTATCCCCACCCTTAGGGTATTGTGTGTGTTGATTAAGTACACCTTTGCGTGTGGTGAAAAACTTTAAAAGAAGAACTTGTGTACAGTGATGCAGCTGCTGAGTGTCAAGACCAGAGCTCACATCCTGGCATCTCACTCCAGAACCAGAGCCCTTTACTTCCCCTCCCCTGCTGCTTGGGGTCTTTAAGGTTCTGGAAGTCCATCCGCCTGTGACCTTGGGCAGCCTCCATTGTTACAGCAGGTAGCCTCGGGCCGCTTGGAGAAGAGGCAGGAGCCTGCAGCCTGGCCGAGGGTGCATCCTCTCTGTGTCTGAGGTTGGCCGAGGCTGGAGGGTGAAGCGTAGGCTGGAGGGTGAAGCGTTAGGAAGAGGCAGCGGAAGGCCATCTCGGCCCTAGAGGCTCTCATCATGGACCACAGGGCCAGGGAAGGGCATAATCTGGGTGAGACCCAGAAGCCTGGTTTGGAGAAGAAATGATCTTGTCTAGAAGCTGGGAAGAGTCCCAGAGGCGTGTGCTTCTTCTGGGCCTGACCTCTGCTTTGGGGAGGGGCTTCGCTTGCAAGCTGCGGGTTTGAGGAAAGCCAGCCCCACTGCTTTCATCTGTGCGAGCTCCCACTGCCCCTCAAGACCTTTTATAATATAAAGAGTTGGAGCAAATAATTTCTAAGGGCTCTTATAGCTCTAAAAATTGTTTTGTCATTCTAAACATGTGGGTTAACCCTGTCAGCACAGCACCAGTGTGGGTGGGGTAATTGTCGCCCCACTGTGCCCCCACACCTCCCTCTGGGTGAGAGAATGACCACAGCTCCCTGAGCTACTTGCCTGGATGGGTGGGGAATGGTTACACACAAGAAGCGTTGGGTTGCTAAGTTACAGTTGAGGGCCTATGGGTCTTTGTTTCCAGAGCTGTCCACAGCTGCTCTGCCCTTCCTTACATGAGGAGAACTCACAGCTCTGAGGTCTTGCCTGCTTTTCCATCACCGACTGTGCCTCTGAGTCTGAATTACTGCAAACTCCAGTCAGGCAGAGGCTTGAATTCTGGTGCTTCTGCTTGAACTGCAAGACCTAGAGGAAAGTACTTAACCCTACTAAGCTCTAGTTTTTCATATTAAAAGAAAATGGAGACAACATGAGTACTTGCATTAGAGGGCTTGTGCATTGAGGCTTAAGTGGAAGTGGGCAGAGAACAGGCTTAGAACAGTGACTGGCACATAGTAGGTGCAATGAAGCAAGATGGTGGCAGCATTAACCTCCAGCCCCTGTCCAGAGGCCAGTATCCTCTTCCTGACATGTTTCAGAACAGCTATCAATCCTTCCATGTTTTATTTATTTATTTGGCTGTAGCAGATCTTCATTGCAGTGTGCAAACTCCTTAGTTTTAGGAGTTAAGCTTGTGGGATCTAGTTCCCTAGTTCAACCAGGGATTGAACTTGGGCCCTCTGCATTGGGAGTGCAGAGTCTTAGCCACTGGACCAGCAGGGAAGTCCCAGTCTTTCCATGTTGTTTGGCTTCGTCTTTACCTACATACTCAGCACCCAGGGTCTGTCAGGAAACCACACCTTTCACTCTGCCATTGGTGACTACCATCAGTAGTCTTTTTTTTTTTTTTAATTAATTTTATTTTTGTCTGCACTAGAACTTCATTGCTCTGTGCAGGCTTTGTCTGATTGTGGCAAGCGGGGGCTACTCTTCATTGTGGATTCTAATTGTAGTGTCTTCTCTTGTCATGCAGGCTTCAGTAGTTGCAGCACGTGGGTTCAGTAGTTGCAGTTCAAAGGCCCTAGAGCACAGTACTCAGTAGTTGAGGCGCATGGGCATAGTTGCTCCGTGGCATGTGGGATCTTCCTGGACCAGGGATCGAACCCAAGACCCTTGCGTTGGCAGGCAGATTCTTATCCCCTGTACCACCAGGGAAGTCCCATCAGTACAGTCTTAATGCGAAGAGTTGTCTCTTCTCCTCTTTGAAGAGCAGAACAGAGGACCCTTTCCTGGCTGGGCAGTGGGTACTCAGCCCCGGGCTAGGCATCAGGGAGGAGTTGGGGACCACGTCTGCCGTACTGCCACCATCACTGTTGTTCCCAGTTCAGACCGACACCCAGTGACAAGGAACACCCTGGGGACCTTCAGTAGTGGGGGTTTGTGGCAGGAATCAAGGCACATCCTGGGGGACTTCCAGAGTTACCAGGGTTAGGCTGGGTCCCAGAGCTTCCGAGAGGAGTGGCAGTGGCCACTGTTAGGAGCCAGAGAAGCAGTCCAGCCTTGCTCCCTTCAGGAGTGCATTTCTCAGGAGACCACCCGACCTCCCTGCAGGCCTGCAGATGTGGGCATCTGATACAAGCACCACCACCTGATCTGACTTCTCGGGCATCTCCACCGGTGGCTGCTTTAGGCCCAGCCTCCACTCTCTCATCCATTTAGCTGTGGCCTGGAGAACTGGGCAGGTTTTGTTTTGTTTTGCCACTCAGCATTATAAGTGATGTGGCTTGTGTGGGAAGGTGTGAGCTGGGGAAACTTTTCTCAAAGTAGAGCTTAGAATATGGCAGCCTTTTCAGTCTGCCCCAGGAACATAGTCTGCCTCAGGAACATCATTTTTGCAGAGGCTGGGGAGAGAATTTACTAGCCTTTACGACAGGGAGGGTTGTCCTTGGTGGTTTACCCTGGGTTGGACAGAAATGCCCTGCTGGGTATTTAGAAGCGGGGAACTGCAGAATTGTGGAGTGTTACAGAAATCTTAGAGGACTTCCTGAAATTGAGTTCACACTAGAGTCACCTGAAAGCTTTATTAAAAACACAGGTTCCTGGGTCCCCTTAGGGATTCTGGTTTAGCAGGTCTGGAGGGGCCCCAGATTTTGCATTTCTCACATCCCAGGTGATGCTAAGACTGCCTTGGGGGACCCTGTGTGCACCTCACAGGTTGACCTTGATTTTCCAGGCCACTTCCTGGTAGGGCAGGGGCTCACTGCAGTCGCTGATTCCTCCGTGTTAGAACAGCTCTAAGCCTTGGGGAAGTCCTCTCCCTGTCTCCCACGCTGAAATCCTCCCATGACTTCCTTCTGCAGGCCTTACTTCAGGGCCCTGGTGGCTGTGGCAGCCGGGAGCTACACGTCCTTCCTTCGGCCCAGGGCCTGGGTTGCATGTATTGCCAGCATTCATGTGTGCCCACTCTGCTAGAGAGGGGTGCGGCCCCCGTCTCGGGCAGCCTCACTTTTGCTGCTCTGCCCCTCAGTGTTTGAAGAATGCCCAAGGTCCAGGGGCTTCTTTTCCCCAAGGAAGAGGGCCCTACTCCTCCTTGCATCCTACACAGAGTGGGGTTTCTGGATCTTTGCTGATCCTGGGTGCCCCACTGGGAGAATCCAAGAAGCACTTGTTTAGAATAGTTTCATATGAACAATTAGGCACATAGACTCTGATTCCTGCCAGAGGTGCATATTTAGAGTCTAATTATGAAGAAATACCAAATGAGCCCAAATTGAGGAACTTACCAGAAAATATCTGACTCCGTTTGAAACTGTTGAGGCCATGAAAGTCTGAGAGGCTGCCCAGATCAGGGGAGATGAGTGAGACGTGCTACCTGGCCGCCAGGCTTCACCTTGGCTTGGATTCTGGGCCACAGAGTGGAGACCACAAATTACTAACAGTACTGTATCAATATTAATTCCCAATTTTGTGTGATTATGAGAGAATGTTCCCATTTTTAGGAGACAGATGATGAAGTGGTAGGGACTAAAGGGGCAGATGTCTCTGGCTTATTTTTAAAAGATTCAGAAAAAGAGAAAATGGTACAATGAATGTGTCAGATTAGCAGTTGGTGGTAAGGCTAAGGATGTAGGAGAATTCTTTGTACTATACACACAGTTTTGTTTTGTTTTTTCCTAAGTCTGGGATTATTTCCAGATAAAAAGAAGGAAAACGGGTAACAGAAATGACTTTGGAGCCAGCTCGCCTTCATTAGTCTCATCGCTGCTTCCTGCGTGACCTTGGGCAGGTCTCAGTGGGCTTTGGTTCTACTGTCTGTAAAACGAAGATCATCACATAAAGTGGAGAACCTGGCACCTCATGATTGGCCAGTAGATGTCGGCTCTGATATGATGGTGGTGGTGGTGGTGGTGGTGGTGGTGATGGTAATGATGCAAGGAAGGAGATGAGGTGACATCTTGGTGATGAGGCCAAAGGAAAGCCCTCGCTGAGGCCTCTTGCCTCCTTATCACTCACACGCTGGGCTCCAGGCTCCCTGAGTATTTGGCAGGGACTGCTGTGACCTTGGCACTGCCTGGCTCCCCCGCCGCAGGGGCCTCACAGGTGATCACTGGAGCCCAGCTCCACTGGTGAAACACACATCTCCTGATGCTGCCCACTCCGTGCCTGTCTGTAACGCACTGCCCTTTCAGCTGCATGTGGCTTTGGGCCTGCCTGTCACAGCCCTGGGATGAGAGAGGAGTCCATAGCTGGGTGACTTCATGGCTTGCTTGGTGGGCAGATGCGAGACCTGGGTGCAGTGATGTCTGCTGTGGACGGAAGTTTGCCATAGTCATTGCCAGCAGGGACATGTGGACACCAACAGGGGCAATCATCTTAACCCCCACGACCACAAAAACACCTCCAAAACCTTGCTTAGAACCCCTCCACCCTTCAGGTCGCTTTCGTGGATAGCCGCAGGTCGAACCAGGATCATTTCCTGTCATGCACACTTCTCCCTTCTTTTGGGTGAATGTTTTATGCTGCTTGTAGTGAGTGGCCTTCTGACCCTCTTGATGCAGTCAGTCGTGCAGGTGTGTTCTGAGCATCACAGCAGCCACTCACTCGATTCTCTTTTCCTGCTTCATCCCTGTTTATGACCACATTGGTGCCTAGTAATGTTTTTTGTTATGCCAGAAAGGGCCAACACAGGGGGGTCTAACTTGCAGGTGACCTGTGGGTGTGAAGCAAAAGCCAGATGCTGTCACAGCAAGTTGTGCGAGCAAGGGTTTCTGTGTTGGTGGTAGGCGGGACTCACCTCCACCTGTTCAGCTGTCCCGCCTGTGCTGAGTGCCTTGGAGCCTTGGCTGTCCTCAGCAAAGCTTGCCTTTGCCCATCATGCCAGAGTAACAGACTGGAATTCTCTTGCTCCACCCGCAGCCCCACCGGTCCACCCTGGGAGTTCCATCCAGTTTTGTTAATAAGAAAGAAGAGTCACTATGTTTAGCTGTTGATAGAGGATGAACGTCTGCATCTGCGCCTTTCTTTGCTCTTTATACTAAACCGAGGAGTTATTATCCATGTTAAGTTTTTGATCTAAGCATGTGAACTTGTAACTAAATGTTAAAGATGCCTGATCACTTAAATATTAGGTTCTACAAGGAGTACTCAGAGGCTGCCAACATTTGGCCAAAGTGTAAACGCTTTTGGCAGAAACCCTGATGCCTTGTCAGTGTTTGTTCAGGCTTGTCAGTAGCATTGATGGAGATCTAGGTTTGGACCCCACATAAACATGGTGGAGGAGTAGCAGCTCCATGTTCTGCTTCTGGTAACCATAACTAGGAGCCGGAAGGAGCAGGCAGAGATCACTCTGAGGGCGTTTGAGTTATTGGAGCTTGTGTGCTGTTCGCTAACTGGCGACGTGTGAAATGCATTGGTGCGGGACAGGAAGCTTCCATCATTCAGCACCAGTGATTCAGGCTGCGTTTAGGGTAAAAGCATATTTTTCAATAATTAAGAAGAACTCTCTGGTTTTTCAGTTGGGAGTATGAACAGCCTGTTAAAGGAAAATTGTTGTACTATTAATAGAAAACCTTCTTTAGACACTATCGCCAGCCCTTGTCTTGGCCTGGCCCTGCCAGTCTTCTGAGCCTGGGTCTGGTGGGTGCTGGCAGTCCTACCCTCCCAGCCCTGCTTCTGGGGGCATGACCAGTGACCAGCGGCTGGTCCTGGCAGTTGGGAACCTGGTACAGCTGGCCAGATCAGCAGCAGAGGGCCTCATTTAAGACCAGAGCTCACATCCTTGGGCCCGTTATACCAGCAACAAGGCTAGCATCCCCAGTCCTTGGGCCTGCCTGCCATCTTCACTCAAGTGGAATAGTGGCCAGAAATTACAGACTAGGACATTTACCATTTTAAATGGATTTCTGGCTTCTCTGGAAAACCAGAAAAGTAGTATTACAGACTGAATTGTGTCCTTGGAAATTCATAATCAAAGCCCTGACCCCCCAGTGTGACTGTATTTAGAGATAGCACCTTTAAGGAGGTAATTAAGGTTAATTAGGGTCATAAGGGCTTCCCTGGTAGGTCAGGCGGTAAAGAATCCACCTGCAATGTGTGAGACCCAGGTTCGATCCTTGGGTCTGGAAGATCCCCTGGAGAAGGAAATGGCAACCCATTCCAGTGTTCTTGCCTGAAGAATTCCATGGACAGAGGAGCCTGGTCATAAGGGTGGGCCCCTAATCTAATAGGACTGGTGTCCCAATAACAAGGAGAGAGACCAGAGACCTCTCTCCCCTCAGTGCACACAAGGAGGTCACCTGAGGACAAGTGAGAAGGTAGCCATCTGCAAGCCCAGGAGAGAGGCCTTAGGAGAAACCGAACATGTTGACACCTGGGTCTGGGACTTCCAGCCTCCAGAACTGTGTGAAAAGAAATGTCTGCAGTACTTGGTTATGGCAGCTGGAGCAGACCGATACTGATAGGTGCCACCAGGCCATTGTACTGCCAGGCCCTTGTCAACTTGAACTTTAATCTGGGTGTTTGGTCTCTGGGGCACGCTGCCCAGAGACTGTTGGTTCTTGGCCTCAGTAAGCATGTGAATTTGCACCCTCTGCTCGAGGCCTGGAATTCCTGAGGCTCTTACTCCTTAATCAGATGCCAGGGCCCTTGTGAACGGCTTTTCTGTGCCTGTGTCTGGAGCCTGGCAGGGCCCCGGGGAGTGGAGCCGGCACCCAGGGCTGGGTGGGCAGCCTCGGCTGGGAGCCCCCGTAGTAGGGACCCCCCCAGGTCTTACTGTGTCTGCAGGTGTGGCGGCAGCATCAGCACCTTCCTCCGGTGCTTCCTGGAATAGGTGGGATCCTGGAAAGGTGGGATTCCACTGTCTGTAAGAATCTGATAATCCATATCTGGTCCAGGAGCTGAGGGAAGCAGTTTGGGGCGGGGTGGGGTGAATTGGTGGTTTCCTCTGTCTGCCTCAGTTTCTAGAGGGCTGTTTTAACCATGTTTTAAATCTCATTTCATTTTTACTCCCTTTATTTTGAAAAGTATTTTTTTTCTTTTTTTTAGTTTGAATCCATTCTTCTATTGATTGACTTGTAAGCAAAATTAAAGAAAAAAATTAAGTAAACATCTTACATCGACCAAACCTGATATATTTTTGGTGAAAATATTCTAACACTAAAAATATACCATTGAAAAATGTTCTTGCTCCATATCGTTCTTCGTCCTGGCTGAGCGACTAAGCTCTTTGTGCCGCATACCCGCTGGGTCCTAAATGCATCACCTGAGGGAGAGGAGGCCCCCCACCAGCGCTGCCCTCGGAGAGGAGCGCCGCGGCCGGCGTCCAGCCTGCTTGTTGGCTCCGCCACACAGGTAGTTATGCCAGGTCAGGGCTGGGCCTGCCCACATCTAACTGAGCCTGTCGTCAGGAGAGTGAAGGAAGGAGTCTAAGGACCTACCTCATGAATGATTCAAGGGCACAGCTTTCTACCACGGCCCTGCCTCCAGGCCTCAGGAGGGGTTCCTCTGGGGATCTTCTCTGCGCTTGCCCCCTGGATGACAGGCTCTTTCCCTCCTGGGACCCCCAGCCTAGACAGGTGTGCTGAAGACAACACCACCCAAGCTATGGATTTCTTGTGTAGTTGTTCAGTCACTAAGTCACATTTGACTCTTTGCAGCCCCGTGGACTGCGGCACTTCCAGCCTCCTTGTCCCTCACTGTCCTCCGGAGTCTGCCCAAGTTCATGTCCATTGATAGCGATGCTGTCCAGCTATCTCATGCTCTGCCACTCTCTTCTCTTTTTGCCTTCAGTTTTTCCCCGCATGAGGTCTTTTCCAGTAAGTCGGCTGTTCACATCAGGTGGCCAAAGTGTTGCAGCTGCAGCTTGAGCCCTTCAAGTGTCAGTGAGTATTCAGGGTTGATTTCCATTAGGATTGACTGGTTTGATCTCCTTGCAGTCCAGGGGACTCCCAAGAGTGTTCTTCAGCACACCTTAAAAGTCCAAGAAAGACTGTCTCTTCCATGCAAATTTATTTCCAAACAACTCAGCTCTGTAGTCAGCCCTCTCCCCAACAATCAGAGAAGGTGTCTCAGAGGTCAACTCAGGCCTCTTTTATTTGCCTCTGTAACAGGACTCCACCAGGGGGAGGCCACAGGGACCCTGCCCTCCTCTTCCAGCAGCCTGTACGGTCCGGAAAAGCTGTATCTCCTCAGCCAGTAGACAGGACTAGGGAGAACTTTGGCTTCTTTAGAATCAGGGATCTGGTTAATGTCCCCTTTGCCTCCATCTGTTACCTTTGAAAACATTTCTGAGGGTTTCGCCTGATCCTTCTGTTCTCGCATTTGCTGCCGTGCAGCTGAGAGTGGACAGACACAGGGGAGCCAGGGGAACAGACCGGGAAGACTATAATGAGCAGCGACTGCCCTAGTTCTTGTTGGCATTCTCACTACCACACTCCGGCTGTTTCACAGCAGGGAAAAATGCAAGGGTGGCCCTCCATCTGTCTCCACTGGGGCAAAATGCAGTAGTATTCTGTGTTAACATTCCCCAGATGCAGATCCTGAGACGTGGATTCAAGTGCAAGTAGATGATTTGCACTTGATCACAGCATACATGAACAGGGAAGTGGAGAAGAGAGACAGGGCAGGGAAGAAGGCCGGTTCCCACTGCGGGCAACTCTGTAATCCACGTAATCTGTTAGGGAACTCTGGCAGCCCATGGGGAAGATGGCTCAGGGCCGTCTCATCTGGGTAGGATGGGGTTGGGGGGTTTATGCGACTGGCCCCGTCCGGTGTTGGTACAAGCCCCCTGGCCTGTAACTGGAAAAGTGGTAAAAACTTAGGCAGTCTGACCCTCAGGGCTCCATGCTTTATCCACCACACTACTTATCAGAAAATGTCCTCTCCATTCCCAGCAAACCTTCCCTCCTATTTTCCCTCTTGGAAGGCTCTCCCATGGGAGAGGTGTGCATGAGAGGTCCACGTAGGCCAGTCTGTATTTGTCCTGCCTTCGGTCAGTACCATTGTGGGCAGGGCCTGAGGGTGGGTGGAGGACGTAGCATCTGATTAGAAACAGTCCTTTCCACTCCGCAACCTCCGGGGTGGTCTCTGCCTGGCTGCCTTTTAGCTCCACAAGGCCCCATGTTTGCTGGTTCCCATAAGCTTTGTCCCAAGGCCCCCAACCTCAGTGACTTGACTGGGATTGGCTGCGGCACACACAGCCTCCTGGTCCTCCTCCTGCCCGTGGCCCCTTCCCCACATCCCCACCTGCTGCCAAGCCTGCCTTTCACCGCAGGGAAGGGCCAGGTAGCAGAATGCTCATAAGAGATGCTGTGAGTACTTGGGGGCCAAGCTGCCTGCTCAGCTTGGAGGTGGTCTTTCTTTCTTCATTTCCTGGGAGTCTTGCTTTCTGATATTCCCTGGGTGTGTCTGTTTTGGCTTTAGCTGCTGTTGGAAGCCATTCTTGTCTGCGATCAGAGCAAAACATGCATCAGCTTGTGCTACACCCATCTGCCTCCCGTCTCGCCAGACACAGCTTTATTTTTTGAGTATTAATTTATTACTCATCCACTTTCCAGTATTCTGTCATTTTGTGATATTGATTATATTTTATTCTTTATGGTTTCATTTTAAACTTTTTCTATGCAAAATGCCAGACAAACTCAAGAGAGAATAAAAAAAAGACCCCATCATCATCTTTAACTATCAGTATCTGTATTTCACTTGTCTCCATGCCTTTTTTGCTGGAGTAGTTTAGAACAAACCACGTACTTGTCGTTTTACATATAAAGACTTATGTCCTCTTATTTGGGGGCTACCCTGATAGTGCCATTGGTAAAGAATCCACCTGCAGCACAGGAGACCCCAGTTTGATTCCTGAATTGGGAAGATCCACTGGAGAAGGGATAGGCTAACCCCTCTAGTATTCTTGGGCTTCCCTTGTGGCTCAACTGGTAAAGAATCAGCCTGCAATGCTGGAGACTTGGCTTCAGTCCCTGGGTTGGGAAGATCCCCTGAAGAAGGGAAAGGCTACCCACTCCAGTATTCTGGCCTGGAGAATTCCATGGACAGTTTAGTCCACAGGGTCACAAAGAGTTGGACACAACTAAGTGACTTTCAACTCACTTCTCTTGTTTCTTACCTAATTTTTAATAGTTTGAGACTTACAGAAAAGTTACAAAAAAAAAACCTCACTCAGCTTCCCCTGATGTTAACATCTTACACAGCCACGGTGTAATTATCAAAACTAGGAAATGAACACAGCTCTGATACTAACCCATGAACCTTACTCAAGTTCTGCCAGCTGTCCTGTTAATGTCTTTTTTCTGGCCCAGGATCCCACATGGCGTTTAGCTGTCATGTCTCCTTACTCACGTCCAATCTGGGACCTCCTCAGTCTTCCCCTCTCTTTTATGATGCTTAACTCTTGCACGGGTCCTGATCAGGTATTTTGTAGCATATCTTTCAATTTGGGTTTTATGTTTTCTTTGTTAACTAATCTTAATATTAACTAAAATTAACTTAATTAACTAAAATTACTATTGATTAAAATTAATAGACCATCTTCAGAGCCAGAACCAGAACTAGAGCCAAGTTTTCCCCATTTAGAAATATAGATCAAAGTTATGTTACTTTGGGCAAGAAAGCTCCAGAAATGAGGTACCCTCCTCAGCACATTATATTAAGGGGTACCTGGTGTCAGTATTGTTATTGGTGATATTAATGGTGATTATTTGGTTCAGATGATGTCTGCCAAGCTTCTCTGCTGTAAAATTTCTATTTTTACTTTTGAAGTTAATATGTATCTCATAGGGAGGTACTTAGAGACTGTGCAGATTTCCTGTTTCTCACCATACTTTCACCCACTAGTTTTAGCAGCCATCAGTGAATCTTGCCTGAAACAGTCATCGCTATGATGTTTGCCAACTGGTAATGTTCTATTTCCATTATTGTTTCTACATTTATTAATTGGCATTCTACTATAAGATCTGTGTCTTCTCCCCTATTTATTCGATTATCTATTCATATCAATGTTGAATAGATATCGTGGGTATTTATTTTATTCTGTGGGTTATATAATCCATTACTATTGCTTTTTGTTACTCAAATTGTCCCAGATTCAGCCATTGGGAGCTCCTTCAGTTTGGATCCTGTGTCTTTTGGATATGTTCCCATCATTTTTTGAGAACTTCCTTACATTCTGGCACTATAAGATATTCTAAGCTCATCTTGTAATTTTCCTTTCCCGGCCCTGGAAGCAGTTATTTCTCCAAGGAGCCCTGGTTCCTTTTAGTGGAGAATGCTGTTTAGAAATCAGAATCCGAGTGCTGACTGTGCTCATGCGGTGTCACTGCGCTCAGCACCCCGCCCCCCCCCCC
>SJYA01002734.1:99530-137696 GCA_006410615.1 Neotragus moschatus
CGCTGGCCAGAGCCAGGAGTCCCATGTGTAGGGAAAGATACCTATGTCCCAGCAGTTCTTCCTGCTGGAGTTGCCACCTGTCAGTCAGTCATGACTCTCTTCAGTTCTCCAGATCTGAGCTGAGGCTCTCGGGATGGTCTCACCAACCCTCAGTGAGACACCTTGCCTTCCCTGCCTTTGCGTTATCTTCTTAAACTCTTCTTGTCCTTGCCTTTACTTCCTCAGTTCTTTTCCTCTCCCCAGCCTAAGGATGAATTAACTTTCTGTCCTCTTGGCCTCTTTCTGACTCCTAGTTTCTCCTCTTACCACCTAGAGAGATGTCAGAACTCCAGCTGCAGTCATGTTACACTGGGTACATGGGTTTTCACTCTCCAGCAGCCTTGGTAGTACACTCTCTCTCTCTCTCTCTCTCTCTCTCTATATATATATATATATATATATATATGTATCTCCTTACCACAGTCGTGGTTAGGATAGTGGCAGGACCATGGGACACTGGTCAGAAATTGTCAAGTATCAGCAACTTTAACATGGTTCAACCTAATAGCAAAGTAGTCCTTAGCTGGTGAGGCTGGGTGGAGAATTTCTAGATGGGGACACATATATTTGGAAAAGTACACGCAACATTATTATTTTATATATACAGATATAGATATAAAATACTTCAGAAAAAGTAGAAGTTGGACTTCCCTGGTGATCCAGAAGTTACGATTCCACACTTCCACTGAAGAGGGCACAGGTTAGATCCATCCTGCATGCTGCATGACATGGCCAAAAAGTAAAAAAAAAAAAAAATTCATTAAAGAAAGCAGAAATTGATGAAATCCTGTTGTCTTGGGGAGCAGATATTATAGAAGAGTCTTGTGCGTGAGATTCTTGGCGGAAGGGGTTGCTGCACTTTACGGATCAGTTTGAGACATGAAAGAGGTTTTCTTTATTATTAGTGGGTACATGGCTTTGAAAAGACTGAGAAATACTGATGCTTAAGCAGATTTCTTGGCTGCAGGGCTTCTGGGCTCTTGGAGGCCCTGCCCTGGAGGTGAACAGGGCTGACTGAAGGCGCAGTCAGAAGCCAACTAAGCAGGTCCCCTGTTCTCACCCCATGGGTGTCAGGTGTCACCCATCCTGTTTCCATGAGGACTGAACAGTCTCATTCTTCGGCTGTCTGAACAGTCCTGGGCCTCAGAGCAAGTATGATACCCTTCCCAGTAGCGGGGGAAATGGGAGCAAATGCCCGCAGCCCAGCCAGGCCTCCCTGTAGGCAAGAGTATGTGGGACAGGAAGTTTAACCCTTCGGAGGTGTTGCCTCCGCATATAGAACCCTTGTCAGTGGTGAGACTCAGACACAGTTCTCTTACTGGACCCGTGAGGGGACAAGTTTCTACCCATCTTTTCATAAAAATCAGCAGGCGTGATTTCCAAATCGGAAATCCCTGTGCGTGTGTCCTAGATGGGGCATAACGGGGGTCCTGGTGTGCAGCCTGGGACTGGCAGTCACAGGCCTCCCATCCCATTTGTGCCCATGGTAAGGTGAAGTCCTTCCCTGGCAGTACCAGGGAGGTTGGGCCTCTAATGGGGATTTTCCTTGAGGCTTCTCACAACACAGCAGTTAGCTTTCTTTGCAACAGTGTTTCATTACAAACAGCTCCAGAATTTCAGTGACATACATAAGAGGCATCTGTTCAGCTCAGATGTCTCTGTTGCCCGGGCTTGGGTGGGTTTGCCTGGTGGTTCTGACAGTCTTCACTCACTCACACATCTGGGGGTCAGCTGAGCCACACCCGGCATGGCTGCAACAACTGTGCTTCCCACATAGCTCTCCCCTCTGGGATAAGCAAGTTCAGCTGATTACATTCTTCTCACAGCAACATCGTAAGTATAAAGAGGGCAAAGACAGTCATACAAGCACCTTTCAAGCCCCTGAATATGTTGTCTGTTGACACTTCATTGGCCAAAGCAAGTTATGTGGCCAAGCCCAAAGACCAGGTGCAAGGATCTGTACTCCCCCATGGAGGCAGCAGGGGAGGGAAGTGGGTGAACATTTTAGAAGGGTCTAGCCTACAGGGCGGATTCCTGTATCCACATGCAATGCAGGAGACCCTAGTTCAATTCCTGCGTTTGGAAGATTCCCTGGAGAAGGGATAGGCTACCCACTCCAGTATTCTTGGGCTGCCCTAGTGGCTCAGACGGTAATGAATCCACCTGCAATGCGGGAGACCTGGGTTCCATCCTTGGGGTGGGAAGATCCCCTGGAGGAGGGCATGGCAGCCCACTCCAGTATTCTTGCCTGCAGAATCCCCATGGACAAAGGAGCCTGGCAGGCTGTAGTCCATGGGATCACAAAGAGTCAGACACGAGTGAGTGACTAAGCACATTTAGCCTACCAGATCTTCAAGTGTGCAAAACGGGTCAGCAGAGGCCAGCACAGTGCCTGGCACCGGGCGGGTGCTCGGGGTGACTGGGGACACACCATGTAGACACCTTTTCCTTTTCCTTCTCTCCTCCCGCAGGCTTCTGCCAGTCCTCCGGGAGCCCGCAGGCATGGGTAAAGCCAGCCAGGCTCAAGCTGCTTCCCTGGGGCCATCATATCTCTAGGGCCCCAGGCGGCATTAGGATGCACCTGTCCGCCGTGCTCAACGCCCTGCTGGTGTCCGTGTTGGCGGCCGTGCTCTGGAAACACGTGAGGCTCCGTGAGCATGCAGCCTCCCTGGAGGAGGAGCTGGCCGTCGGCCGCCGGGCCACTGACCCCGCCCCCGGCTTGCGGATCGACTACCCGAAAGCGCTGCAGATCCTGACCGATGGCGGTACGCACATGGTGTGCACCGGCCGCACGCACACCGACCGCCTCTGCCGCTTCAAGTGGCTCTGCTACTCCAGCGAGGCGGAGGAGTTCATCTTCTTCCACGGCAACGCCTCCGTGATGCTGCCCAGCCTGGGCTCGCGGCGCTTCCAGCCGGCCCTGCTCGACCTGTCCACCGTGGAGGACCACAACACCCAGTACTTCAACTTCGTGGAGCTGCCAGCTGCCGCCCTGCGCTTCATGCCCAAGCCCGTGTTTGTGCCTGACGTGGCCCTCATCGCCAACCGCTTCAACCCGGATAACCTCATGCATGTCTTCCACGACGACCTGCTGCCCCTCTTCTACACTCTTCGGCAGTTCCCCGGCCTGGCCCGCGAGGCCCGGCTCTTCTTCATGGAGGGCTGGGGAGAGGGTGCCCACTTCGACCTTTACAAGCTGCTCAGCCCCAAGCAGCCCCTCCTGCGGGCGCAGCTGAAGGCCCTGGGCCGGCTGCTCTGCTTCTCCCATGCCTTCGTGGGCCTCTCCAAGGCCACCACCTGGTACCAGTATGGCTTTGTCCAGCCCCAGGGCCCGAAGGCCAACATCCTGGTCTCCGGCAACGAGATCCGACAGTTCGCGCGTTTCCTGATGGAAAAGCTGAACGTGAGCCAGGCCGGGGGCCCCCTGGGCCAGGAGTACATCCTGGTGTTCAGCCGCACCCAGAACAGGCTCATCCTGAATGAGGCAGAGCTGCTGCTGGCCCTGGCCCAGGAGTTCCAGATGAAGACCGTGACCGTGTCCCTGGAAGACCGCGCCTTTGCGGACGTGGTGCGGCTGGTCAGCAACGCCTCCATGCTGGTCAGCATGCACGGGGCCCAGCTGGTCACGGCCCTGTTCCTGCCCCGTGGGGCGGCCGTGGTGGAGCTTTTCCCCTATGCTGTCAACCCTGACCACTACACCCCTTATAAGACGCTGGCCACGCTGCCCGGCATGGACCTCCAGTACATAGCCTGGCAGAACACGATGCCAGAGAACACGGTCACACATCCCGAGCGGCCCTGGGACCAGGGGGGCATCGCCCACCTAGACCGGGCTGAGCAGGCCCGGATCCTGCAAAGCCGGGAGGTCCCCCGGCACCTCTGTTGCCGGAACCCTGAGTGGCTGTTCCGAATCTACCAGGACACCAGGGTGGACATCCCATCACTCATACAGACCATACGGCGTGTGGTGAAGGGCCATCCGGGGCCAAGGAAGCAGAAGTGGACGGTCAGCCTGTACCCCGGCAAGGTACGGGAGGCGCGGTGCCAGGCAACGGTGCAGGGCGCCTCCGAGGCTCGCCTCTCCGTCTCCTGGCAGATCCCGTGGAACCTCAAGTACCTGAAGGTGAGGGAGGTGAAGTACGAGGTGTGGCTCCAGGAGCAGGGGGAGAACACCTACGTGCCTTACATGCTGGCCCTGCAGAACCACACCTTCACGGAGAACATCAAACCCTTCACTACCTACCTGGTGTGGATCCGCTGCATCTTCAATAAGACACTGCTGGGACCCTTTGCAGACGTGCTGGTGTGCAGCACGTAGCGAGCGGCCTGGCCAGGCCTCCTGGGGTGGGGGCTCCTCTGCCTTGGAGACCCTGGGCCCGCCAGACCCCTGGGGTGGCTTCTGGGAATTATGTATTTATTGACCAGACCTCTGTCTCTGGGTCATCTCACTGCATCTGAGGTGTGGGGTTCTCAGAGCGCCTCTTTGCACAAGTGTGATGGGGCCTCCCCACCCTCTTCTCCCATGCTGAACATCCATACCCTGGAGAAGGCCTGAGTCGGGGGGAGAAAGAGGAGAGTAGGATCCCAAAGAACCTCTTTGGCTGAGTGATCATCCTGTTCCCCACGACATCTTTCTGGTTGGTGTCAGGTTTCTGGAAACTGCTGCTAATGCTGTGGCCGTTTGGGTGGGTGTGGATGTACATCAGCTTCCACTGTCGTGAAACTCACCTGTAGCCCCACAAAGGGTATGTTTGGAACACTCATTAAATGATTATAAATATCTTGGTCAAGTGTTTTACCGGTGGGCAGGAAGAGGGCCCAGCAGCCAGTACCCAGATGCCCTCTCATCCTGATTGTCAGCTGAGGAGCCATGGCAGAGGGGTGGCATCGAGGCCGGGGAGGCCGGGCTGGCTGGCTGCACTCCATCCTGATGCGGAACGGGCGCCCCACTCCCATCTGTTGGGGGTGAAAGCTCGGAAGTAGGCGAGGAGAGGGCTGTGAGGAGGAAAAGCAGCGTCTGCCAGGGTCTGGTTAGGCTTCCCCAGACATTCAGACTGTGTACGCCAGGTGTGGGGGTCGCTTAGGGTGCAGCGCAGGATGCTCGCAGGCTGGCTCAGCCGCACCACGTGACTGCGTCCACAGGAGGTGTGCACATCGACTCGGGCCATTCTCTTCCCCCAGTGATCGCGCAGGAGGTGACACCCCATAGGTAGTTGTGGGAGCCGCTTTGGCTTAGGAGCCCCATAGGAACCGTTATCTTTTCTATATACGTAGATTTTCTGGAGGGATGTATTTCTCATATCTTTTCATTTGGCTGCTCTGGGTCTTAGCTGTGGCATGTGAGATCTAGTTCCCCGACCAGAAGTTGAACCCTGGCCCCCTGCTTTGGGAGGTGGAGTCCTAGCCACTGAGCCATCAGGGAAGTGCCCATTATCTTCTAAGCAGCGAACAGGCAAGTTCCCAGGTTCCCTGAAGGAACCTGCCCGGTCATAGGAGCCATCGCACTCAGGGAGGCCTCTCTGTGGTGTCCTGACAGTTAGTTCATCCAGGGTCCTTCCAGTCCAGATCAGAGGTCGTTTTTACCCATCCACAGTTTTGCTGAGTATCACCGCTGACATTGAGCTTTTATCTAGCCTTCATGGAAAGGGACATGGAAATTAACTCAAGGTCAAATTTGTCCTTGGAAAGGAGAAGGAGTTTTAGCATTTTCTTCACAGGGAGACAGCGGTACAGACCTGACTCCTGTGGGGAAAAGAAGAAAAAGGGGCCTGGGAAGGTAGGGCCTCGGGCTGTAGCTTTGTTGCAAGAGTTGTGCCAGGCTGACCAGGAGTTGCTGAGGCAACACTGGGGGTTAGGTGAGTATGCTGGTCACTGGCTGAAGAGTTCTTAGTCTGTAGGATGAGAATCATAGGCTGAGGTGGTTGTAAGGCATCCAGGAAGTCATCTATGTAAACCTTTAGCATCGCACTGGAGGTCTGATATATTATTACAGGTCCGGAGTCCCATTTGCAAACCCTGAAGAGCAGATGTGATTCCAAATCTGAATTTAAAAATATATATATTTATTTGGCTGTGCTGGGTCTTAGGTGTGGCATGTAGGATCTTTAGTTGTGGCATCTGGCATGCAAACTCTTAGTTGCAGTATGTGGAATCTAGTTCCCAACCAGGGATAGAACCTGGGTCCCCTGCATTGGGAGTGTGGCGTCTGTGCCACTGGACCACCAGGAAGTCCCTCCAAATTCTGAATTCCAGTAACCAGACACACTGGCATGTCTGCACTGAAATGGATGTATATTCACTCTGAGTGGGACATGAGTTTTGGCACCCAAACTGAAGAGGCTTTTGGTTTTCAGAACTTGGGGATTGTTGGGATTCTCTCTGGAAGGTTGTGAATCATCCTCCTCTCCTGCTTGGAAACACCATCATTTTCCTTGGACTAGCCTTGCAGGAGTGGCATGCTGAGGAATGGAATCAGGTCTGTGGTTCCGCCAGTGATGGTCTCTACAGAGCCCCTCAGCCAGCTTCTTCCTTAAGGCTGATTCCTCCGCAGCTAAGCAGACCCCCGCAATCCCCATATTGCAGACCCATCTCAGCTCCTGGCCTGGCAGCCTCTCTAAGGCTGATGGGAACATCCTGATTCACCATCCCCTGCTGGTTGCTTCCCTTGGCATGTCCTTCTCATTCCAGAGGTGAAGGCTATGTAGGCCTGGGGCAAGGGGCTGCAGCAAGCACTGAGGCTGAGAGTGTTTTCTGAAAAGGATAAAAAGTAAATGAAGTTTCAGGTTCTGCAGAAAAGGCACAGTTCACACAGTGAGCAGACTTTAACAAGCAAAAAGCAGCAGGCAGGAAGCCCAACTCATGTGACTGTGCTTGGCCAGAGTCAGTTTGCTGCTCACACTCCAGGAACTGGCCTTGCCTCATCATCAGCTCTGAGCCCAGAGGGACTAGAGGAAGGGGAGCTGTCAGAGTGGCAGGGAGGGCAGTGGGAGTGCCTTTGAGTGATGGTCCTGGATTTAAGACTTGATAACACAGTTCTCACCTGGGCTTCAGTTCTGGCCCTTCCACTTACCAGCGGGGTGACCTTGGGCAAGTCACCTAACCCCTCTGTGCCTCGTGTGTGGAATGGTTACACCTATGGTTATGTGTATCTGTATTAGTTGCTCATGTCCACCAGTTTACAACCCCGTAGACTGCAGCTTGTCAGGCTGCTCAGTCCATGGGATTTTCCAGGTGAGAATACTGGAGTGGGTTGCCATTCCCTTCTCCAGGAGATCTTCCCAGTTCAGGGATGGAACCCAGTCCTCCTGCATTGCAGGCAGATTTTTTACCGTCTGAGCCACCAGGGAAGCCCTGGTTATTATAGCTGGCACTTAGAAGCATTTGTCAGGTGCTAACCAAGCCCAGGTCTGAACCCCAAACTGCTGCTTTCAAGTTCAGTCCTCTGGAAAAAAAAAATTTTTGAAAAAATTTAAGGATATTTAAGAAAAAAATGATTTTCAGAGGCATAAGGTCCAGCACATAGAGAGGACTGTACCTCAAACTGAAGCTGTTCTCAGCTGAGGGTAGCTGAAGTGCGGCTGGGGCTCCACTGAGTTCTGTGGACTTGGGCAGAGCTGGGCTGGGAGCCACACACACCCACACCCCCCATACCCACCCACTCACACACACACACCCACACCCCAGGGAAAAAGAGGCCAGCGTTGAAGGGAGGCCTGAGGCAGTGTCTCCGCTGGGTGGGCTAGGAGGGAGAGCTGGACCCTGTCCCATGGTAGGCGTGCATTGGGCAGGCTGGGAGGGGCCACACAGTACCTACCATGTGGCCCCTATCTGTGCTGAATGGACCTGTCCATGTAAGGGCTGAAAAGTGCTTGCTGGAAACTTGGGGCCCTGCTCATGGAGGGAAAGATTCTGGCTTAGTGTCCATAGAAGCTCTTCATGCACAGACACCATCCAGCCCACCTCCCCCCCACCCGCTGAGTAGATTTCCCCTTTTTTCCAAGGCAGTCCCCCAGACCTGTTTTAATATAAGGGAAAGCTGCTCTGGGGCCTAGTAGTTACCTCTCGCAGAGCACTGGCCAGCTGCCTTCACCTAGATCACACTCAAACTTTGTTGAGGCCTCATAGGCAAGCAGTGTGAAAATAAGACCACCCAAATGAGATCACCCAAATAGACACTGTTTATTCAGAGATTACTCTAGCAAGGAACTCGGTAGCATCATTTGCTTTCAGCAGAGACCTCAAGGCAGACTGAGAAGTGGGAAAGCTTTCTAGTGGGAACAAGGGGAGGCTTAAGGGATGCCCTGTTGGAGGCTGTGGGCTGGGAGAATTGGAGGTGGGCTAACTAGAAAAGGGGCATACCTTGTAATTGATTAGGGGAGCGTGTTTGATTTTCTGTAGTTGGTCCAGTTGAAAATGGGGACAAAAAATAGTGAAGCTGGCAGTTATGGTCAAGTCCTGACCGTTCTGGGCTGATTGCCACAGGTGTCATTTGAGTTCCTGAGCTGATGGCAGCTGAGGTTGTGGGTTAGAGTTCTGGTGTTGTAGATGTCTGGCCATTGTCTGTGTTAATATATTCAGTCTCTCCACAGTGAGGCAGTATTAGTTCTCTTTCTTTCCTTATTTGGCTGTACCGTGTCCTGTTTGAGGCATGCAGGATCTTTTAGTTGCAGCTTGTGAACTTAGTTGCAGCATGTGGACCTAGTTCCCTGACCAGGAATTGAACCCAGCCACCCTGCATTGAGAGCATAGCGTCTTACTCACTGGACCACTAGGAAGTCCCTTTAACTCTCTTTCTTGAAAAGGGCAGGTTGAGTCACAAAGGCAAAATGAGTCTTAACCCAAGATGGGAGACCTTACTCTGCCCTGGCAATGAAATGTTCTCCATAGTCCTCTGTCCATAACATTTTCTAGAGTGATAGTTGTCTCAGTCTGATCTCTGACTGAGTGTAGGTCCATCAGGCAGGATGGAGTGTAGGGGCACTTCAGGCAGAAGGCAGAACAGGGGCTGTTAAAGTGGAAAATGGTTGAGTCCAGGAAGGGCACCATCATTTGATAGGGTATCTAAAGAGCCTCTTGATGAAAGTGAAAGAGGAGAGTGAAAAAGTTGGCTTAAAGCTCAACATTCAGAAAACTAAAATCGTGGCATCCAGTCCCATCACTTCATGGCAGATAGATGGGGAAACAGTAGAAACAGTGGCTGACTTTATTTTTCTGGGCTCCAAAATCACTGCAGATGGTGACTGCAGCCATGAAATTAAAAGATGCTTCCTCCTTGGAAAGTTATGACCAACCTGCTGCTGCTATGTCTCTTCAGTTGTGTCTGACTCTGTGCGACCCCATGGACTGCAACCTACCAGGCTCCTCTGTTCATGGGATTTTCCAGGCAAGAGTACTAGAGTTGGGTGCCATTGCTTTCTCCTAGACAGCATTTTAAAAAAGCAGAGACATCACTTTGCCAACGAAAGTCTGTTTCAAGGCCATGTTTTTTCCAGTGGTCATGTATGGATGTGAGAGTTGGACTATAAAGAAAGCTGAGCACTGAAGAATTGATGCTTTTGAACTGTGGTGTTGGAGAAGACTCTTGAGAGTTCCTTGGACTGCAAGGAGATCCAACCAGTCCATCCTAAAGCAGATCAGTCCTGCGTGTTCGTTGGAGAAACTGATGTTGAGGCTGAAACTCCAATACTTTGGCCACCTGATGTGAAGAGCTGACTCATTGGAAAAGACTCTGATGCTGGGAAAGACTGAGGGCAGGAGGAGAAGACAGAGGATGAGATGGTTGGATGGCATCACTGACTCGATGGGCGTGAGTCTGAGTGAACTCCGGGAGTTGGTGATGGACAGGGAGGCCTGGCATGCTACGGTTCATGGGGTCGCAAAGAGTCAGACACGACTGAGTGACTGAACTGAACTGAACCTTGGAAAGAACAGAGAAAAAGAAGAAAATTCAAGTCAAAGGAAGACAAAGATATTAGTGATCTTAAGAAAAATATTTGAACCATCTAAAGCCACACTTCCTCTTATAAAGGCCTAAATCTTGCCCAGGACCCCTCTGCGTTCTCAGGCCTGCTGAACATGCCAAGCATGAAAGTTGANCTTGGAAAGAACAGAGAAAAAGAAGAAAATTCAAGTCAAAGGAAGACAAAGATATTAGTGATCTTAAGAAAAATATTTGAACCATCTAAAGCCACACTTCCTCTTATAAAGGCCTAAATCTTGCCCAGGACCCCTCTGCGTTCTCAGGCCTGCTGAACATGCCAAGCATGAAAGTTGATTATGGGCCCCCAACTGCCCCTCTCCCACAGTAGATTGGAAGCACCTTAAAAAGGTCATAAAAGATCTAGAGAAAGGCAAAGTCTCAGACGATTTTATGGGAGAGTGCTCTCAGACCTTTGAGAAGTACGTGATTCCTGTGTAGATTGTTCCAGAACATTAAAAAGATGGGGACAAAACCTATTTAATTACTTATTTTTGGCTACGTTGGCTCTTCATTGCTGTGTGGACTTTTTCTCTAGTCGAGTGCGAGGACTTCTCACGGCGGTGACTTCTCTTGTTGTGGAGCACAGGCTCTAGGCCACAGGGGCTTCAGTAGTTGCGGCCCCCAGGCTCTAGAGCACAGGCTCAATAGTTGTGGAGCACAGGCTTAGTTGCTCCTCGACATGTGAGATCTTCCCGGATCAGGGATGGAACTCATGTCTCCTGCGTTGACAGGGGGACTCTCTATCACTGGGCCACCAGGGAAGCCCAAAAAGACAAAAAAAGAATTATTTCATGATGCCTGCTTAACTTTAATAACAAGACAGCCATGGAACTCACACAAAAAAGAAACCTTAGATCATATACAAATATATACGCCAAGATTCTAAACAAAATAGTAGCAAATTAAATCCTGTCATTTCATAATATACTTCAGCCACATAGATTTATTCTCAAATGTAAAGCTAATTAAGCATTAGAAAATAAGTGAGAAAAACTATGTTCTGTAGACCTTAATACGGCATTTAATAAAATTCAATCCCCTTTCCTGATTTTTTAAAAATTCAGTAGGCTAAAAAAAAAAAAACTAACTTAATGAAAGACATATTTCAGAAACTTTCTTTAACTCTGACAGTAGTCAATGGTGAAACTCGAAAGATGCTCTCATTAAAGCTAGGAAAAAGATGGAGATGCTTGCTGTTGTTTCTCTTATTCAGCTCTTCTCTAGAGATCCTGAGCAAAGTAGAAAGATGACAAAAATAATTGAAGATAATATTACATGCACACGTATACCCATTTGAGGAATAAAAGAATAAAATTGTTATTATTTGGAGATGTTATTTTCTACTTAAAAACTCCCATATATACATCTAGAAATCTGTCTAGAAAACAAGAAAAATAACTCATTCTCAGTAGCAGTAAAAATTACAAATTATCTTTTTTTTTTTTGGTATTAAAGTCTCCCACTATTATTGTGTTATTGTTGATTTCCCCTTTCATACTTGTTAGCATTTGTCTTACATATTGTGGTGCTCCTATGTTGGGTGCATATATATTTATAATTGTTATATCTTCTTCTTGGATTGATCCTTTGATCATTATGTAGTGGCCTTCTNGGGGTGGCTCCTCCCAGCCGTTCCTGCGCCGTCACAGCCTGGGACTCTCGGCCGCTGTCTCTTGGACGCCGGGTGGCTCTTCTGGGGCGCGCTTAGGGAACCGGCGGCTCTCAGCCTACAAATTATCTTTAAAATGAGCTTGTTTGTTGAGGAAAACTTTCAAATGTTACTGGAAGTTATAAAACAAGTGTATTGATAAACCATATCCCTGAATGAGAGCGCACAGTACTGCAAATGTGTCAAAACCATAAGTAGTCTATAAACTCGTTACAGTCCCAGTCAAAACACCAGTGGCCTTTTGGGGACTGTTTGGGGGGGCGCGGGTGTCATGCTTTATGGACTGACACTATTATGTTAAAAGAAAATGCACAAAAATAGCAAAGAAGGGAATTAAAGTAGAATAAAAAGATGAGGATATTTTACTCTGCTGCTGCTGCTGCTGCTGCTGCTGCTGCGTCACTTCAGTAGTGTCCGACTCTGTGTGACCCCATAGACGGCAGCCCACCAGGCTCCCCCGTCCCTGGGATTCTCCAGGCAAGAACACTGGAGTGGGTTGCCATCTCCTTCTCCAATGCATGAAAGTGAAAAGTGAAAGTGAAGTCACTCAGTCGAGTTTGACTCTTAGTGACCCCATGGACTGTAGCCCACCAGGGTCCTCTGTCCATTGGATTTTCCAGGCAAGAGTACTGGAGTGGGGTGCCATTGCCTTCTCCAGTATTTTTTTACTCTACCAAATAGCAAAATAAAATCAGTGGAAGAGCAGAGAGTTTGCAAACGAACCTCTGTACATGTGGGAATTTAGTATATTGTACGAGTATGCTTTCAGATCAGGTGAGAAAGAGTAGAGGAGAATAAAACTTGAGGGAGGAGAATAAAACTTAAGTTAGATCCGTCACCTCACCCCATTCTTAAATATAAACTATATGGATTTAGAGTAAATGTAAATGAAATGCTGTAAAATACTAGAAGAAAACATAGATTATTTTAATAATCTTGAAATAGTGATAGCTGTTTTAAGAAGGCACACAACTCAGAAGATTTAAAGGGAAAGAGGAACAGATTTGACTACATGTAAATTAAAATGCACCACTTGGCAAGAAATTCCATAAACAAAGTCAAGAGACAAATGACAGGCTGCAAGAAAATATTTACAACAGAACTAACAACAGAAGATTGATTACACTAATTAGATTCAAAGATCCTTAACAAATTAACAAGGGAAGAACAGATATCTCAAAAGAAAAAGACCACACACAGAAAGTAAAATAGAAATGAATAGTAAAATAATTGGAAAGATAACTTTATTAGTGACTAAGTGAAATGCAGTTTTAAAAAAATAGGCTTCCCTAAGCCTTCCTACACTGTCGGTGGGAATATAAGTTGGTGCAGCCACTATGGAAAATGGCATGGAGATGCCTCAAAAAGCTAGAAATAGAATTGTCATATGATCCAGCACCTTATCTCCCTCCTGCGAAACCTGTATGCAGGTAAAGAAACAACAATTTGAACTGGACATGGAACAACAGACTGGTTCCAAATTGGGAAAGGAGTACATCAAGGCCAGATATTGTCACCCTGCTTATTCAACTTATATGCAGAGTACATCATGTGAAATGCCGGGCTGGAGGAAGCACAAGCTGGAATCAAGATTGCCAGGAGAAATATCAATAACCTCAGATATGCAGATGACACCACACTCATGGCAGAAAGTGAAGAGGAACCTTTTGATGAAGGTGAAAGAGAAGAGTGAAAAAGCTGGCTTAAAACTCAACATTCAAAAAACGAAGATTATGGCATCTGGTCCCATCACTTCATGGCAAATAGATGGGGAAACCATGGAAATAGTGACAGACTTTATTTTCTTGGGCTCCAATAATACTACAGACAGTGACTGCAGCCATGAAATTAAAAGTTGCTTGCTCCTTGGAAGAAAGCTATGAACAGCAGTTCAGTTCAGCTGCTCAGTTATGTTCAACTCTTTGTGACCCCATGAGCTGCAGCACACCAGGCCTCCCTGTCTAACACCCAGCTCCTGGAGCCCACCCAAACTCATGTCCACTGAGTCAGTGATGCCATCCACAAATCTCATTCTCTGTCGTCCCCTTCTCCTCCTGCCCTCAATCTTTCCCAGCATCAGGGTCTTTTCCAATGAGTCAGCTCTTTGCATCAGATGGCCAAAGTACTGGAGTTTCAGCTTCAACATCAGACCTTCCAATGAACACCCAGAATTGGTTTCCTTTAGGAGGGACTGGTTGGATCTCCTTGCAGTCCAAGGGACTCTCAAGAGTCTTCCCCAACACCACAGTTCAAAAGCATCAATTCTTCGGCGCTCAGCCTTCTTTATAGTCCAACTCTCACATCCATACATGACCATTGGAAAAACCATAGCCTTGACTAGACGGACCTTTGTTGACAAAGTAATGTCTCTGCTTTTTAATATGCTGTCTAGGTTGGTCATACCTTTCCTTCCAAGGAGTAAGCAACTTTTAATTTCGTGACCGCAATCACCATCTGCAGTGATTTTGGAGCCCCCCAAAATAAAGTCTGACACTGTTTCCACTGTTTCCCCATCTATTTGCCATGAAGTGATGGGACCAGATGCCATGATCTTCATTTTCTGAATGTTGAGCTTTAAGCCAACTTTTTCACTCTCCTCTTTCACTTTCATCAAGAGGCTCTTTAGCTCCTCTTCACTTTTCTGCCATAAGGGTAGTGTCATCTGCATATCTGAGGTTATTGATATTTCTTCTGGCAGTCTTGATTCCAGCTTGTGCTTCCTCCAGCCCAGTGTTTCTCATGATGAACTCGGCATATAAGTTAAATTAGCAGGATGACAATGTACAGCCTCAACATACTCCTTTTCCTATTTGGAACCAGTCTGTGATTCCACGTCCAGTTCTAACTGTTGCTTCGTGACCTGCATACAGGTTTCTCAAGAGGTAGGTCAGGTGGCCTGGTATTCCCATCTCTCTCAGAATTTTCTACAGTTTATTGTGATCCACACAATCAAAGGCTTTGGCATAGTCAATAAAGCAGAAATAGATGTTTTTCTGGAACTCTCTTGCTTTTTCAATGATCCAGCGGATATTGGCAATTTGATCTCTGGTCCTTCTCCCTTTTCTAAAACCAGCTTGAACATCTGAAAGTTCACGGTTCATGTATTGCTGAAGCTTGGCTTGGAGAATTTTGAGCATTACTTTACTAGCGTGTGAGACGAGTGCAATTGTGTGGTAGTTTGAGCATTCTTTGGCATTTCCTTTCTTTGGAATTAGAATGAAAACTGACTTTTTCCAGTCCTGTGGCCACTGCTGAGTTTTCCAAATTTGCTGACATATTGAGTGCAGCACTTTCACAGCATCATCTTTTAGGATTTGAAATAGCTCAGTTGGAATTCCATCACCTCCACTAGCTTTGTTTGTAGTGATGCTTTCTAAGGCCCACTTGACTTCACATTCCAGGATGTCTGGCTCTAGGTGAGTGATCACATCACTGTGATTAACTGGGTCGTGAAGATCTTTTTTGTACTGTTCTTCTGTGTAGCCTATATAGTATATTAAAAAGCAGAGATATTACTTTGCTGACAAATGTCCATCTAGTCAGAGCTATGGTTTTTTCCAGTAATCACGTATGGATGTGAGAGCTGGACCATAAAGAAGGCTGAGTGCCAAAGAATTGATGCTTCTGAAGTGTGGTGTTGAAGATTCTCGAGAGTCCCTTGGACTGCAAGGAGATCCAACCAGTCCATCCCAAAGGAAATCAGTCCTGAATATTCGTTGGAAGGACTGATGCTGAAGCTGAAGCCTCAGTACTTTGGCCATCTGATGTGAAGAGCTGACTCTTTAGAAAAGACCCTGATGCTGGGAAAGATTGAAGGCAGGAGCAGAAGGGTGTGACAGAGGACAGGATGACTGGATGGCATCACCGACTCAATGGACATGAGTTTGGCCAAGCTCTGGGAGATAGTGAAGGACAGGGAAGGCTGGCATGCTGCAACCCATGAGGTTGCAAAGAGTCAGATACGACTGAGTAACTGAAACCTACTATCCAGCAGTCCCATTCTTGGGCATATATCCAGACAAAACTATCATTCAAAAGGATACATGGACCCCTATGTTCATAGCATCACTATTCATGGTAGCCAAGACATGGAAACCTAAATGTCCGTCGATAGATGAATGGGTAAAGAAAATGTGGTACATGTATAATGGAATACTATTCAGCCTTGAAAAAGAATGAAATAATGCCCTTTGTAGCAACATGGATGGACCCAGAGATTATCATGCTAAGTGAAGAAAGTTAAAAAAGAGAAAGATAAATACTATATGCTATCACTTACAAGTAGAATCTAACAGATAATGAACTTATTTATGAAACAAAAACAGGCTTACAGACAGACATAGAGGACAGACTTGTAGTTGCCACAGTGGTGGAGGGGTTGGGGAGGAATGGAGTGGGAGTTTGGGACTAGCAGATGCAGGCTATTATATAGAGAATTGATAAAGAACAAGGTCCTACTGTGTAGCACAGGGAACTATAGTCAATATCCTGTGATAAACCATAATGGAAAAGTATATGAAAAAGAATATATACATATGTATAACCGAATCACTTTGTTGTACAGCAGAAATTAATATAACATTGCAGATCAACTCTACTTCAATAAAATTAATGATAAAATAGGTCCAGAGGTGATTCAGGTGTTAAGTTATGAAATACGGTCTTTAAAATTCCTGTGAATACTGTGTTTAAGAAAATAGATGAGAAAATGAATTTTATCAATTAAATGTATTTTTAAAAGAGTCCAATGGAGATTCTAGTACTAAAAAAACATAATAAAGGAAAGTAAGAGCTCAATGGGTAAGTTTAATAGCATATTAGAGACATCTGAAGAGAAAAATAATAAATAGTAAGTAGAGAAGATCCAGAAGAAATATGATGAAAGGAAATAGAAGAAAAATACAGAAAGAATTTAAGAGACATATGGGATTTAGCAAAAAGTTTAACATATATATATATATAATTGGAAATTTGGAAGAAAAGACATAATGGCACAGAAGCAATATTTGGAGAGAAAGCAACCAAGTATTTTCCAAAACTGATTAAAGATATCAACTCAGATAAAAAGCATCAAGACGCTCTATGAAATCCAAGTAAGGCAACCTGAAACAAAGCCATGCATAGGTAAATCATAGTTAAACTGCCGTAATGCACAAATAATGAGAAGATCTTGAGAGCTGACAAAGGGGAAAAAAACACATTCCCTTTAAAGAAGTAATATTAAGAATGACAGCTGACTTCTCAAAATAATGAATGGAAGTAAAAAAGGCATCTTTAAACATTTAAAAATAAAAAAATTTTTAATGAAATTTAAAAATTTGAGTTAAATGTTAATTTTAAATTGTATATTTATATATATGCTGCTGCTAAGTCACTTCAGTCATGTCCGACTCTGTGTGACCCCATAGACAGCAACCTACCAGTCTCCCCCATCCTTGAGATTCTCCAAGCAAGAACACTGGAGTGGGTTGCCATTTCCTTCTCCAATGCATGAAAGTGAAAGGTGAAAGTGAAGTCGCTCAGTCGTGTCTGACTCTTAGCGACCCCATGGACTGCAGCCTACCAGGCTCCTCCGTCCATGGGATTTTCCAGGCAAGAGTACTGGAGTGCGGTGCCATTGCCTTATCCGATATGGGCTTCCCTGGTGCCTCTGATGGTAAAGAATCTGCCTGCAAGGCAGGAGACCTGGGTTTGATCCCTGGGCAGGATATATAAACGTTAACTACAAATTGGCGCTTGCCAGGGGCATTTGCCCTCTGCCTCTGTGGTTTCTGCAGCTGTTGACCTTCAGCATACCCTGCAGGGAGTTCAGGGTGGAGAGAGAGGCGCTTTATGCTCCAGCGAAACTAGTGGAACAGGTCTTTAGATAGGTATTTTTTCAGGAACTGATTTCATGACCCCAATCCTTGCATCTCCTCATATCTAGAAAAGCACTAAATCCCTTCTAGACAGCTTCTCGTGACTAGCAGAAAACCTTTTGTAAAATATACCTGCTTGATTGCATTGAACTCCCCCTTGACTGAAATCATATATATTGACCTTCCCCTACTGCCTCTTTGGAGCAGTTTCTCAACGCTGTCTGAGGTGCTGTCTCCCAGGCAGCAGTCTTCCTGTTGCCCCCCATAAAACTTAATAGCACCTCTCATGTGGTGCATCATTTTTCAGTCGACATATATGCATATATGAATGTACTATATTCCCCTTTAAAAGACAAAGATGATGATCAGACTGGATTAAGGAAAATAAAATTTCATTATATGCTGCTCAGAAGAAAGTACATTTACATTATAGTGCATCTTGCTTTAGTTATGGAAAGCAGTGTTTTTAAAAGATTTGTGGATTCCATAATAATTAAAGACTGGAAAAGCTCTCTCATCTAATCAAAATTTCTACGTGTACTGAAGCTTGAAAACATGCAGAAATCATCCATTGTTTCTCTGGGGGGGATGTGGGGAGAATCATTGAAGACAGACACTGAGGATGGGGGACTGGGCAGGCAGTAAAGACTTGGACAAGTGCCCCCTGGGAATGCAACTTGCTTATGTTGAGGACCCTTGGAGTTCTGCTGATGACGACCCCTGGGGCACAGTCTTCTTCCCACAAAGCTTATAATACTCAGGAAGTCCCAGTTTGGAAATAAAAAGCTTTTTGAAAAACCTTTTGTATTTCCTTTATTGAAGCAGTAATGATGTCTTCATTCTGGGCAAAAGTAAAAGCCAGTAGAAGCTAAAATAATTTAGAATTACCTTTAGTTTCACCATCTGAAGAGCACCACAGTTAGTCTTTTGCCGTATCATTTTCCAGACTGTTTTCCCTGTGTGGGTACATCAGCATGCAAAGTGAGGTCATACTGTGCACCTTGTTTTGGAACTTGATTTTTTGGTCACTTGCTAAAGGTCATGACTGTCCTGGTAATAAGAAGTGTTTTCGGGAAATGACAGCAATTCTCGCGAGAATCACAAGTAGGTTGAAGTGAGATTGCTGATTCATCTGCCTTGGCCAAAGCCACTGTCCTTTAAGTGCCTTTGAGATGAACGCTGACACTTTTAAATGGTAATTTTCTATTTTTAATAAGCCCATGATTTTCTTTGTTGCCATGGGTGGATGTTTTTACTTTGTTAAAGATTAATATATTTTATTCCATCAGGGTTAGTCCAATTATACCATTAATGTGAGCTAATTGCTCATTCTTTCAGATCATAGGGAAATTATATTAGGGATGTTAAAGAGACTTTAGCAATGCTTTTAATTCAGTCCTTTTATTTTATGGGCCATAAAATTGAGGTCCATGATAGACAGAACTGGACTTGGGTCATAAAGCTTTGGCAAATGACACATTAAGACCCCAGAAATGGGTTGCACGTTTTCTAAGTGCTTTGTCTCCTGAGAATAGTGTAACCAGCAAGGTATAGGAATGTCATAACACTGTGACAAGATAGGAATGTGACCACCCGGTTAAAGGCCATTCCCATCTGAAACCTCCTTCCCATTATGGGGATCTGTGCAACTACAGTAGCAACTCCAGTCATGTGGGCTGATAACAGAATAGTATCCCTGAGTTGGGCTGGGATCCAGTGAGGTCAGGGCTAACGGAAGAGAAGGAAGAGTGAGTATAAAACCATGTCCAGGAGGGTGTGCTGGGGATTAAACTGGAGAAGTCACATTACAATCAGATCCAATGAGAAGCTAGGGATCAGGGGTGTGTAACCACAAAAACAGAGTGGGAGGTGAGGGGCAAGGCGAGGCCAGAGGGAAAAGGTCCCGGACAGTGGAAGTGTCTTTCTGAGTGTGGTTCTCAATGAGTTATCCTCAAGCAGCAGCATTAGCAGCGCTGGGAACTTGGACCCCATTCCAGAGCTACTGAATCAGAGGCTCTGCTAAACATTCATCTTTTTTGTTTGTTTGTTTTTAACAAATCTGTTGGGTGATTCTGATGCATATTTAAGTTTGAGAACCACTGGTCCAGCGTTTTAAAATACCTGTACCTGGATCCTATCCTCAAACATTCTGATCTGACCGCTCTGGGCTGGGGTCGCTGATATCATTTCCCTCTCCCAAGGCTTCCAGATGTTTCCAATATGCTGCCAGGGATGAGACCTTCATTATATGGGCAAATGAAACAGATGGATGGGCCCCTGCTGGGTTTCCACTCTGGTTTCTCTGGGGTTTCTTTCAGCTGGTATCACCAAGGACAGATGGTTGATGAAAAAAGAAATGGCTTGTCCAGAGGCTTTTTCCTGAGGTCCATGGCCTTTCCTATGCCTTCTTTCCTTTAGTCTGCTCTCTGCAGAGCAGCACAGGCCTGTTAAAGGAGATGATTTTTTTTTTTTGCAGCAGTTACAAGGTGGCTTATTGTCCTCCTGTGTTTTCATCAATTTCCTCCTGACTCCCTATCTCTCGCTTCCTTCCAGGCAGATTGATTTTCCTTTGACTTAAATGTTTGGGACTCTGTGCAAGACTGGGAGAGGGAAGGAGCTGTGCAGGGTGGGGGCAACTTCCTAGAAGACAAACACAACTCTGATTGCACAAAGGTGGGGTAAAATCGATATGAAATCAATTATGCAAATTATGACTGGTAAGTTACCATGTGATTTGATCTGCAGCAACATAAAAATCACACGAGATCCAGTCAAGGTGGAAAATCTTCGCTGAAGAAAATCTGGACGTCTCTGGCTGTGGCTCAGCGTCAGGAATGATGAGTCACCCGTCTCCCGCCAGCTGGTGCTTTGCTGCCTGTACAGGATTGTTTGTGCTCATCGGTGTGCACACAGCACTTACGGATCTGGGTACACAAATATCTTGCTCTCCTTCAGCATTTCGACTTTCAGTAGTGACTGCTTGCAGTCTGTGTTTCTTAATCATTTGAAAATTCTGTGAAAACAGAAGTCCATCCTCCCGCCCACCCGCCAGCAATCTCAGTGGATCTGCATCTTCAGCAGCATCTGTACGGATCTCTCTTGTTTTCTCTATTTTTTTGATCTCCCCAGATATCTTTCACTCTCCCTGTCTTCATTCCATGTGGCTCAGAATCTCTGCAGAGATTCAGGAGGAGGTTCCAGTGTTACAGGGTTAGGAGAAGGAACGGGACCCCAGGAAGTAGGTATTCAGAACAAGGACAGCAGCCCACAGCTTCAGTTCCACAACCTTCTTCCCCTCAATCTGATCACGCTAAGCACCCAGACCTTGCATCTCCCCCTTTTCTTCCTAGTGCTTCTTGCTTCCACACCAGGCCCAGGCTATATCCTCTCTCACTTCTGGGGATCCGTGGAAAGAAACTCCCTTTTCTCTCTGAACTGCAGAGGACAGTTTCAACTGCCTTCTAACAGCTACACCCTGTGAACTCCTGTCTCCTAAGCTCCACCCCGGAGACATTTGGAACTTCTGTCTCCTTGCTTGTGGCTTTCATTACTGTCTTGGGGACCAGTGACTCCAGCCCACCCTCTGTCATCCAGTCCTTCTTGGTTTCTCAGTCTCTTTTTCCTAGTTTTCAATAATACTCGACCAATATTTATAGACTGTTTTCTATTTGCCAGGCCCTGTCCCTGCTTTAGGGCGTTCGGTGCAGTGGTGAGCTGGACAGACATGGTCCCTGCCGTGGTGGGGGTCACTGTCTACTGGGGTCTGTTTACAGACACTTGAATAAGCAAATACAACACAGGGTGTGGAGGGCACCATGATGGCCCTCACCCAGCCCCAGAGCTCAGGCACGAGCTGAGACGACTCCTTTTGGAAGTGATATTTAAGCTGAGCATTGAAGAATGAGTAGGAATTGGACTGATGAAGGCAGCTGGGGGTGGTCGTGTATCGGGCAGAAGGAACAGAGAATGTAGAAACCTGCCGACGAGTCAGAGCAAAGAGGTTGTTAGGAAATGGGAAAACTTGTTGAGGCTGGAGCACAGGATAAAAGTTGAGGGTAATGGGGCAGGATGAGTAGACAGGGGCCCTTATATCACCTGCTGTATTCATTATCTGCATATCAAGGTATGCCTAAATTTAACAGCTCCAAACAACAGCCATTCATTGTCTCACTGTTTTGGTGGGTCAGGAGTCTGGATACAGCTCACCTGGCTGCTTCTGACTCAGGATGTCTTAGAAGACTAATCAAGGTGTTGGATCAGTGTCTACTGTTTCCTCTGAAGGCTTGATGGGAGGTAGGGTTTGAAGGGTGAGGAGATGAGAGTAGAAAAGGAGGCAGGGTCTTGAAAACCAAATCAAGAGTTTTGACTTTATCTCTCTCTCTTTTTTTTTAGGGTACTGATACCATTTATTTATTTATTTATTTATTTCCGCCTCAGGTGTACATGAGTTCCCAATCTTGAACCCCCCCCCCCCCCTCCCACCCCAGACTTTATCCCTTTAATAGAGCTTCCCAAACTAATGTGCTTTGAGACTGATCTGGGGATTGTGCAAGAGTGCAGGTGCCGCATCACTGCCTCTGCGGCAGATCCCAGACACATTTCTCATAACCTCCCTGGTGGCGCTGATGCTGCTGGCCTCAGGACCACACTGAGTCACCATCTTGAGTCCCTGCTGTCCCATGTGGTAGCACCCGCCACGTGTGGCTGCCGAGCACTTTCAAGGTGGCAAGACTTCAGATCTTTCCTTTTAGTTCATTTACACTTAAGATTTATGGAGAAGGAAATAGCGACCCTCTCCGGTATTCTTGCCTGGAAAAGTCCATGGACCGAGGAGCCTGGCAAGCTGGGGTCCACAGTGTTATATGACTGAGCATGCACACATGCGTGAGGAGGGTGGAGGGAGGTGGGCTGGTAGCAATAAACTAGTAGAATTGAAAAAAAAAAAAAAACGCTTAAGATTTAAAACATACTTAAGATTTAAGTTTGATTTTTAAAAAGCTATTGTGTTGGAGTAGAGTTGGTTTACTATGCTGTGTTAGTTTCTGCTGCACTGCAAAGTGCTTCACTTGTACATGTAGGTACATTCTTTTTCATGTTCTTTTCCATCGTGCTTTATCACAGGATTCTGAGTACAGTTGCCTGTGCTCCTCAGCAGGACCTTGTTGCTTGTCCAGTCTAGGCAGTGTGTTGGCCAAAATGTTGGTTTGCAGGGTTTTCCATATCATCTTATGGAAAGTCTCAAATGAACTTTTGGGCCAACCTGATGTAGCAGTTTGCATCTGAGAATCCCAGATTCTCAATCCATCCTCCCACTACCCTCTTCCCCCTCAGCAGCCACAAGTCTGTTCTCTGTGTTTGTGAGTCTGTTAACTGCTCTGTAGGTAAGGTCATTTGTGTCATATTTTAGATTCCACAGGCAAGTGACATCATGTGGCATTTGTCTCTCTCTTCCTGACTGCCTTCACTTAGTCTGATAATCTCGAGGCCCATTCATGTTGCTGCAAATGGCATATTTCATTCTTTTTTATGGCTGAGTAATAATCTGCTGTGTATATGTACCACATCATCTTTATCCGTTCACCTGTGGATGGACGTTTACGTTGCTTCCATTTCTTGGCTGTCGTGAAGAGTGCTGCTATGAACATTGAGTTGTATGTGTCTTTTTGAATTATAGTTTTGTCTAGGTATATGCCCAGGAGTGGGAATGCTGGATCATATGACATTTATATTTTTAGTTTTTTGAGGAACCTCCATACTGTTCTCCATAGTGATGTTACCAGTTTTCATTCCCAGGAACAGTATAGGAGGGCTCCCTTTTCTCCATGCCTTCTCTAGCATTTGTTATTTGCAGATTTTTTTAATGACTGATGTGAGGTGGTACCTCATTATAGTAAAACATACTCAATTTTTTATTGAAAAACTTAAGTATGCTTGGGTTAACAAGTATGTGACTTGACCATTTCAACTGTAAATTTTATGAAATCAAGTGTAGATCAAGTGTTTTCAATCAGAATTTAGCATCTGAATTGAGAAATACACACCAGAATTCAAGGATTTAGCATGAAAAAAACAGTATAAAATATCCCATTAATTTCTATATTAGTTACATGTTGAAATGGTATTTTTGGATACAGTGGGTTAAGTTTAAATTATTAAAATTAAGTTTACCTGTTTCTTGTAGCATTTTAAAAATGTGACTCCTAGAAAATGTGAACTGACCTGTGTGGACCACATTGGTGGCTCGCGTTATATTTCTGTTAGATAGCACTGCCAAAGATGAAGGGAGATATGCTCCTTACCTTTCATCTAAAGGGAATTCCTGGGAGTGGCTCATGGCTTCTCCACCAGAGAGCTGCTCACACAATGATTCTGCTGTTCCCCGTGTGTGAGCAGATGAAGGTGTGGGGAATTTGTGAGGTGTCCTGGGACCCGACTCAGGCTGCTGGAGGAGAATGCTTATTTGAAGAACCTGTGGTTCCACCTTTCCCTGGCCTGCATCAGTCCGCAGGCTCGGCCCTGCCAAGAAATGGCACACATTCTCATTAGTTTTCTAGCCTGGACCAGAAGGCAAATGGATGTCTCTTTAAGACATGGGGCTCCAAGAGCCCAGAGCCTGGGCTCACTGTCACAGCTCACTTTCAGGTTCACCTGTAACCATGACAACGCCATTGATGCAAGTTGCCATGGAACATAATTTAACCTGGATCAGATTTTTTAAAAAGAATGGAAAAACAAACACTCAGCTTTGTCTCAGGGGACTATCAGAAATGGGATAGCCGGTAATTCCTTCTTAACTACCCTTCTCATTTAATTACTTTTGCTTTTCATGTTCCTGGGGAAGTGTTTCTGCCAGGAGCAATTTCCTGGGCAGGCTGGGAGTGTTTGCAGGGAATGGCTGGCATTATGGAGTTCAGTGGCTCGATGACCTTAAGCTGGTCCTGGGTAGGGAGATTTTCACCACATTCCCTCAAGTCCATCCTATTTCTGCACTTTAGCTTTAGTGGGGGAAATAGCAGACTTGTTACATTTCAGAGCTGGAAGGTGCCTGGGTGGGAACATAAGATGAGGGGAGTAAGGGATCGATCTGAACCCACTTGAATTGGGGTGTTAAGTTGATTCAACCCAAATCAGAGAGACCTAAAAAGCAGAGGGTGGGGAGCAGGAAAGAGACGCACCCAAAGAAATAGTAGAGAAGCATTGTGATCCTAAATTTAAATAGAAAATATCAGGAACTCATTATTTCTTTTGTTTCTTTTGAAGAAGAATCATGTGTTTCCCTGGCTTTGTTTGCTGTTAAGGTTGATGTGTGTGCTCAGTCCTGTCTGACTCTTTGCGACCCCATGGGCTGTATCCCACCAGGCTCCTCTTGTCCATGGGCCTTCATGCCTGAACTGTTGTTTCCAGATACTATTTCTCACTTTAAGGAGTCCAGGCTCCTTGAGAAACGGTTGATTCCATACCTAAGGCAGAAACTGTCCCAGATGTCCTGGGGCATGTGGTTATGCTGGAAAAGGAAGAAGCCATCAGATACCAATGGAATTACATCAGAGGCAACCAGGGGTCAACTTGAAGGTCTCCCACTGGCTAAAAATGGAACAGTCTTAAATAAGAAATCAGTGCGATAGGCTGAAATTACAGTGGACTGGATTAAAATTCATCAATTTTTAATGATACATAAAAGAAAAAAACTTTACTGGTCAGTCTTTGAATGTTGCTAACATTCAAATGTTGTATCCCAACAAAGAAAGGGGAAGAATCAAAGCATTTGTCCTGTCTCACCTGCATGGACTGTTCCTCAAGGTAACCAAATAGTGCTGATGAAAGTTCTTTTTAGAGAATTCCAGCTCATGGATGCAGGTAGAAGGATGCACTTAGTTAAAGTGATGTACTTAGGTACCAATCATTAACAGTTGCTGAAACCATTGGGTGAAACGTTGTCAAGAACTTTCTAAGATACAGATCGTGTTGCTAACACCTGAATCCACTGATTTTAGCATTACTAAAAGTGGACATATGAGCCAGAAAGCAATCTTTGTCCCTGCAGGCTGGAGAAACCCTTCCCCTGACTAGAGGCAGCAGTTGGCTGAGCCCGCGATAGCTCCTCCAGTCCCCTCAGACAGCATCTGTGGGCACCCCCCGCCCCCTGCCCCCCACCAATGTCACCAGATATACCAAGCTGGCCAGATTGTACCACAGAGGGGTCTGAATATTAAATGGTCATTGTACCCACAGCCCACAAAAGTAGGCCAAAGTCTAGTGTTATTATAAGAGAACAGAGAGAGAGAGATTTAGATACACAGACATGGAGGGGAGAAGTCTAAGTGGAGATGGAGGCAGAGACTGGAGTGATGTGTCCACAAGCCAAGGATTGCCAGCAACCACCAGAAGCTGGGAGGGAAGCATGGACTCGCTCTCAGAGCCTTCAGAAGGAATGAACCCTACTGATACTTTGAATTTGGAATTCTAGCTTCAGAACTTTGAATTTCTGTTTTTTTAAGCCACCCAGTTTGAGCCACATTTTTACGGTAGCCCCAAGAAACAGGATAAAAGATGAATGGTCCAGTAACCATGCCTGCCTAAGCCTGTTGTCCTGCTTCTCATGCCAACTTGCCTATAGAGGTGATCAGAGGAGGCTGAACTGGTCATTGATACAGAAGGAGACTCCGTAAGTCCCCAAGGGACGGAGTGATGGCAAATACTGAAAAGGCAGGCTATGCCTCTGGGCCCAGGTATACAGGAGAATTCCAGGAGCTGTGCTGAGTCTGAGAAGGGGCCTCGCAGCCTTGGAAAGTGACAGGGAAGTAGTGAGAGTCTGTGGACCGCATGTTCTCAGGGCAGCTCCTGCCCGCTCACCCACTCATCCACAAACCACATGCCCAGCACAGGCAGAGGCACTGATGCTGAAAAGATGGACAGGACAGCCTCCCTGCCCTTAGGACACTCACAGTCCAGTGGAGGAGAGAGCCAAGACCCAGTGTATTTCAGGGAACAGAAGGCCAAGGAGCCCCTGAGGAGAAAGGGCAGCATGTGCAGTGGATTGTAGGTGAGCGGGAAGTGAGCCCTGTTAGGAAGTGCAGGCAAAGGATACGAGCAAAGATGTAATGTTCATAACACTGACCCCCGAGGTCTGTTTGTCAAAACCCCAGAGCACAAGGTGTGGGAGGAGCACAGAGCTCTGGAGGTTTATCTGTGAAGTCCCTCCCAGCTTCCAGAAACGAGACACAGAGTCGGCAGCTGAGGACAAGCCCCGAGGCGCCCTCCTTGAAGCAAGAGGGCACACTGCCTTCCGGGACTGACACAGGCAAGAGGCCTGGAATCCAGGTGACCCTACAGGCAGCAAGGACCTCGGACCCCATAGGGATAGGGGTCTTCTGGTGTCAGAGGACACAGCGGTTTGGGAGGCGTGCCAGTTCACATCGTGGCATGAAGCAGTCAGAGCTGTGGTGGCCACACAGCCCTACCCCTTTTTCCTTTGGAAATCCTCACACGGTCCTTCACCTGAATTCTGGCAGCACCGTCATTTGCTGCCTGCTGCCCTCTCCTGGCATCCCGTGGAACTACAACCACGGCAACTCAAGGCTTATTCTTTGGACTGCAAGGAGATCCAACCAGTCCATCCTAAAGTCAGTCAACCCTGAATGTTCCTTGGAAGGACTGATGCTGAAGCTGAAGCTCCAATACTTTGGCCACCTGATGCGAAGAGCTGACTCACTGGAAAAGACCCTGATCCTGGGAAATATTGAAAGCAAAAGGAGAAAGGGATGGCAGAGGACGAGATGGTTGGATGGCATCACCGACTCAGTGGACATGAGTTTGAGCAAGCTCTGGGAGATGTCCCTCCCAGAGGACAGGGAAGCCTGGCGTGCTGCTGTCCATGGGGTCGCAAAGAGTCGGACACAACTGAGCGAGTGAACAACAAAAAGACATTCTTCAGAGGATGAGTTGTCTGGGACAGACGTCTGGGTATCAGAGCCTGAAGGGGTAATTTTGTTCAGATAAAGAAACTGAGGCCCACGGGGATGGGGTAAGACTTAGGCCACGTTAGTGGACTTGAGCTTCCTCGTCTACAGTCGCAGATGATCTCCGTGGCCCATCCTCGTCTGCACATCTGGGAAACGGGCTGCTCCTAAGAAGGCACCCTTAGGGTCTAACTACAGAAACTTGTCCACAGTCAGCCATGTGATTTTGGCTATCACTATTGTAGTTGTTTATCATCCCAAATTCGCTGGATTCTAAGGAATCTAGGCCCCAGAAGAAGACTGAGAGGACAACTAGAAACCTGGTTTCTCTCCTCTCAGGACGAGAGTCTAGCCTCAGATGCTTCTAGAGTCAAGAGATACAGGGAGAATGAACGGGACAGAAGCTCCTGAAGGATGTGTCACTGCTCAGCTCCACATCCTTTAGGAAACCAAGCTGACATCCTGAAGGGTGAGATCGCAAGGTCCTACTCCTTCTCTGAGTGGCCACAGGTCTCCTCCACTCTCAGACATGAACCCTGCCTTTCTCCTTTAAAATCCAGCCTCACGGGCAAGTCTCTGACCCTCAGGCTGTGCCTGGCTTGTCTTGGAGATAAAATGAAATCTTCATAGTCTATGGAATGCTGAGGGTGAAATGCAATCTCTGGCCACTTTCCCTCTGACACCAAAGAGTTAGAGCTGCATCAGGCCAGTTAAGGCCTTCTTCTTCCTTCTGAAGTGGTGGTTCTAAACTGTGGGCAACAGCAGCCCCGAGGTGGCAGGACTTGGCAGGAGTAAAAGGGAAAAAAGAAGAGCTTTCTGTGTTTAAATGCTGATGTGGGGGCCTTGGTTATCACTCATCCAAGATGGATAGGAACACTAACACAAGGAGCTTTAAAACTGTGACTATACATCGTTGACCCCATAAAAGACTGGCTATAGTTAAGTGTGTCTCCCAGGCCGAGACAAAGCAGGGATGCAGGAATAGGTCCACAAGCAGAACATGGGTGATGTGAGGGGTGAGGTCAGTGATGCCCACAGAGCCTGAGTGCAGCCTGGCCCTACCTGGCCTCCTGATAATCACATACACATGCATCCAGTTGAGACAGCAGGTAAACGTTCTATCAACAGGCTTTATAGAGCATTGGTCTCTGCCGGGTAGTGTTTGGGGTGCCAGGGAATCCAGAGGAGCAAGACGATTCACATGTCCACCTCTCTTGAAGAAAAGAGGAAGAGAGTATAACCCTAGGGAGTGGTACACGCCAGGAAGAAGGAACAGGGGGGTGTGAGAGTGACAGGGGTCAGGGAGGGCCCATGGAGAGGTGACAGAAGAACATGAGGCAGATGAAGGCCTTTCCTCCCCTGAGCATGTGTTTTCTAGCCCCGTCTCCCAGGACAGAAGAACGGTAAGCTTCAGGCTCAGCTGTGGACCCAGCATGGCACCTGATTGGCAGTGAGCACTGGGTGGTGGATGGCTGTCACTGGGGGATGGTGCCTGGCGGACTCCCTCCGGGCCAGCAGCCTGTGCAGTGTGACTGCAGAGCCTAGAGGACTGGCTGGCCCTTGCTCTGAGAGGGCAAAGGAGGCGGGCAGTAAGCTTGGGGGGGGGGGCTGTGGCTTCTGAGTGTGCACACAGAGCTTGTACCCCCAGAACAGCCTTCCAGCCACTGAAAGATAGAGTCAGAATTGTCCTCAGCCTTCCAGGCAAATCATTCTTTTAAAAAGATCTGAAACCTCCCTGGTGGTCCAATGGTTAAGACTACACTTTCATTGCAGGGAGCGAGGATTTGATCCCTGCTCCAGGAACTAAGATCCTGCATGTTGCAGGGCGCTGCCTAGGAAAAAAAAAAGAAAAAGAAATAAAAAGGAGATCTGGAGTTAGACACTAGATGTCTCCCCATGGCGTCAGATAGCAACTGGCCTTCTGTGTCAAACTTAGAGCAGGGATTTTCTCTTCCCAACAGTAACCATCTGAAAATGCATTGGGAGCTCAGCTTAGGCTGTGAGACTGGCAGTCAGGCAGACATTGGCTCAAGCCCTTTGCTGGGTGGTCTTGGATTCCTCACAGACCCTCTCTGAGCTCAGATCTGAAGGATGAGTATCCCAGGCTGAGGGAACAGCCAGCGCAAAGCTCTAGGGTAGAAATGAGCTCAATGTTCAGGGAGCATTTGTGAAAAAGGGTAATAAAGGCACTTCTCTCCCAGGGCTGCTCTGCAGGTCAGTGCAACCAGCTAGGTCTCTGCTTCATCCTGCATCACCCATAAACCCCAAACATGACTCATTGCATCTGAAGGAAAAGGACCTGATGCCACCTGGAGCAAGCCTGCCACTTCTCAAATGAGAGAGACATGAGGGGCCCTCACTCCAAGAAATTGCCCCTCCTAAGTACTAGACTTAGCATCTCCACTCTGCTTTAATACTCACTGAAAGTGGCCTTGTGTGTGCAAGAAGGATACTTTTTTTTCTTTAATATGTATGTATTTATTTATTTTTGGCTGTGCTGGGTCTTCTTTGCTGTGTAGAAATTTCTCTAGTTGCAGTGAGCCAGGGCTCCTCTTCGTTGTAGTGTACAGGCTTCTCACTTCGGTGGCTTCTCTTGTTGTGGAGCACAGGCTCAGTAGCCGTGGCTCCCGGGCTCTAAAGCACAGGCTCAGCAGCCGTGGCTCCCGGGCTCTAGAGCACAGACTCAGTAGTTGTGGCACAGGGACTCAGGCATGTGAGATCTTCCTGGACCAGAGAGCGAACCTGTGTCTCCCGCATTGACGGGCGGATTCTTTACCACTGGCCACCAGGCAAGCCTGGGAGGGTATTTTTAAAAATACTTTAAGTTATGCTTTTACAACAGCAAAGAAAGTCAAAGTCACCTTGGAGTCCGTGTTCCAGAAATAAACTGTCTAATTCTGGGGTGTATTTTATGGAGGTCTTTGTTATCATAAATATTTTTACATAGCTGAGAACTCACTGTCTAGCATTTTTTCCTCTTCCTCCCAATTTGTTGATTTTCTTAGCCTGCCATTCCCTATGAAAGGTGCAACATATGGTACAGGAATTTTCCTCCACTGGAGGTTTTGGAACTCGTTCAGAACGATTCTGTGGCCATTGTTTTGGCTGAAGTATGTGCTTTTAAAAAAGAAAGAAAGAAAGAAACCTGCTACTTAGAATCAGGAGTCATGGAACTGAACATAGTCCAGGAAGTGCAGGTTGACTCAAGGAGCACCACTGGAGAACCCTGAAGTCCACAGTGATGATGCCTCAGTGCCCCCGCCTCCTTTTTGCATATTTCAAGGTTTTTTTTTTTTTTTTTTTAACAATGAACATGGACTGCTTGTATAACAAAAACATTGAAAAAATTCAGTAAGATAATGGAAAAAAGACACATAAAGGCGTTTTATGTGTAGCACAACCTAAAGTGCCAGAGGATGGCAATAGATTTTCCACCAAGAAGAGATCTAGTGATGAAGTAAGTTGGAAAACGTCGAGTTAAACAAAGCTAATTGGATTTCCTTCCTGTAATACTTCTCAGAGTCTTTAAGACGCTGGTGGGTAGTTTGACCCTGAAGAGAGGGCTGTTCTCAGCAGTGTAACAAACAGTAGTGGATCTCTGAACCCCTCTCATGAGGAGTATCCCTGCCCACTGACTGTCTGTGGGACGCATTCTGGAAAATGCTTTTCCAAATCACAGTCTGCCTGCAGAATGGGGAGACGCCCTAGTCCCTCTAGGCCGCGTTCTCGCGAGATCTGCAGAGCTGACTGTGAGGAAATTTGCGGCTGTGACAGCTCTCAGACCAGGGGCTCTGCTGCAGTCTCACCGGCTGGTTAAGAAGGGTGGCCAGGTCCATTATGGATTTTATTATCAGTCAAGAGATCTGGAAAGGAGAAAGACATTCGGAGGCATCTTGTTGGTAGGATCACCGAGCTGTTCAGCAGAGACTGTAGGCTGTGAATAAGCAAACGACAAATGCCCTTGAATTCCAAGGGCATAAAATATCCCTGCAAATGGGGCAGTCAAAAGGACAATCAAAGGAGCAGAGGGGAGCGGGTGCAGCAGTCAGGTTGGCAGCTGCCCGTATCCACTGGGGTCTCACCATAGCTGCGGCTGCTCTCCAGCTGCCAGGAACTGCATCTCTCCCTGGAAAGGCCAGAAGTACCTAAGAATTGATGGACAGCAGCCCACAGCCCACGGGGAGCTTGCCTGCATCTCCAGGGGAATGACTGAGGTGCCCAGTCTGTGTTGGCTCCCAGAAGGCCCCAGTAGGCGGACTCTCCAGTTGCTCACAGTGGCCTCTGGTTAGAGAACAAACCCTGTATTAGCTGCCTTCCCTTCCCTGCCTCACTCTACCTAGGAAACAAGGTTAAGTCCTGCAGAAATTTCTTTGCTGATTAAGATGACTAGTGTGAAGTCCTGTTCTTCTGATTTCCATTAATTCTCCAAGCCAAGATTTGCTGCACTCCAGTGAGTGAAGAACAGTTCCATCTCATTTCTGACAGAGGGCAGCATTTCATTTTCTACCGCAGAGAGGTGTATTCCTGGAGCTTGCAAATGACGCCAGCTCAAAATAAAGAAAAACAAATTGAAATGAGGATTTTAATCACTGTGAAGGGAATGAAAGGCTGTGTCAGCGTTTCCATGGTAAGTGCCGTCTTTCAGGGATTTATCATCCCAGCTGTAAAAACATGCTTTATGCTAGAATTTGGCAAGAGCCAGGCTTCAGTCACTGAAAATCTATACATTATTAAAGATTTCACTTTCAGTCAAGTCAGAAATGTGACTCCGTGAAAATGGCACAGAATGCCCCTTTGCCCCTTGGGGCTGCCAGCCATGCCCACTGCATCTCCTGCCAAGTCCACTCGGCCCCAGCTTGGAGGAGTGGTGGAGCCACAGCCCCTGGCCCTCTCCAGACTCCGCTTTGCCTCCTGGAGTTGGTTACACTGAGGAAGATGCCTGTTTTTCTGTGGAGGCAAAGTGATGGCCCCTGTGGGGCCCTGTCTATGGGGCTGTAGGTGGCTCTCCTTTGAGCACTGGTCCTCTTGCTCCCCATCCCACTTCCCCGGTCCCAGGCCATCGATGGGAGAGAGGGGCATCAGCACCACCTCACAGCACGCTCGGTCTCTCAGCCCCTAATGGCATCGTAAGTGGAAGAATCACAGACTGAGTTTACTGGAAACGTTAGACTTGTTCTGATTGTAGCTCGCAGCCTGAGCTCCAGGGATGTGAGGGGAATGAAGTTTACAGACGTCGGCCGAAGAGGAGGCACTCTGGATGAAACAAGATGCAGTCTGAACCTTGGTCACATCACATCCAAGTCACCTCTGCTTGGCTTCAAACTGTACCAGGTTTGTTTTGTGTGTGTGTGTGTGTGTGTGTCTTTTTAAAAAGTTTTTCTTGATTGGAGGATCATTACTTTACAGTACTGCGATAGCTCTTACCGTACGTTGGTATGAGTCGGCCACAGGCATACGTGTGTCCCTTCCCTCCTGAACCCCCCGTCCACCTTTCTCCCCACCCCACCCCTCTAGGTTGTCACACAGCACCGGCTTTGAGTCCCCTGCGTCATGCATCAAACTCCCACTGGCTGTGTATTTTACATATGGTAATGTGTATGTTTCAATGCTGTTCTCTCAGATCATCCCACCCTCTCCTCCCACTGAGTCCAAAAGCCCATTCTTTATGTCTATGTCTCCATAGGACCGTTGGTACCATCTTTGTAGATTCCATATATATGCATTACCATACTCTTTCTCTTTCTGACTTACTTCACTCTGTATGATGGCTCTAGGTTCATCCACTTGATTAGAACTGACTCAGTGCTTTCCTTTTTATAGCTGAGTAATATTCCATTGTGTATATGTACCACAGCTTCCTTATCCATTCATCTGCCGTTGGACATCTAGGTTTGTCCCATGTCCTAGCTATTGTAAATAGTGCTGGAGTGAACACTGGGGCACGTGTCTTTTCAATTACACTTTTCTCAGGGTATATGCCCAGTAGTGGGATTTCTGGGTCACATGATAGTTTTAGTCCTGGTTTTTAAAGGAAGATCCATACTCTTCTCCATAGTGGTTGTATCAGTCTGCATTCCCACCAATGATCGGGACCAGATTTAACGACACTGTGGTGTGCCCTTTATTTGAAACAGGCTGATGTGGGTGGAGAGAAAGCTTTTGCAATACAGGAGAAAAGGTACCAGCAGAAGGACAACTTTTTATGATCTGAAATGAATCCTCAGTACATGTGCCAGCCTGTGTGTTTATCGGGTCTCAGGGATTAGCAGCTGAATCTTCCCCTGACACAGGGGTAGGTGCTGTTATTCGCATTTAAAAGATGAAGAGATCGACATTCAGAGGTTGAGAAACTCGTCTTCAGGGAGGTGTCGTGTAGAGCAGGTGGCAGAGTGAGGCCCCGGAGCCAGATCTTCCTGACTCCAGTCAGGTCTCTCCCTCACCACAGTTCAGGGGCAGCACTTTCAGGTTCCACCAGCCCATCTCCTCATTCTGCCCGGGGGGGTGGGCAGCCTGGCACAGAGCGAGGCATGGATGGCAGCCCAGCAGAGTCGTGCTGCTGGGAGAGGACCGCTGCAGCGGGCAGGCTTGGGAGCGCTGGCTGAACTCAAAAGGGGCTGACTTTGTTTTTTAAAGGTGCATTTATTTATGACGGCGCTGGGTCTTCATTGCTGCGCGTGGGCTTTCTCTAGCTGTGATAATGGGAGCTACCTTCTAGTTGCGGTGCACGAGCTTCTCATTGAGGTGACTTCTCTTGTGAAGCATGGGCTCCAGGCACACGGGCTGTAGTAGTTGCTGCTCGTGGCCTCAGTTGCTCTGCAGCATGTGGGATCTTCTCAGGACAGGGGTCAAACCTGTGTCTCCTGCATTGGCAGGTGGATTCTCAACCAGTGTACCATCAGGGAAGCCCCAGACTTGTTCTTAGTGCAGACATTTTTTGAGGGCTTACTCTCTTCCGGGGACAGTTGGAAGGGCTGTCTGTCTGTTATATGTTTCATCTCATCTACAGCCACTCCAGCAGCTGCCTGAGCTATGTACTAGTATTATCTCTGTTCTACAAATGAGGAAACGAGGAACGGAGAGACTGAGTAGTTTGCCCAAGGTCACATGGAAGGAGAAGAAGGAGATGAAGATGGGATTTCAGCCCAGGCAGCTTGACTCTCAAGACCAAACCAGGGAACACTTGCCTGGCGAAGGCAAGTTGCCCCAGACTCAGAGCGCTCTCTGGTAGCCTAGTCAGAAATGTCTGGGACAGGACTTCAGGCCAACGGGCTCTCCCCTCATCATCCTGTTGGCCAGGCAGATTCTGCAAGAGGCGAGGCGGCTGCCGCGGGGCATCCTCTCTTCCTCCAGGGGCAGAGCCAGCTGAAGGTGCAGCATCTTGGTTGCACCAAGACCTTTTGGTTTTGCATTTCTGAGCTGGCCTAAGACAGTTTTCCACTGGCACTTAGCTATATTGGTTTATAAGGCAATCGATGGGGTAGAACCTTCTGAACAGTCGAGGCCTACACCAGGGCTAGGGAGAGAGGAATGGTCAGGGACTATAACAGGAACAAAGGAAGAGCAAAAGTCAGGAATGAAAGTGTGACTTCCTGATTGACTTTACAAAAACGGAAGGGTTTTTAAGGGACTGATGTGAATCATCATATGCCATCAAGTTAGATGGCAAAGATGAAGTGGGTAAATTCTTAGACACAAACCATAAAGACATACTCAGGAAGAAATGGACATTATGAACAGACTTACAAGTAGAGAGATTGAATTAGTGACTTTAAAACTTCCCTCGAAGAAAAATTCAGGCCCATATGGACTCACTGGTAAATTATACCCATCTCTTAACCAAACATTTTAGACATGACTCTTTAGACATGGTTTCTTTACATGACTGAAAAAGCATAGTTCATAAAAGTGAAGGTAGATCAGTTAGACTTTGTTACTATAAAAAAATTTTTTTTTTTTTGCTTCTAGTGACCAAAAAAAAAAATGGAAGACAATCATTGAATGGGAAAAAAATAGTTTCTGATCATATATCTGATAAGGGACTTGTATCCTGAATATAATCAAAGATATGGTCTTTCCAGTAGTCACGTATGGATGTGAGAGTTGAACCACAAAGAAGGCTGACTGCTGAAGAATTGATGCTTTTGAACTGTGGTGTTGGATAAGACTTTTGAGAGTCTCTTGGAAAGCAAGGCGCTCAAACCTGTCAATCTTAAAGGAAATCAACCCTGAATACTCTTTGGAAGGACTGGTGCTGAAGCTGAAGCTCCAATACTTTGGCCACGTGACGCAAAGAGCCAATTCATTGGAAAAGACCCTGATGCTGGAAAGATTGAGGGCAGGAAGAGCAGAGTGAGACAGAGGATGAGATGATTGGATGGCATCACCGATTCAGTGGGCATGAACTTGGGAAAACTCCAGGAGATAGTGAGGGATAGGGAAGTCTGGTGTGCTGCAGTCCATGGGGTCAGGAAGAGTCGGACATGATTTGATGATGAACAACAACAACAATCCTGAATATATAAGAACTCTTACAACACAGTCATCAAAGGACAATCTAATTTTAAACTGAGTAAATGATCTGAGTAGACATTTCTCCAGAGAAGATATACAAATGACCATCAAGTACATGAAAAGATGCTCGGCATCTTAGTGGTCATGAGTCATTAGAGAAACATCAATCATAATAACATACCACTTCACATCCACTGGACTGAGCCTACGAGGCTCCTCTGTCCATGGGGTTCTCCAGGCAGGAATACTGGAGTCGGTTACCATTTCCTTCTCCATCACATCCACTAGGAATGGCTATAACCAAAGCCACAGAAAATAGCAAGAGTTGGTGAAGACATGGAGAAATTGAAACACACATATCTTGCAGGTGAGAGTGCAAAGTGGAAGGTTCCCTTTGGACAGCAGCTTGGCAGTTCTTCAGGAAGTTAAATGTACTGTCTTTTATGGCAGTCATTCCCCTTCTGGGAGAATTGAAAATGGTCTCACATGAGAACTTGCACATGCTCATAGCCGTATTACTCCTAAGAGCTGAAAAGAGGGAAAAAACCCAAATATGCATCAACTGATGAATGGACAAACAAAATGTGAAATATCCAGACAATGGAGTATTATTCATCAACAAAAAAATAAAATACTGATTGATATTGCAACAGGGATGTGACTTGAAAGACAGTTTAGTAAGTAAAAGAAGCCAGACACAAAAGGCCATCTATTGCATCGATGTGGTCCCATTTATAAGAAATGTCCAGAACAGGCACATCCATGAAGAAAGCAAGTAGATGAGTGGCTGCCTAGAGCTGGGAGAAGAGGAAGGATGGACATGGGCTTTCTTTTGGGGGTGATGAAAATGTTCTGATGTTAGATTGTAGTGATGCTTGCTCAATTCTGTGACTATATACTAAAACCCACTGAATGGTGCAGTTAAAATAGATGAATTTTAGAGTATGTGAAAGTCAATAAAACTGTTAAAAACTACAGGTAACTAGTTAAAAACATGGTAAAAGTATATAAAGAATAACTCTACAGTTACTTAAACTAACAGTGTGCTTTATATACTCCAGTATAGAAGGTTATCCACACTATAGTAAGTGAGGGGTAAAGCAGATTATAATTCATTATCAGTTCAGTTCAGTCACTCAGTCGTGACCGACTCTGTGACCCCATGGACTGCGTACAGCGTGCCAGGCCTCCCTGTCCATCACCAACTCCCGGAGCCTGCTCAAACTCATGTCCATCGAGTCAGTGATGCCATCCAGCCATCTCATCCTCTGTCACCCCCTTCTCCTCCTGCCCCCAATCCCTCCCAGCATCAGGGTCTTTTCCAGCAAGTCAGCTCTTCACATCAGGGGGCCAAAGTACTGGAGCTTCAGCTTCAGCATCAGTCCTTCCAATGATTATTCAGGACTGATCTCCTTTAGGATGGACTGGTTTGATCTCCTTGCAGTCCAAGCGACTCTTTAAGAGTCTTCTCCATGCCACAGTTCAAAAGCATCAATTCTTTGGCATTCTGCTTTCTTTATGGTCCAACTCTCACATCTACACGTGTTTACTAGAAAAACCATACCTGTTGACTAGACGAACCTTTGTCGACAAAGTAATGTCTTTGCTTTTTAATATGCTGTCTAGATGGGTCATAGCTTTTCTTCCAAGGAGCAAGTATGATCTCAATATTACAGAAATAAATGAAGTGTGTGTGTACAGAAAATAAAATTTGGAACGATATATTTTGAGAGAGTAATTTTCACTGAGTACTGCATAATAAGCTATTCTTCAAATTTGTATTTAATCTTTGAAAAAGTGATACAATCACATGACGTAAAAATCAAAAGCTCTTAAAGACTAGTGAACAATCTCCTCCAAGCCACCCAATACCCCTCCTAGAGAGCAACTCGTGTTGCTGAGCATCCCTTGGGAGAATTTAACACAAGTGGAGAGTGCTCTCATTGTGTCCAGCACCTTAATTTTCTCATGTAACTATGAATCTTGTCCATACGGAGATGTAACAAAAGTCCTCAATCTTTTTTTAATGGCTAAACAGCTCTTCATTCTCTAGGTGTATCATTTGAAAGACTTTTTTGTTCATGTACTTCCTCTTTTTTTTTTTTTTTTTTTTTTTCTTTTGCAGATATTTTATTTGTAATCAGAAAGAGA
>SJYA01002734.1:137797-254764 GCA_006410615.1 Neotragus moschatus
TTTTTTTTTTTTTTTTTTTTTTGCATTTAGCAGATATTTTATTTGTAATCAGAAAGAGATCAAGCTATTTCTCCAAAAGAAGTACCTGCGGTGAGGATTCAGATCTAAGAAGAGTGAGCCCCCAGGAGGGAGGGCAGGTTGCATGAGGAGCCCGGGAAGCCCTGGACGTGAAAGCAGGTCAGTGAGAGAGAAGGGTGTGCCCCACACCATTGGGCAGGGGCCTGGGAGAGATGCTCTCACCGAGAAGGGAGTCCAGGCAGCATTTAAGAATAAAATGCCTCATCCTTTTTTCCCTCTTAATCTCTCCAACCCAGGCTTCTCAGGTACCACGTGTGGTAAAGAATCTCCTTGCCCATGCAGGAGACATAAGAAACGTGGGTTTGGTCCCTGGATGGGGAAGATCCCTTGGAGGAGGGAAAGCAACCCACTCCAGTATTCTTGCCTGGGAAATCCCATGGACAGAGGAGCCTGGCGGGCTGTAGTCCATGAGGCCGCAGAGAGTTGGACACGACTGAGTGACTGAGCAGCAATTTCCCCAAATATAAGGAGAATTTGAGATTTACTGGGGAGGTGGAGCCCAAATTCATTTCCCAAGGGCTGCTCCCGACTTCATGCTCACTCACAGTCTTTCCTGCTCTCCAGTCCAGCAGGGACGAAAGAGGACTTGCTGCCCTGCCCGCAGTGCTGGGTGCCCTGGAAGCCTTCTGGGAACCTCATTGTTCAGTCCTTGGGGAGCCTCTTGGGGCATTTAACCTACACTCTGCAGAAGTTCTGGAAGCCGCTTGGTTTCGCTTTCGCTCCCCAGCCCACTCCTGCCCCTGGCCTTGCTGTCTGACCTTGAACACGTTACTCCAGTCCTTCTGTGCCTTCCCTGCTTTGCTGTCTCACCAGCAGGAAGTCAAGGGCCATATGTAGCTGTCATCACTGGCATGCTAGTACTGAGGCAGGGCAGCCTGTGTTAGCTGCACACTGCCCTTTGGGGAGCAGAAGGAAGGGCCAGTTGGTGGGAGCAGGGGATGGGGCAGGAAGGGCCTCTTTGGTGAGTGAACCCTTCTCCTTGAGGGACTCTCCCATACCCTAGGACCTTCTTGCCCTCTATTTATTCGACCTCTGGAAGGCATTTCCTGCTGGCTCTACCTGCCTCCACCCAGGCCCTTTCCAGCTTGGTGGCCACCAGCCTTTCTGTGCGTGGGGCCAGGAAAGAGGGAGAAAGGAGAGATTGTTACAGTGATGATTCTTAGTGCAAAGGCCAGCTCCCAGTCAAGTCCATACCCTGTGCCTTGTTAGTTTGCTGCTTACTGAGTCAAAAAAAAAAAAAGCCCAGCAGGCTTCATGGTTGCCCTACAACTTTCCTGTTATTTCTTCACATGAACTCTCCCCTGCCCTGCCCTGCCATTGGCCTCAATTCCAATCTGCCAGACTCCTGCCTCCCTGACCTCTCAGGGTGCTGACCCCGGCTGACCTCTGCCCTGGGGCTGCCCTGGTTCTACAGGTTCAGACTTCTTTCTTTGCCACTGAACTGGTTTCTTCCTGACACCCCACAATCCCGACCTGGGCCATTGCACCCCTGGGCCAGTGACTCCAGAGGTTTCTCGCAAGAGCCGCCTCCGGCCCTCCATCTGGTCTGAGCGCAAACACTTGGTTCCTGGAATCCTGACCTGGACTGGCGTGTGGCCAAGGTCGGGGCTCAGCCTGCCTCCCTGGAGCAGGTTTGCTGGGGATTTCTGATTAATAAGTTGTCAAATAGAAAAGGAGTCATAGGACCCAACGTCCCAGCTGAGGAAGAAATTACATTTCTGGAAGTTGGCCCAGAATAAGGACCAGATATTCTCTTCTGCAGGAGCTTACACTTGGCCGCACTCAGAGGAGGAATTGTCTCATAGAGATTTCAGTCTGGAGCTAGAGGCAAGGACTTGGGACCCATCCTGCCAATGAAAGCCACCCTACAGATGCACTGGGATTTTCACTGGAGCGTCTGTAGGGGCTTTCTAAACAGCAGTGAATCTTCACGGACCCCTTCACAGGGAGGCAGGTAGGAAGGAGGCTTCTCTCTTTGGAGATGGAGGTACCAAGCTGGGAGGTGATTTATCTGAGAGCGTGAAATGCCAGTGACCAACAAGGGAATGCGTTTTCAAGCATCCAGTTGAACCCACAGTTCTTTGATGCTGACAGACTACTTATTTGAAACAATGCTGACTAACAGCATTTATCAAGCACCTTTTATAGGCTGGACTCTGGTGAAGATGTTTTTTGCAATTCATCCTCATAGTGTTCTTAAATGCCAGTGCCATGATCATGCCCATTTTACAGATGAGGAAACTGAGGTTCAGAGAAGTTCCCTATCTCACTCAGGTTACACATCTGGCAAGTGAAGGGACTATGACTGTAACCTAGCTCTCTCTCTGCCAAAGGTGGTGCCTTTCTCTGTTTTACTCCTTAGTCTATCTAGCAAGTGGTTTTAACTACATGTCAGCCACCTCAAAACATGTTCCTCCTCTGATCCAGCTAACCCACTTCTGACAACCATTCTCATGAAACAATTCTAAGTGCAAAATAAGTGTCTCAGGGTTCTACATGGCTAAGCACACACTGGCGTGTACCCCTCTTCTTCCCTAAATCCCACTGAAATGGCAGAAGAAATTCAGAAATAAAGATTGCTTGGGGTTGTGGGCAGTCAGGAGGAGGGGGGAATCAATGTCCAGAAGATTAAGGAATTTCCAGGGAACATAAGACAAATATAAGAACAGATTGGTGAAGAAATGAAGACAAAGCTGTAATGGTTAAATGCATAATTGTTTGCAGAGTGAATGCTCCCAGCAGAATTCCAGAGCAGAGGCAGTGTGGCCATGAAAGCATGAGCTGGAGGTGGACTGCAGAGTGGCGAGCTGTTCCTTTCCACTGTCCACTTTCTGCTCCCTGCACACAGTCACCCGAGGCCGGCCCCTGTATCAGCCACTGCTTCCCTGCCAGAGGAATGGGATTCTCACAGCCACGTGCCCCTCAGCCACCAACAGCATGCAGCCCAGAAGCTCATCTGGTTTATTAACAGCTATGTAAGAATTGCCAGATTTTTTCAGAAAAGCCAGAGCCTGAAGTTGCTGCATAGAGGCATGGAGGTCCTCCTGGAGAAAGAAGCCAGGGCAGTAAGCAATGGCATCTGTTTCTTTTTTCTCTAACACGTTTTTTCAGAATCCTTGAGATCGGTCTTCCAGCTTACTAATTTAGTTCTCGGTTATCTGTTTAGCATATTTTTTGAGTTTTTAAAACTTGGTCAGTCATTGTTTTAATTCTCAAGAACTCTTATTGGATCTTTTCCAGAGAGGTTTTATATTTTTTTTTTACTGGAATGTAGTTGCTTTACAATGTCATGTTAGTTTCTGCTGTACAATGATGTGAATCAGCTACACACATGCCTGTGTGCTTAGTCCCTCAGTCATGTTTGACTCTTTGCGATCCCGTGGACTGTAGCCCACCAGGCTCCTCTGTCCATAGAGATTCTCCAGGCAAGTATACTGGAGTGGGTTGCCATGCTCTCCTCCAGCGGATCTTCCTGACCCAGAGATCAAACCCAGCTCTCCTGCATTGCAGGCAGATTCCTTACCATCTGAGCCACCAGGGAAGCCCATATGTATGCATATATCCCCTCTTTTCTGGATTCCCTCCCCATACAGGTCATCACAGAGAATTGAGAACAGTTCCCTGTGCCCTTCTCAGTAGGTTCTCATTAGTTATCTACTTTATGCTAAGTCATTTCAGTCGTGTCCGACTCTGTGTGACCCCATAGACGGCAGCCCACCAGGCTCCCCCGTCCCCGGGATTCTCTAGGCAAGAGCACTGGAGTGGGTTGCCATATCCTTCTCCAATGCATGAAAGTGAAAAGTGAAAGGGAAGTCACTCAGTCGTGTCCAACTCTTAGCAACCCCATGGACTGCAGCCCACCAGGCTCCCCCATCCCTGGGATTCTCCAGGCAAGAACACTGGAGTGGGGTTCCATTGCCTTCTCCTATCTACTTTATACATGGTATCAATAATGTATGTATGTCAATCCCAATCTCCCAATTCATCCCACCCCTTCCCCCTTTGGTATCCATATATTTGTCCTCTATGGCTGTATCTCTATTTCTGCTTTGCCCAAAGTTTCATCTAGAGGTGTTATTTTTAAGTGGATGTGGTATTTTCTTCCCTCTGGGTGATTCATTTTAATTCCTTAGAGTTTTCATCTGTTTGGGGGATTCTCTTTTCTTGGAGTCTGTTCTATTTTTGTGCGTCTCTCAGACTCTGGCTTTTCTCTTTTTTTTAATAATGAAATTTAAAAAATAACTGTATTTATTTATTTATGACTGTGCTGGTCTTCCTTGCTGCGTGGTCTTTCCTCCAGCTGCAGAGAGCAGGGGCTGCTCTCTCTTCCTTGCAGTGGACGTTGTGGTGGCTTCTCTATTGTGGGGCATGGGCTCTAGGGTGCTCTGGCCTGAGTAGCTGTGGCGCACGGGTTCAGTAGTTGCAGTTCCCAGGCTCCAGAGCACAGGCTCAGTACTTAGGGCACACGTGCTTAGTGGCTCCACAGCATGTGGAATCTTCCCTGATCAAGGATTGAACCCGGGTCTCCTGCACTGGCAGGCGGATCCTTTACCACCGAGCCACCTGACTTTTCTGGTTATTTGAAATATGGCTGTGTTTTTAAAAGGTTGTCACAGNTCCATTGCCTTCTCCTATCTACTTTATACATGGTATCAATAATGTATGTATGTCAATCCCAATCTCCCAATTCATCCCACCCCTTCCCCCTTTGGTATCCATATATTTGTCCTCTATGGCTGTATCTCTATTTCTGCTTTGCCCAAAGTTTCATCTAGAGGTGTTATTTTTAAGTGGATGTGGTATTTTCTTCCCTCTGGGTGATTCATTTTAATTCCTTAGAGTTTTCATCTGTTTGGGGGATTCTCTTTTCTTGGAGTCTGTTCTATTTTTGTGCGTCTCTCAGACTCTGGCTTTTCTCTTTTTTTTAATAATGAAATTTAAAAAATAACTGTATTTATTTATTTATGACTGTGCTGGTCTTCCTTGCTGCGTGGTCTTTCCTCCAGCTGCAGAGAGCAGGGGCTGCTCTCTCTTCCTTGCAGTGGACGTTGTGGTGGCTTCTCTATTGTGGGGCATGGGCTCTAGGGTGCTCTGGCCTGAGTAGCTGTGGCGCACGGGTTCAGTAGTTGCAGTTCCCAGGCTCCAGAGCACAGGCTCAGTACTTAGGGCACACGTGCTTAGTGGCTCCACAGCATGTGGAATCTTCCCTGATCAAGGATTGAACCCGGGTCTCCTGCACTGGCAGGCGGATCCTTTACCACCGAGCCACCTGACTTTTCTGGTTATTTGAAATATGGCTGTGTTTTTAAAAGGTTGTCACAGGTCTTTCTGTATTTGAGGACTAGTCTCCCCAACGTGGCCACCACCAGCCACATATGCGTTACTGAGTGTGTGCGAAGCGGTTAGTCTGCATTGAGAACCGCTGTACGTGTCAAACACGCAGGGTTTAAAATGTCTTGCTGGGGTTCCCTGGTGGCTCATTGGTGAGGAGTCCACCTGCCAGTGCAGGAGATGCGTGTTCAATCCCTGGTCCAGGAGAGCCCCACGTGCCGTGGAGCAACTAAGCCTGTGAGCACAACTGCTGAGGCCGTGCTCTGCAACGAGACAGGCCCCCTCAGTGAGAAGCCGTGCACACAACTGGAGAGAAGCCCCTGCACGCCACAGCTGGAGAAAATCCACACAGCAGCAAAGCCCCTGCACGCCACAGCTGGAGAAAATCCACACAGCAGCAAAGCCCCCGCACACCCAAAAAGGTATAAATAAATAATGTTCAAAATGTCTTTTTATTGACCTGGATTAAACTAGCTCATTCATAACTTTATATTAAACAAACACTGAACTGATAATATTTTGGATATGTTGGGTTAAATAGAGGATATTGAAATGAATCTCACTTGTTTCTTTTCATTTTTTTTTTTTCTTAAATGTAGCTACCAGAAAATATAACATTTTATCTAGGGCTCATATTCTATTTCTACTGGATGGTGCTTAGTCAGTAGAGAGAAAACAGCCCTTTGGTTTGAGAGAACAAGGACCCAGATCTGGAGGAGACTTTGAAGCAAACAGGAGCTCTTTTCTGGATTTCCTTGCCATATAGGAAGGAAAATCTGCTTTGTGCTAGAAAGGAGGAGGGAAAGTAACACACGAGGATGAGGACAGGCCAGTGTAGCCTGGAGCTGGGTCTCGGGGGACAGAGGGAACAGAGAGAGGGTGGGAGGGAGACCCAGGAACAGGCCGGAGCCAGAGACCAGGGAGACAGATGGCCAGGCAGGGACGACCTGAGCCCCTGGGGCAGGGTCGGCAGTAAGTTTTACCAGCGGTGAAGTGAGGTCAATAAATTTTAAATGGCTGTTTTTTAAAAATTAAAAAGAATCTTTGTTTTATACTAGAGTATAGTTGATTAACGACCTTGTGTTAATTTCGGCTGTACAGCAGAGTGATTCAGTTATACATGTACACACAGCTTTTCTTTTTTTCAGATTCCGTCCCATGCAGCTCATTGCAGAGTGTTGAGCAGAGCTCCCTGTGGTGTTCAGTCGGTCCTTGTGGGTTATCGCAGGGATTCTTGATCTGTGCTGTCTGTCCTACCCCTCTGCTGTCCCTGCACCCCAAGGTCAGGCTGTGGGTGGGGGATGTCGTGTCCCCACTCGGGCAGCAGGCTGGGGAGGACAACAAAAGCCTGAGGTGGGGGGGGAGGCGAGGAGCGAGGGCGCCGGCCGAGGGGCCAGGCAAGTGCCAGGACGATGCGACAGGCACCCAGAAATCCTTGGAAGGATCCCCAGGAGCAGAGGTCTCCAACCTCGGGGCTGTGGACTGGTACCTCCTGTCAGACCAGTGGCTGCATTAGATTATTTATTAGAAATAAATTGCACTAGAAATATAATACACTTGAAGCATCCCCAAACCACCCCCTCCCCGGTCCATAGAAAAATTGTCTTCCTTGGGGAAGGGTTGGGGGCCACCGCCTAGGAGCACTGGACTGCTGGCAGGGAGGTTCACAGCTGAAGATTCTCATTTGGTTTTGAAGGGAAGGACCACCCCAGCCGGTTGGCCAACCTCACTAGCTCGCCATGTGACCTGGGGTGTTTGTCATGCCCTCCAGGGTGCTGGGCAGCTGGCAGCGGAAAAGTTTGTTAGCAGCACCGACTGGGAAGGTGGGAGGTGGGAGCAATCTATGCTAGAAGCCACCTCAGAGAATAGCACGGAAAGATCTCCGGTCTCGGGCTTGATGCCTGCAGGCCCAGGGTCCCCCATGGTCCCCAGCCCTGGCGAACGGCATGCTCCTATTGCTCCCCCCCCCCCAGAAGACTACATTTTGTCACCTTTGCCACCAACACTTCCTCAGCTCTCCAGCTTGACTTTGCCACTTGCTTCCTATGGAGCCCCTGACCGACACCAGAAAGTACCATACACTCACTTCTGTACACTTAAGGGAGAAAGCAGAGTGGAAATACACATTTGGATTTACAGACAAGAATCCTGGAAAGGTATGTGAGACGCTAGTAAGAGCAGCGAGTGTAGTGGGAGGAATCGGAACCAGGACGGGGTGGAGCAAGATATCCCGTTGTATCCATGTTATTTTGATTTTGAACCCATGTGGATTGTTACCTGTCAGAGAAAATTAAGCTGGAAAGAATCTTCTCTGAAAGATTGGTTGGATTATTTGGGGGAATGGTGGACTGAAATAAAAACACGCAACATAAGAGTTGTGAGTGTCAGTTGTATTCGGGGACTTGAGGACTGTAGCCCAGGACACAGCCTCTCAGGTTGCTCTGAGAAATTCTTCCGGGGGAGTGAGCAGGGAGCACGGCACGTATGTGATTTTGGAGAAGGGTGCTAGCAACGGAACAGACATCTCAGTGGAAGGCGACTGCGCCTCACGAGAAACAGACATCTTAAGTTAATGAACTTGGTGCTTTTCCAAGTATGGGAGGACACGAGAACTTGGGTTCATAAAATTTTCTCCTGAGAACATCTGTAACTAACTGAAGGCTTGTTCTGCCAGTTTTCCCAGAGCCCAGAGCGCCTCATTCCTGCTCTCCTTTGAGCTGAACTCCTCTCAGGGTGTGTTGAAGGTCAGTGACAGCAGGGGCAGGTGACTCAATCCCCATACAGCTGGATGGCGAGCCACCTGCTCCGGTTGGCAGAATTGGCTCAGTCCCGTTTAGGCCTTTCACCAAGGATGCTCCGGATCTTGAGCGAGAGGAAATAAGGCACCGCACCCACCTCTGCCGCAGCCAGGTACCACCTGCCTCTCTCCCTCCTGTCCTTCCAGGGCTCTGGCTTCAGCCACCAGCGTCCTTCCACCAGGAGAGATCACAGAACCGAAGCATACTAGTGAAAGACGGGGGGACCAGCCCCCCAAGCCAGCACCGTGGAGAGACAGCTCCCACCCTGTTTCTTCCAACTTTAACAGGTGCTGATCAGTCTATGTGGGGGGAAAATGTCCCCCCACACCCTTCTCTAAGTCTGACCCCAGGGCCTCACCTCCCAGGTGAGGGTGACAGAGACACGGAGCCCAGAACCACACCCTGGGAGGACCTCAGCTGCACGTAGAGAGCTTTGACCTTTGCTATTTCCCATCAGCTCTGTGGACTCATCAGAGGGACCAGCTGGGGAACAAAACTGCATTCACCGAGCTTGGCACCAGTTCCTTCATTAATCCTCTGAGTCACAGTTACAGGGTAGGGAGGGGCCATTTGCTCTCACAGCCTTCCAGCCACAACAGTGGGTAATGACCTGCCGGCGTCGTATGTGAGTCATGAGCAGAGTGAGGTCTAAGCCCTGTCTCTGGACCTGGGTGCAGCATCTCCTCACCCTCGGCCAGGCACCCATGTCTAGAGGATGCCTTTCCTCCCTTCACGTGGCTCCTGACTTCCTCTGGGGAGGCAGGCGAAATAGACACACAGATCGGCCCAGCAGCTACATAAGCGGTGTGACCTCAAGTTCAAAGACAAAGATCTTCTTTCCGCCGCAGGCCCACAACCGCCCAGATGGTTACCCTTCGTCCCCCTTAAGGGGTTGGCATGTCTCCTGGCAGCTCTAGCAAAAGTGAGCACCTGGTTTGGATGCTTGGGAAATACTGGGCGAGGGCAACCCATGCTTCCCTGAAGCAGTGTCCCTGGGCCTTGCTCAGATGTCCCTCCCTCCATTCAGGTAGCAGCCACGGATAGTTCATCAGTCGGCTAAGCCCTGGGCAGAGGCTGGCGTGGGTCCGTTTTACTTGGGTAGCAGGGAGTCACAGAGTATCCCTGGAGAGGCGGGGCCAGTCCATCTCAGAGGCAGATCCAAGGGCAGGAGGGATCCTCAGCTGAGGCCAAGCTGTGGAGAGAGCTGGGAGGTGGCAAGGGGAGGCCCTCCACAAGGACTGAGGCCACATGGGGCCCCAGACTCATGCTGAGCTTTGGGTGAAAGCCTTGTCCCCGTGTTCCATCAGCTACCCCATTTACCTTGTGCTAGATTTGGGGCAAAACCGTCTTCACGTGGACTCACAGTTTCCACATGGACATCTGACGCTCAGTGAGGTGAACCGCCCGGAAATGGTTGAGCTGGAATTTGAGCCTTTATCTGCCTGGGGTCTAACTGTCCCCACTTTCCAGAACATTCCCTCACTTTTAGCCACAGATCTGAATAGGTTTTGGGGAGGGAGGGAGAGAGGAGGTATGAAGGGGGGCAGCTCAGAGGCAGAGAGGAAATGGCAAGGTCCAGGCTCACCGGGAAATCCTGGTCACATCCACAAATGCCATCAGCACAGAAACGGAGCTATTTTAATGTCAAGGCCCCATGCACCCCACCCCCCTCCTAATGGCCAGGGTAGAATACATTTTCAGTTGGCCTTTAAATTACATGTTCCTTCAGCAGTTGGAGCCTTAGTGAACCTCTGGGTCTTCCTAAATTAAGCCTTTGAAAGAAAATAATGATAATTTCGGGTAACAAAGACAATGTGCTTCTAGAAGTATATCGTAACTAGAGGTCTCTCTTGACCTCTGAGACTCATACTGTTCTTGCTCACCTGGCCCCTGCTTTTAGTGGACTTGCTGGAAGGAGCTCCAGAGAAGAGGGGATGTCCTGATAAAGTCTGGGCCAGCAAATGCAGAGGAGGGAGGCAGCCTGAACAGAAGCTGATGGCCACACATCTGGCAGTGCCTGCCAAGTCCTTGGAAAGTCGGCCTCATCGGGCTCTTCTGTGTTCCCTGTGGGCTTCCTCTGCCAGGGGGTCACGGAGCATTCTGGAGCTGTGTCCACTTTGCTATATAGGACTCGCCTCCCCGCTCCAAATTTCCCTAGGGAAACTTCCCATGCAAAACAAGCTGAAAATGCCTGCCAGTCGCTGGGACAGTCTCTTCCAGCTTTGCCTTGCTGGGTGACCTTGAGCAGGTTACTTAAATTCCCTCCTGTTTTCTTATCTGGGAGAGGAATAGGACACCAATATAACCTACCCCCTAGGGTCGCAATGGGAGTACGGTGTTGTCAGCAGAGTTTACAGATAAGGACTTAGAAAGGACAAACACCTTTGCCCAAGGTCATGGAGTATAGTGGCCAGGACTTGAAGGCACCTGGGCCTGCTCCAAGCACTGTTATCTGAGTCAGGCCACACCTCCTCCCAGAAGCCCTGAATTTCTATCCCTGACCTCCGCTTAGGCTTTTTGGGATTGAAACCGGGGCCACACTTAGTCATGCTCCCCAACCCCCATGTGGATGGGTGGACCTTTACTGTTGTTCACCAGCAGCTGGTGGGCCCAGTAGGGAGTTTGGCTGGAGAAGTTACACCAAGGAAAGTGAAACATGAGAAAAAAATTAGAAACGGAGTTGGGATGCTTGGGCCCGGCCAGGAAGGGACACATTCCACCAGAAACACCTGTGTTCTCCCTGGCCTTTGAGTCACCTCCTGAGGGGACAGGCCCCAGGCGTGGCGACAGGGGAGGCAGGCACGCGGGGCCAACACGTGGGTGACTGAGCACTGAGCCCAGCTGGTCCTCAGGGATGTGATCTCATTTAATCTCCACAGCAACCCTAGGAGATGATGATCAGTGTGCGTTTTACAGACCAGAAAGCTGAGGTCCATTAAATAAGGTGTGCAAAACTGGGGAAGATTTAACCCCAGGCTGCTGGGCCCAGAGTCTCTGGGTGACAGCTGTCCCCAGGGTAGCAGTGACCTGCACCTGCGCAGCCTGGGTTCCTTCCTGTGGCGAAAGTCTCATAACTCTTTGACCCAGAGGCATAGGGAAACTGTGCAGAGCTGGGGTTCCAGGAGAGGGACTGAAGAGGAAGCAAAGAGGGAGATAGAAAAGTTAAGGAAGAGAAACAGAAAGAAGTGAGGGAAACAGAGAATTCAAAGCCCTCTCTCTGCAGCCCACTGACGCCACACATGAGAGGCGCTGGAAGTGACAGCAGACAGCATTGCAACATGGTACCTGCTCGCAAAACAGGAAGACAGACCCATTAGCCAGCCGCAGAAATGGCTGCTTTCCTTTATCCTTTCTCTAGGGGCTCAGAGATGGGTGAGCTCAGGAGAGAAACACAAGCAGTGGGGAAGTTTCCCAGATGGTAGGAGGCTGGGGGAGAGCAGGCAGCCCAGAGCAGAGCTGGGTCAGATTTATTCAGACCCAGGGGGACCTGCAGACGCTGGCTGATGGGATAAGGCCATGACACATACAGACAGGACGTGGGGTTGGGGCCATCCTCCCCAGGCCTCCATCCTGGGTCCTCTCTCTGCAACCCAAAGCTGGGACCCTTGCACCCCACCCCCTCACGGCCCCCGTACTCCCTGCTGGCTCGCATTCTAGCTTTGACCTTGATAAGACCAACGAAAGACACGGGGATTGCCTTGACCAGCTCCCGCATCCCTTTCAGGTAGAGTAGGAAGGTAGGTAGGTAGTTTTTTTGCGATCCTCAGCAAGTTTACTTTTTGTTTCTGTGTGACTTTATATCTCCCCAAAGAGTCTAGAAGCCTTACAGGGCTCCCTAGAGGACTGGTCAGGCCTTGGCAGGACCTCACTGCCACCTCGCTGTCCCAGATGGGACAGGAAGAGCCGGCCTGAGAGCGAGGTCAGTGGGGGCTGTGTGGGTTGAGGGGTTGCTGCTCACATCCATGGGCTGAACTTGGGGGCAGATCTGCTTTTTGCTGGGCAGGAGTCAGGCTTCTCAAGATGTTCCATGGCTGGGAACTCTTAGGTCAAATCTAGGTGGAGCCTCTGGGCGGGAATGTGGGGGCAGGGGAGGGGGCTGGCCAATGCTGATGGGCAGAGAAACCCCCATCGACAGGGAATTTCTCCTAACTCTGCCCAGAACAGAAGGAAAAGCAACTCCAGCAACCAGAGGAGTAAGATAAGAGTGAGCAGTACAATGGGTGGGAAGAATGTTCTGGCTCTATTGCCCCTGGGAAGCCAGGAGGGGGTGTTTAAGGAAACTGCAAATAGATCCCCCCATGCCTTTGTAGACCCCTCCCACCTGCTCTGGCCAGGACCAGGGATAGAACAGGGGAGGGAGGAAGGCTGGGCCTTCAGCCCAGATGCTCTGGGAAGGGACCCTGGGGTCAAAGTGTGGAGATTCCTCCCTGTGAAATAAGGAGGGTTGAAGACCCAGATGCAGGGTCAGTCACTGTCAAAAGTCATGATTCTAGAATAGGCCAATATTGGGAGCCTCACCCCTTGGCAGCTTGGGGGCCCTGCCCATCCTTGTGCTCCCAGTGGGCCAGTCACTCTCTCCTGGATGCCTGGGTCATATCCCAGAGGGAGTTCATGTGATTGGCTCAGCTCAGATGACCTTCCCACTTCATGGGTCAGCCACCAGCAATGGGCGAGGCTCCCCTGGGACACCCTTCACCCAGCCATCCCTGGGGATGTTTGGCAGGCATCCCAGCTGACAAGGCTGGCCACACCCTGGGAGCTTGCCAAGGCTCACGCTGGGTCCTCACCACTATCATCTAAGCAAATTGGGGAGCAAGTGGCTTCACTTCCCCAATGTGGGGTCAGCGACCCCACCATGTCCTCTGGTTGTCTCCCATCGAAGAATCTTTGGCCATGTTGGTAGGACTTTGTTGCTTCTGATGTTTTTCCTGTTTGTCCTCAGTAGAGGTGTATGCAGGTCAGGAAGCAACAGTTAGAACTGGACATGGAACAACAGACTGGTTCCAAATAGGGGAAGGAGTATGTNTGGATTGCAAGGAGATCCAACCAGTCCATCCTAAAGGAAATCAGTCCTGGGTGTTCATTGGAAGGACTGAAGTTGAAGCTGAAATTCCAATACTCTGGCCACCTGATGTGAAGAGCTGACTCATTTGAAAAGACCCTGATGCTGGGAAAGATTGAAGGTGAAAGGAGAAGGGGATGACAGAGGATGAGACAGTTAGATGGACATGAGTTTGAGGAAACTCCGGAAGCTGGTGATGGGCAGGGAGGCCTGGTGTGCTGCAGTCCATGGGGTCTGAAAGAGTTGGACACGACTGAGCCACTGAACTGACTGAACTGGGGTGATAAAGTGGCTTCCCTGGTGGCCCAGGTGATAAAGAATCCACCTGCAATTCAGGAGACACAGGTTCAGCCCCTGGGTTGGGAAGACCCCCTGAAGAAGGTAATGGCAACCCACTCTAGGATTCTTGCCTGGAGAATCTGATGGGCAGAGGAACCTGGTGGGCTACACTCCATAAGGTTGCAAAGAGTAGGACACTACTGAGAGACACACACACAAACACATGTGATAAAAATGCCCCTAAGAAACTTCACATGAACAAAACTACATTCTAAGACTCTGGGAAAAAAGAAAAAGGACCTGAGATTTGTAATAGGCATGCCATTTGTGTGCAATAGGATGGTCCACAGTAGAGATCTTCCAAATAGCTGTGTGTCGTTATTCTAGCTCAGATCAGTCACCTGGATGACAAAAGTGATGCAAACCACAGCTTGCCGTGCAAACCTGGAAGCTCATGGTCCATCAGGCTGGGAGGACTGAGAGAGTGAATACGTGTGAAGCCCTGACAACAGGTCCCGGCATACTGTGAGTAACCGTGTCCTCCCGTTTTACAGCTCGGGGATGAAAGGGGCTCTCCTGGTGTTTTTCTATTCCATCACCTCTCTCTGTCATCGCAGCCCATTCTGCCCATCCTGCACGGCCAGGTGCCATCATTCTGAGCCCTGGTCCTCCCCGCCTTCCACCCTGAGCTGAGTTCACTTTCCTTGCTCACAGCCTCCTTCGCCAAGCAGGAGAGACTCAAGCCTGCCAGCCCCCTGCCCCAGGAAGCAGACAAGGACGCTGCTCTGCCACCATGAACTGCGTGACACGGGGCCAGTTACTTGACTTGGGTCTCAGTTTCCTCCTCTGTGAAAGGAGGCGAAGCAACACCTTCCAGGGGTGATGTGAGGTGCGGTGTCAGGCATCTGAGTGCCGTATAATCCTCCGCTGCTTCTGTTATGAGTAGTAGTGTTATCACAGATATTTTCTTAGCTTCTCCAGGGACCAGCTCCTCACCGTCGTTGCTGCCTACATGACTGACGTGACCTGGCCCATATTCATTCATCTGAGTCCGCAAATATTTACCAAGTGCTGACTGTGTGCTATGCCCTGGGCATATAGGGATGTGAGAGATGTTCAATGACTCTTTTTTTTTTAAATTGAAATGTAGTTGATTTACAATATTATATTGGGTTCAAGTATGCAGTATAATGACTCAGTATTGTTACAGATTATACTCATTAAGTGATTACAAGATAATGGCTATAATTCCCATCAATACACCCTTCTTGCTTATCTATTTTATACATAGCAGTTCATATCCCTTAATCCCATGTCCTTAACGTGCCCCTTCTTATTCCCTGTCAAGTGGTTTTTTAAAATCTGTTTCCTTGGGATCTTATTGTCTCTCCGTGGCTGTATTGATGCTGGAATGACGTCTACCCCTTAGCAGGCACTTACCCTGTAATTATATGCACCTTTCTCAGTCAGACCCTTACACTGCCCTGAGCACTGAGCCTGACTCCCTATTTCCAGCTAAGGACGCTGAGGTGCGGGGAGGTCAAGTGACTTGCCAACACTACTGAGCTTTGAATGGGGGCTGTTTTACCCCTAAGCTCTCTACCACACTCTAGGAGGCCTTCTTTTGTAGAGCCCACCTCCCTGTTCTTGGGGGCCGACTTACCTGGGCACAGTGAGACCCCGCCTCAATTCTAACCCTGAGAAACTGAGAATCCTTCATTAGCATTTAGCCTCAGCCACCAGAAAACCTTTCCTGTGATCGGGAGCATCAGCAGTCCGCTCCTGTCGTGGGCCTATGCGCATTCAGGTTGTCTTTGGAGGTGCTGCATGGAAAATATTAGCCCGTCAGCTCAACAACTATTCAGAAATGCCCTCCAAAGAGGCACACACATTCCAGTTGAGTGTGAAAATGGCAAATGAGGGTTCAGGTTCCAGGCACGGACTTAGGGACAAAGCAAATGCCATGTGTATCCTTGAGCCTACAGATAGCTAGGAGTGGATCATCTGGGAGACTCTCAATAGAAATGAAACCAGAAGATGTTGTTTTTCTGACTAGATTCTTTTGGGCACAGAGGAAGAGCATGGGCAGCTGGCCCGGGACCCACCGTATCACCAGAACCGAACAGGAGAGGCCCCTGCTCACCCTTGAAAATGCACTTGCCCTTGTCATGCACAGAAGGCCCACACCTACTGTCTTTCCCCATTCGTTCTTTCAGCCTGCTGGTCCACACAGTGAGCTGAGGGCTATGGTACCCAGCACGGTGCAAGGGCCTGTGGGGGACATGCCCACAGTCTTCAGGTAAACTAGCTCTTTTGCCTACTCTTTCAGTCCTTTGTGTGTTGGACTGTCACAGTGGCATCTAATGCAGAATTTTGCAAAATGTAACCCACTGTATTAAAAACATGCCTGCCCTTTAATCCAGCAATTCCAATTTCAGGAATGTAGCTTTAGAATCAAGCATGTGAACCGATTTGGCTATAAGAAGTTTCAATGTTCCTTTTTTACATTTTTTGTTTGTTTGTTTTTAATAGTAGCAAAGGACTGGGAACAATAGGAGAGTGGTGACCAAGTGACAGGTATACCACACAGTGGGGTGATATTTGGCTATCAAAATGATTTTGTAAAAGTGTATTTATGGAAGGCAGAGTCCAGTTACGTTATCAAGTGAAAGGAGCAGTTATAAACTACACCACGATCATACGGCCTGATCCTGTGTGTGTGTGTGCTTGTGTGCACACACATCTCTCTCTGAATAGCAATGTCTACCCATGACCTGGTGTCTGGTGTTTCATTGTCCTGACAAGAGCTGTGCAGGGCCCCCTGGGTCACCACTGGAAGAGTGAATCACCACTTCCAAGAGCCTAAAGGGGCCCTTTCGTCTTTCAGAAGGTGTGTGTTGGTGGGGGACTGGGAGTGGGAGGGGCTAGCTTATTTCTCCAAGATGCTTCCATCCAAGTGGAGGCAGTGCGCCTGGTATGACACCCCTGGACTCACTCCATTCCTCCAGCCCCTATCCTTGTCACCATCTTGGATTGTGATTTTGGAAGGAGAAGGAGAAGGAGCTGGGCAGAAATCACCGAAACCCTCTTGGGTCTGCTCTTCCGTGTTGTAAATCTCACGGAACAGGCCATTTGGTCCAGTTCTGCCACAGTGGGGTGAGTGAGAGGCCTTATGCCGGGATGCAGTCTGTGGAAGGTGTAGCCAATACAGTCGTGTCTCTCCAGCTTCAGTTTGCTCTGTGTCAGTGGCCTTCTGGTCCACTCTGCCTTACTCTATACCTTTGTTTATGACTCAATTGGCTCAGGACTCAAGTGAGGCTGTGAGAAAGGGGGTATGATTCACTGGCCCCCCTCAAACCCCTTAACATTCTGGGCCCTCTTTTTAAAACAAGCAACACTTCACTGTCAGGGAGTGAAAGCAAAGAAAAGGTCTCACGCTCCCCCTTTCTTCCTCTCTCCCTCTCTTTTCTTTCTTTCTGCTTTACATAAGCTTTTTAAAATATATGCATATGGTTAAGTTATGAAAGAAAATATCTTTGTGGGTCAATCCAAATGATTTGGTAGGAGTGCTACCTGGATCTTTAAGGCTTACTGAAGGTTTTCTGTCTACATAAGCCACTGATGCCTATAACAATATACTGAAGGATTTTCTTAAAGAGAATGGGAATTCAGGGATAAACAAATCAAATCCTAGAACAGCTGTGTAAATGTAAATATATAAGACTTTTAGTGTACACAGCTCCATTTGACTAGTAGAAAGAACTTAAGTTGATTGTTGTGTACATAAATCATCTCTCAGAAATGGACAGAGAGTAGTTCTTTCGCGTGGTTCTCAGGGGGAAATGAGAACTTTTGAAAAGCAGTTTTGGATCAAAGGCACTTTCAGCGTACACGTATGAGTTAGTGCCCATCCAAACTTCTGTGGGTACCTACAATTCCAGCTTCTCTAAGCCAGGCAGCAGCTTTGTCCTAAGCTTATACTTAGGTTTGTCCAAGCTTCACAAAGCTTAATAATCTAATACATTCCCTCTTCCTAAAGCCAAACAGTTATTTTTGGTGACTGTGTAGAAAATAGGTGCCTACAGCCTGCTGGGCTCTGCCACCCATTGCGTCATCTTCTTGCAATCAACGACTATCACGAAGAAACTTCTGTTGATTCCTCATTTGAATTCCAGCATCAAGACAAAAACATGAGTGAAAACTTTTCTTATGCTGTCATCAGTGGGCAAAAACTTATATGTAAATCTTTCTTTGTCTCTTGTAACAGTTTGTATTTTAAAATCTGTTTTGTCTGATATAAAAGCCATTCCTTCACTCCAGTTTTCTTTTGATTTCCATTTGCTTGGAATACCTGTCATCATCCCCTCACTTTCAGTCTGCATGTGTCCCTAGATCTGAAGCGGGTCTCTGGTAGACAGCGTGTCCATGCATCTTGCTTTTCTTTCTGTTCAGCCAGAATGTATCTTTTGGTTGGAGCATTTAATCCATTGACATTTAGGATAATTATTGATATGTCTGTTCCTACTGGCACATTTTGTTAATTGTTTTGGATTTGTCTTTGTAGGTGTTTTCTCTCTCCCTCATCTTTTGTTCTCTTGTGATTTAATGATTCATTTTAGTGTTGTGTCTGGATCCTGTTTTCTTTTGTCTATTGTAGATATTTAGTTTTTTGCTACCATGAGGTTTTGATATGGCAGTCAGTCTATATATAAACAAGATTACTTTAAATTGCTGGCCTTTTCATTTCAAATGCATTTCCAATGTCCTGTATTTGTGCTCTCCTCGTCTCACAATTGCTAGTTTTGGTATCATATTTGTATGCAGGTCATTTCCTACCTCGGCTGTATGCTTGCGTTTTTCTGGTGAACTTTTTCATTCATAATTTTCTTGTTTCTAGTCGTGGCCTTTTCTTTTGCACCTAGAGAATTTCCTTTACTATTTATTGTAAAGCTGGTCTAGTGGTGCTGAATTCTCTTGGCTTTTGTTTGTCTATAAAAGTTTTGATTTTTCCATCAAATCTGAATGAGAGCCTTGCTGGGTAGAGCATCCTTGGCTGTAGATTATTCCCTTTCATCACTTTAAATATATTGTGCCACTCCCTTCTGGCTTGCAGAGTTGCTGCTGAGAAATCGTCTAATACATTACGGAAGTTGCCTTGTATATTATTTGTTGCCTTTCCTTTGTTGCTTTTAATATTTTTTTCTTCCTCTTTAATTTTTGTCAGCATGATTACTATGTGTCTTGGCATGTTCCTCCTTGAGTTTATCCTGCCTGGGACTCTCTGTGCTTCCTGGACTTGAGTGATTGTTCCCTTTCCTGTGTTAGGGAAGTTTTCAGCTGTTGTCCTCTCACATATTTTCTCAGGTCCATGCTCTCCTCTCCTTCTGGGACCCCTCCATCTGGCTACTTACCATGTTAAAACCAACTTTGATACGTCTCTCTACCCCGGGGCCTCCTGCAGTCTTTCCCAGCTCTCCATTCTCTAAATGATGCCTCAGGGAGACCTCGGAATCACCTTCAGCCTTTCTCCTCCATCTCATGTTTCAGTTCCATCTTCAAATATATCAAGACCTCGTCTCACCTCACCACCTCTGATACCCTCCTGGTCCAGATAACTATCATCTCTATTGTGATAGCCTCGTCCCTGTCCCCTGCCCCTACCGTTTCCCACCTGTATTTTAACCTCAAGGTTAACTCGGATGGTGTGACTCCAGTGCCCCAGTAGCGAAACTACAGTCCCCCAGTGGGGCGCCATCGGAGAACAGCCTGAGCCTTACCCTGGCTGTCAGGGCCCTGCACTGTCAGGCTGTGTGACCTCCCTGCCTCACCTCCTACTCCCCAGCTACACTGTCACTCTCTTCCAGCCACACTGACCTCCCTTCTGTTCCTAGGACATGCCTGGCACACTCCCGCCCAGGGCTTTTGCATGTGCCGTTTCCTCTGCTGGAACACCCTTCCGTGGGGTCTCCAGATGGCTTAGCTCTTTGTCTCCTTCAGGTTGTTGCTTTCAAGCTCTCCACGATCACCCTCATCTAAAATTTCTGCCTGCCTAACACTCCCAGGTAGCGCTAGTGGTAAAGAACCCACCTGCCAATGCAGGAGACATAAGAGATTCGGGTTTGATCCCTGGGCCAGGAAGATCCCCTGGAGGATGGCATGGCAACCCACTCCAGTATTCTTGCCTGGAGAATCCCATGGACAGAGGAGCCTGGCGGGTTACAGTCCGTGAGGTTACAGAGAGTTGGACACAACTGAAGTGACTTTTTACGCAACACTCCCCAAGCCCTTTCCCCTGTTGCGATATTTTCACGTCTTTCATCTCCACATGCTGTACTACTTTTCTTATTTGTTTATTGTCTGTCTGTCCCAGTTAGAGCGTCAGCTGGACAAGGGCAGAGATGTTTGTTCTCTCACTGCTGTTTCCCCAGCACCTGGAAGAGTGTTGAGCACATCGTAAGCATTCAGTTGATATCTGTTGAATGAGTGAATGAATCTAAAAGGTGGGTGACTGAGATAGGTTTCATTTATGAGAAAAATAACAGAAGTATGACCTACTATGCAGCAACATGTTATGGAGAAGTTCACACCAACACACAGAAAAAAAAAAAATTAGGCTACATTGACACTAGGGCACTATAGTGATTTTCTCTGAATGAGGGGCTGCAAATAAATCTCTATCTCTCCCTCTTTCCCACCGTTGTTTTTAATAATCTACAATTATTGTTTGTGCAATGAAGTAAAAGTAGAAGAATCGTTTTTTGACAAGTGGTGCTTGCTATAAATTATAAGATGCTCAGAGGCAGGGATTGTGTGCAGGCACGTGGGCACGTCTGTGTTCTTCAAATAGAGACTTTCTGTAGGCTGAGATGCTCTACCTCTGGCAGGACGGCTGGTCTTCTACTCATCACGTGCTCATTATACACAACAGCGGTTGCCCCAGAGTGTTTGGACCAGTGCATCAGTCAGGCTGACGTCACCAAGAAAGGAACACACACAAGGACTCAGACAACCAGTGGCTGCCTCACTTAGGTCCCTGGCTAGCACGGCCCCATGAGTAACCAATCATAAGTTTCGTTGGGCTCTGTGGCTGACAAAACGCTTTCACCCTTATCATGTTACTAGATCTTTTTTTTTGCCTTTTTTTTTCTTCTTTTGTTTCTTTTTTTTTTTTTTGTTCTTCTTTTATGTTACTCGATCTTTTGTTTTTTAATTATTTTTGGCTGCACTGGGTCTTCGTTGCCCTGTGTGAGGTTTCTCTATTTGTGGCATGCCTGCTCAGTCACTTCAGTCGTGTCCAACTCTTTGCTTCCGCATGGACTGTAGCCCACCAGGCTCCTCTGTCCATGGGATTCTCCAGGCAAGAATTCTGGGGTGGGTTGCCACGCCCTCCTCCAGGGGATCTTCCCGACCCAGGGATCGAACTCAGGTCTCCAGCATCTCCTGCGTCACAGGTGGATTTTTACCGCTGAGTCACCAGGGAAGCAGGGGCTATTCTCTAGTTGTGGTGTGGATGCTTCTCATTGTGGTGGCTTCTCTTGTGGAGAAGGGGCATAGGTTCAGTAGTTTCAGCTTACAGGCTCTGGGGTGCACGGGCTTGAGTAGTTGCGGTGCACGAACTTAGCTGCCTTGCGGCATGTGGAATCTTCTTGGACCAGGGATAGAACCCTTGTCCCCTGCATTGCAAGGCAGATTTTTAACCACTGGACCATGAGGGAAGTCCATTACTTGATCTTTGTAACAGCTTTTTATGTTATCTGTCATTTCCTTCCCCCAGGTGGCTTAGAGAGTTTAAGTATTTGTCCAAGATCTCATAGGTGGCTTCTCCCACAAAACAGCATGGAAGTTACAGACAGGAGTTGGTCAGCAGACTTGTCTAAAAGGTGTAGCACTGGGGATGAGCTGATCACAGCTAAACCCTGGATGTGCTTAGAGGAAACGGAAGTGGAGAAGTACAGTCGGCTTTGTTTTGGAAAGGAGATACAATGACTCTGTTATCCTAGCAGCATGGGTGTGTTTCCTGGGTGTGGGGACTACCTTTGTTTGAAAAAAAAAAAAAAGACCTTAATACATGCTTGGGGTAAAATGTGAGGTCTTCATATTGAAACCACTCTGCTGTGCAAAAAAAAAAAAAAAAAAAAAAAACCCCAAAATGTGGGAGACATTTTTTAACCACTAGGAGAGTGTGGGAGAGTATTGAGAGGAAAATTAAGTTTTTTGCTAAACCCTTGAGAGCAGGTTTTTATCTCATGTAACATGGCAGGTTCTTATCTCATGCAATGTGGCCTTTAGGCTCTCTCTAGGGATGTTTTTCCTTCAGGAACTTTCTAAAAAAAATTATTTTTCAGGCCGTCGGAATGTGGCCCTGACCAGCCGTATAGGCCTGATAGCAAACGAGCCTATCCCTGTAAAGGTCGAGACATGTGAACCAATCAGATTGTCCCCACCCTAGCTACACCCGTTTGTGGTTTTTGTGCTTAAAAATGCTCTGTAACAACTGTTCGGGGTTCAGGGTTCGTCCCTCCCTGGAGGTGACTGAACCCCGGCGCGCCGGTCCAATAAATCCTCTTGCTGTTTGCATCAAATCCGAGTCTCGGTGATCTTTGGAGCGACAGGTCCTAGGAAAAGACCGTAAGGTCTAACAGTATAAAGGAGAGAGGAAGAAGGAGCAGGGGAAAGGGCAACATGGAGAGAGGCGGGAGGGAGCGGGGACGTGTCCATGTCCCAGGCCAGAGGCCGTGTGAAGGTCAGAGGTGCTCTTCTGTTGGACTTTGAAGTTGTGCTGCTGTGATAGAAATCTGTTCTCCCCTTATAGCCCTTTCACTCCTGTAATAGTCGACAAATTCTGCTCAGCTCACAGATATTCTGTGTGAGAGAGAACCTTGATATCCTTGATGAGGGCTGTGGCATGAAACAGCACAGAGTAAGGACCGCACGCATAGGAGCAAAAGGCAGGGCAGGGCCTGGGAAGACAGAAGGAGCCGTGTGCACGCCACCCTAAGGATGTGCAGAGATCCTGGGGGAGGCCCTCAGTTTCTGAAGGTCATGAATCTGATGACTCAAGCCAGCTTTACCCAGATCTCCACCAGGTGGAGAGAGGTAGCTAATAATCATAGTTACATCCAAAAAGAAAATACTAGGGTTGACATTTAGTAAAAATTTATTTTCGCCTCTAATTAAGTTCCTTTGCTTGAGTCAAAAGGCAAGAGATAACAAGTGCAAAGAACAGCAGACTTGTTCCCTGCCCTGTTTCCTACCATTCTTGGGAATAAGGCTTAAAGGACACTTTTCTTTAATAGACAGTATCACGTCGTTAGTCATACAGGTCTGTTTACCAGGGCGGATTTTCAGATTCCAAGGAACCTGAAGAATGCAGCACAGCTAAGTAACATTCGGGTTTATCCATCAGTCCCCTATGAGTTTGTTCAACATGGGTCAGTTTCCCTATTTGTTCCCATAGATTGGTAACTGCCGGCACTGGACATGAGCTGGGATTTTCTGTTGTAAACCTTTTACTCCGCCTAGGGCTGGGCTCAGGCACAAGGTTACGCATAGCTCTGACTGTATCGGAAGGAACACAAGGGCCATCCTTGTGGATGAAGCATTCCTGTGAGGCAAGCCCAGAGACACCCTCCCCTATTCTTTCTCATTTCACCGTGTCCTCATCATCATTCCTCTCCAAGGAGTCTGCAAGAAGGGTCTGTGCCCAGGTCAGTCAGGATCTGTTTTCCAAGAGGTACCCTGGGACCACAGTGGGGACAAGCCGTCACAGTCGTCCATGACGGCACCCTACAACGACTGTGATGAGAAGCCACTGTCTCCAAGTCTTATTCCCCATCCTGTAGGGCAGGAGCCTGAGGCATCTCAGCGTAGGGCTGCTTTGGAGAGGAAGACACCAGGCAAGCTGACCCACCACCTTGGCCAGTGATACCTGCTTTGTTTCCGCCATAATCAGCGCATTGGAAGAGCAGCCTCAGGCAGGTGCCCAGAATTGGGGGGAGGGAGGATTTCCCTCAAAGAGGAGCGCCCTCTGACCAGCCAATGTTGTATCTCCCTCCACTCATCTTCAAAACTGCCTTTCTCAGCGCAAATCCATGAGCTGGCAGGTGAGTTTGACCATCTGTCACTAGGGATTTTGATCTCCTTCCATCAGTCCCCCAAAGACTTACTTGGTGATTTCAAGTCTTAAAAAGCATTTGAATGTCCATCCATGCATTAATTCATTGGGCACTGAATTGCCTGATGTTATGAGGCACATGGTGACGCCGGTGGGCTGGGGACAGAGGAGAAGGCTGCGCTGCCCACCAGAGGCTTTGGGGCTGCTAGAGGGCAGAGGACATTGAGCAGGCCCGTGTGAGGAGACAGGAGGGGCTCTGACGGTTGCAGCCCGGGGTCTCTGTGTCTGAGGACAGGATGTCCTCCACTCCGTGTGCCCCTCTTCCCTCTGTCCCTTTCCACTTCTCTCTGTCCCCATCTCCCTTATTTCCTTTTCTCTTCCCCTCTGTCACCCAGGGACAACCTGTCCCCTTGCTCCAATCTTCCCTCCATTCACATGCAAGATTTTGTCCCTCCTCCAATTCTCCTTTCTTTCCCCACCCCTATCTTTCCCACACATCAGCCAGTCTCTCCAAACCAATGGAGATTCTCCCCAATCGGGCAAGGAGGAAGCACATCCATCCCACAAAACACAAGGAACAGAACCAGTGCGGAGAATCGGAATCATGTCAGACATCTCCCAGGGGAGAGAAAAAGGCCACAGATGATAACAAAAATGTTGCTCGCTGCCATGACAACCACAGCCATTCAGCCACAGTACCAAGGGTGTGAAGGCAACAAAATCAATTGCGTGTTTATTTCCCCAGCACAACCAGGCTCTCTAAAGCAGGAAGAAGCCAAGAAGGAGATGCCTTTGGTCCTCTGCCCATCACCTGCCAGAGAACCAGGATACTTGGTGGCAGTTGGCCTACCTTTCCCCAAACAGCCATCTGTTGTGACATCACTGTCAGCTGAGCCTGACTCTTCACTTGTATCAGCCAGCTTCCAGAGTGTGCTGTGTGCTCAGGTGAGGAGGCTCAACCCCAGGCTGGCATGAGTGGCCCCCTTCTTGGGGCACAGGCAGAGCCATAGCCAGCATCGATGGGGTGGCTGCAGGACCCAGAAGGCTCAGTGCAAACAAGATTATGTCTATGGACGGGAGGTGGGAGGTGGAGCCCCACCTAACAAAACAGGAAGCAGCATCAGTATGAAAAATAAAGCCTAACAGTGAGAAACAGAGTGATCAATAGGGGCCCTGTCCCTGGCCTCAGCCCACATCACACAACTGAAGATTTAAAGGGCCAGTTAAGAAAAGGCTGTGAGGGGATCACTTAGCATTTCTGTCCCAGTGAAAGTGTTAGTTGCTCAGTTGTGTCTGACTTGTTGCGACGCTATGGACTGTAGAGGCTCCTCTGCCCATGGGATCCTCCAGGCAAGAATACTGGAGTGGGTTGTCATTCCCTTCTCCAGGGGATCTTCCTGACCCAGGGATGGAACCTGGGTCTCCCGCATTGTGGGCAGATTCTTTACTATCTGAACCACCAGGGAAACCCCTTTCTGTCCCAAGTCTTTAAGAAATATGGACACGAACATCCTTAAGCTGTATTGTGAGCTGGGCCAGCCACAGAGTCAGAGGCAGACTGCTTCTCAGGGGTGGTGACTGCCCTTTCCAGAGAAGCTTCCACTTGCTCTGAGGGCATTGGCAGGTGCCAGCAGCACCCAAGGGCCCTGGGCCTCTGATCTCCAGTTGCTTCTGCACTGTTAGGAGGACAGAGGAGGCTGAAGCCACCTGGGCACTCTCCCCATACTCTATTCCTCTCCATTGCCCTAGAGATCATGTGGCTTTCAAGGGTCTCTGCACTGAAATAATATTGCCAAGTGCCAGACATCTCAAATTGTGTGAGATATTAGTGGAAGTATAACAATATTGCCTGTTGTCAGGAAACTCCTTTAAGTGAAGCCATCTGTGCTGAACATTGGGGAAGGTGGAATGAGGTGGTGGAGATGGATCACACTGCCGCTGCCCATCCTATTAAATATGTCATGGGTTCAGAGCCACATGGGCGTTTGTGAATCTTGTTCCTCTATTGGCTAAATGGAGCTCAATTTGTGTGTGGATCAAAGAAAAGCTACTTATCCCTACTGGATATCTCTTTCTAACTCTCCAGCACTGTTCAGCAGGGAAAGGTGAAACAAAGGCTGAATTCATTCACAGACAGGAGCTTCAGAGCCCAAACATCAAGGAGATAGCTTGAAACTTCAAAAAACAGCTCTGACCTAAGTTTTCCAACATTTTATATTTTCAAAAATCATAGGAAAAGGATGAACTATTCCAAAAGAACAAATTTCACTTTAATTTTTGTTTAAATGCCTCAAAGCAAAAAAAAAAAAAAAAAAAAAAACCAGAGTTCTGTCTCTTTTCCCACTGCTGGCAGCTAGGCTGGGAGCCCCTTGTATTCTCATCTTTCCCCACCTTGTGGTGAAGGTCCGCCTTCCAAACAGGTGAGGGTGGAGACTAATCAATATGACAGCTGCTCAGTGCTTCAGCATAAGAGAAGGTGAACGTTTATATCCAAACATCTTAAATTTACCACACTGCCACATGGGTCCACAAACAAACAAAACAAAATTTGGCTTTAAAACAAATGCCATTAGAAAACAGTGTCTTTAAAATTTATACATACACCTACCATATGTTCTATCCCTAGGTACTTATCCAAGAAAAAAGAAAACACATGTCCATGTAAAGACTCTTACATAAATGTTTTTATGTGTGATAGCCACAATTGAAACAATCCAAATGCCCATCAAGAATGAATAAATGAATGTGGTATAAATGAATAGCCAAACAGATTGTGGTATATCCACACACTGGAATATTACTTGGCAACGAACAAGGAGAAACTAGTGATATAAACAACAAGATGCATGAGTCAGAATAATTATGCTGATTGAATGAAGCCAGACAAAAAGAAATTTATATAAAACTTTAGAAAATGAAAACTAATCTGTTGTAAGTAAAAGCAGATCAGTGGTTGCCTGGGAGGAAAGGTCCAGGGAACCAGAAGGACAGACTGTAAAACAGATGATAGATATATTTGTTGTCTTCAATGTCATGATGGTTTCACATGTCAAGATTTGCCTATTTTACACTTTAAATGTATGCAATTTATTGTACCAATTATGCTTCAGTTGCTGCTAAGTCACGTCAGTCGTGTCCAACTCTGTGCGACCCCATAGATGGCAGCCCACCAGCTCCCCCGTCCCTGGGATTCTCCAGGCAAGAACACTGGAGTGGGTTGCCATTTCCTTCTCCAATGCATGAAAGTGAAAAGTGAAAGTGAAGTCCCTTAGTTGTGTCCGACTCTTAGCGACCCTGTGGACTGCAGCCTACCAGGCTCCTCCATCCATGGGATTTTCCAGGCAAGAGTACTGGAGTGGATCGCTAGTGCCTTCTATGCTTCAGTAAAGCCATTTAAAAAGTTAAAGAAAACATATGCCATATCAGTCACAGGGATTAGATATATATCCTTGCCTTAAATAACTAGAAAACCAGAAAAAGTATATGAAACAGCCACGCACAGCATTGGACGACACCAGCTCATTGTCTAGAGAGAACTCAAAAGAAGCTGATGGGCTTGTGGACTTGAGACAGAGTTCAGAGTTGCTGGAGACCAAGGACGTTCACATTTTCAGGGCAGAGTGCCGGAGAGAAGGGAGTTCTGCACATGGAGAAAAACTCCATTGTCTGGTTAGAAACCTTGTCTTTGATCTCTGGTCATTGACTGCTTGTGGAAAAATTCCTTGAGGCAAGAAAAAGAACCAGCTAAAAGGAGCAGATGGATCAATTTCTGGAGTTTTTACAGGGCTGCAAACCGTTGGCATTCTCACCAGCCAAAGTGCAGACCCTGTACCACATGGGTTGTGTCTCAGAAGGGTATTTCCTTAATCACAGTGCTAAATTAGTCCTCGACTAAATGTTGTTCTGGACAAAGTTGAAATGCAAGCCCTGAAAAGATTAAACTGTTTCCAAGTAACTGTGAGCCAGAGCAAAGTCCAATACTCTCTCCAGGAATCAAACAAAAAATGATACCTAATACTGTAAAATGTCCATTACCTAGCATCCAATAGAAAATCACCAGGTGTGCCAAACAGCAGGAAAAAATGACTTGTAACTGGGAGGAAAAAATTAGAAATATGCCCAGAAATGGCAGAGATGATGAAACTGGCAGGCAAAGACGTTAAAATCGCTATGATAAATCTTATAAATATATTCTAGGATGTTAAAGGAAACCATGAACTCAATTATGAGAGAAATAGAAGATATAAAAGAAAACTCAAGTGGAACATCTGGAGGTGGAAAACACAATAGCTGAAAAACAAATTGTGAACAAAAATCATCGTTTCATTGTTAGTGGAACTCACTTTGAGCCTGTCAAGTGATCATTGAATCATCTCTTCCTTGGAGACGCTTCCTTGGCTGGGAGAAACTTAGTATTCTGTGTTCTCACAGTGCTTCAACTTCGTCTTCCAAGTACTTGCCATGGTTGTAGTATTTCCATTATCCATAGACTACACATTGCATGTCTATAAGGTCCATGAGAGCAGGAGCATGTTTTTGCTTACCTCTATGCCAGTGCCTGGAGCATTGCCAGGCCTCAAGAAAAGCACTCAATAAATATAACTTGAATGAATGAATGAAGGAACTGCTGTCATTGGCTTTGCAGTGGGTTCATCCAGCAGCTCTTATCTAAGAGCATCATCTCTGACTGTTCACCAGCATAGTGACCCTGATTGACCACGAGCTACGACTCTCACATGGCTCCAAGAAACGTGCTGCCTGCAGGCACTGTTTAGTATGAACAGATGATTCACTGAGTGACCTGAAGTGAGTTGCTTAATGTCTCTGACCTTTGGTTTCCTCAGCTATTGAATGAGGTTGTTGAAACAGATGGTCTCTAAGAACCCCCAGCTCTGATGTTCCAGGACGCAGTTATGATCCAGTCTCCAAAAACGCTCCTCCTCCCTGCAGGGTCCTCAACCTCTTTGTCCCTATGCCCTTGAATGTGCTCTCTCTGCCTTGAATCATGGCTTCTGTGTAACCACCATGCAGAGAATAGTGTGTGATTTCTGAAGCTAAGTCATGAAAGGCACTGTGGTCTCTGCTTTGGCCTCTTGGATCTCCAGCCACCACGTCAGAAGAACACTCAATCAGCCCTTGGGGAGAGGTCCTCATGGCAAGGAGCTAAGGCCTCCCGCCAATGGCCAAGTGAACAAAGCATCCTGGGGCCAGACCCTCCAGTTCCAATCAGACGCTCACATGACTGCAGCCCAGCCCACATCTGGCCTTCACTTAATGGGAAATCAGAGCTGGAGCCACCCAGCCAGACTACTCTTGAATTCCTGACCCACAGGACCTGTCAGTCAGTCAGTTCAGTTCAGTTGCTCAGTCATGTCCAACTCTTTGTGACCCCATGGACTGCAGCACCCTAGGCTTCCCTGCCCATCACCAACTCCTGGAGCTTACTCAAACTCATGTGCATTGAGTCAGTGAGAGGTACTAATTGTTGACGCTGGTTTTTTGTTTTTTTGTTTTTTTTTTTGAGGGGATAAATATTTGCCATTTATTTATCTGACTGAAGACTTATCTTGGATACGTAACTTGTGGCCATAAATTGATAAAGATACCAACAATCCACCAGGAAAAATGGACAAAAGATTTGACCAAGCACTTCCCAAAAGAAGATAACCACCCTGGAGCAGCAAATGGCAACCCACTCCAGTATTCTTGCCTGGGAAATCCCATGGACAGAGGATCCTGGGGCACTACAGTCCATGGGGTCACAAAGAGTCGGACACAACTTAGTGACTAAACAACGGTCACATGGACTTGTCAGTTTCTGTTATGTAAGCACTGTAAGAAGCTAAATATTAAAAGTATTATTTGTGATTAAAAAAAAGATAACCAATGGGAATAAGTATATGAAATGGTGCCCCAACTTCACCACCCATAAGACAAAGGCAAGGCAAATCCACAATGGCTAAAATCAAAACCCTGACAACGTGCAGTGTTTTAAACCCCTAAGTTTGGGGGTAATTTATCATGCAGCAGTATGGAGCTAGTATACTGGAGCTGTCTCTCCTTCACGCTTTCATTACTCCTGCCATGGAGAAAAACGCTAACTCAGGCTCCAAAACAGACATCTTTCCCAATTTGGAGACCAAGTTGGGGGCTTGGAATCTTGATCAAAAATCTCTGGGAATACACAAGCCCCTCTTTCCTTTACTGGCCCCAGCAGGTCTGACGCCACCCCGTCTCTACTACATTCTCCCCACTCTTTTCCTTCTTTATTTTCACCAGCAATTTTGCACTCAGTTTCAACTGTTTCACTCCCATTCTGCTTCTGATTCTCTAGGTGACCTTGGGATACAGTTCCTGCTCTCCTGAATGACTTTTCCAACTTCCATAATCCTTTGAATATCCTCAGAGTCCCTGTGGGCACACGGCAGGTGTTGAACAAGTATTATTTACTGCCTTGGTCTAGGTCTTCTGGAAAGCTGACCCTGAGCAAGGATTAAGGTTCTAATGATTCCGCTAGAAAGTCCAAGTCTAGGGGGCTGGAGGTGAGGGAAACAAACGGGACAAAAAGCAGTGCAATGCCATGTGGCACGTTACTGTGGGAGTTTTGTTTCACTGTGAGTTCCCCCTGAGCTTCTAGGGGACACCAGGTTTACGCATCCCAGAGCTTGTCCAGAAAGGCTGCAAGAAGGAATCATGCTCCAGGGTCGTTTATGGGAGAATGGAAGGTGGAGGGATGTATCCGCCCTGCTTCTGCTTCTACCTCCCAGGTTGACATTCACCCCCAAGGGGAGTTAGCTCCCTAGCATTCTCCAGCCTCTGATGACCGCCCAGGAAGCCAGACTCCATGCCTTTGGTGAGGAATTTAATCTGGGTATCCAGGGGCAAGTGGGACATCAGGTGAGAGAGGGAATAGTCACTGAGGCACCTGTGAGGATGCACAGGACGTGTGTCGCACACAGGTACCTTCTTGGCCCCATTACTGGTTCCTTAGATACTAGCTTGTCGGCACAGCTGTAGGAAGGCCTGGCTTCCTGTTCTGACTGCATCGGTTCCTCCACTGTGTAATGTGGGTGGAGATGGAGCGAGGCTGCGTATTAATGGGAGCTGACCCTTGCAGGCCTCAAGACAGATGGACGCACTCAAATCCTGGTGCTCTAAAATGCAGGACTTTGTGTAGCCAGCTGGAGGGAAGATCTTGTTCCTCAGCCAAGTGGGGTCTCTGAAACAGTAACACCCAGTGGTTTAGAAAATGCAGCTTAACGGAGCAGAACTGGAGTTTTTGAGCAGTCACTGGGCTGTTTTAAACAAAATTCAAAGGCCCTAAGGCACTTTTTTTTTTTTTTTTTTTGCTAGAAAGACAGGTGTTTCCTCCCAAGAGTTCTTAGAAGCAACCCCAGGAAATGGGTTGCAAGCAGTAGGTGGAGGCCTCCATGATCCCTCAGAATCCCAGTGTGCTAAGAGGGCAGTCTAGCTCTCATTAACAGATGAGGATGGATGGTTGGGTGGGTGATGGATGGATGGATGGGGGGGGGAGTGGGTGACTGGATGAACTGATGAGGTTACTTACTGTTCAGTTTTGTAAAAACCCGAGGTGTTGTCCAGGCATCTAACACCCTTAAATGCCCATTTCCTAGAGGAAATCAAGGAAGTCATAGCTGTGGGTTTTTACCTTCTGAGTCTCTCCAACATGCATTTTTCCTGTCCCTGACACAGCCACCCTCTCCGATCCCTTAGCCTTCTGGCTTGTTATCAGCTCCGTGCTGTCTCTTTGCATTAGAGTGACAAGAAGCAGCACAGAGCCGCCGACAGGAGTCTGGAGCTGTAATTTGCACTGACATTCACTGGTGTTATCCACTTAGTGCCTGGTAAGCCAAATAGGAGATTTGTCTGATTTTGATCCCAGGAAGAGAAATGACAGCCCTGCCCCGCTCCTGCCTCTCAAAGCCAAGCGCCGGGCCAGTCCTCAGCCTGAGTCCTGGCTGACAACACCCACCTTCATGATGCGGTATCATTTTCCTTTCCTCCGGCTGCAACTGCCTTTCAGACCTGACATCTGGCAAAACACTGGAAGGGGAGCTGTGGCTGGGGGGTGGGAGGAGGCTATGCCATCCTCTCAGCTGCTGACAGTACTGACTACAGGTGGCCACGGGGCCTCAGAGGACCCTCTGAGGAATCTCAGTGCCCCTGGGAAGTCAGGCCCCAGCTGAAAATACCCCAACAGCCCTTCTTCTGCCTCCCCCTCCACCTTAAACTCTCCTGGCTATAAGAGAAACGAGGCTGAATGAGACGTTTGTGAGAAGAGCACCAAGGAGTCAGGCTGTGGTGCAGCCCTCTACATAATTTACAAAATGAAGATGTGGGGCCTCTTGTTCAAAAAAGCAGAAAAGTGTCGTTGAAGGTCCTAAAACACAAAGCCTTTTACCTTTCTTTGGTGGTCTCTCTCTGATCTATCACTGTGATTTTATTTGCGATGTAATGCTGTCCCAAGTATACATACATGCATATTATTTATTAACATTAGCATGATCTTTACAGTTCATCTTTAGATTACACCGTGACGGCTCTAAGTGCACACAGAACTTTTAACTCTGATGCAGCACCACGAAGGTGACGTAGTTAGTATTTCATAAACACACACGCATCTCTGATTCATCTCTTCCAGAACAATGGGAATGCTCCATCAGACTCTTATTTTCTTATTTTACTTCTGCACACGCAGACGTTTTACCAATGCTCTCTGCGCTCATCTTGCTGAAGGGAAAAGAGACTGTGGTTGCCCTTTCTTTCTATGTCCTCATTTTCAGTGTAAGCAGTCAATACAGGGAAGTAGCATGAGAATGTGGCTGAGTCCCTCGGCCTTTCTTAGAACACAGTCGTCTTCTTTTTGCCTTGTAGGCAAGTTGAAGAGTGCTTGCAGAGGCGAAGTGCGGTCCAAAGCCTCCATGTGCTTGAACTCACTGGATCCTCTTGACAACCCCACCTGACAGGTGAGGTACTTATACTTTTCAGAAAAGGATTGGAGGCACTGGGAGGTTAAATGACTTGCCCAGGGCCTCAGAACCTGCCCCCGGCAGAGCTGGGATGCTGGCCTAAGCAGTCTGGCCCTGGAGTCCTAGCTCTGCTCACTAGGCTCACCTGTTGCTCAGGACAAATCAGGAGAAGACCTGGGGGAGTTGTACCCCTCTCCCTCCCCCTGTGTCTTTATTTGGGTCTATATATCAGGGCTGGGGTGGGCACAGCGTCTGTCCATTCCAGTGGGAATCCATAACATCACTTCCTTCAAAAGTTACCTTTGCTTGAGCCCAGATAAAGGGCTTAACTAACATTTTAAAGATTATGAGGGGGGTGAAGTTCAGCCTTAGAGTCTGCTGGGGCCAAATGAGTTGGGGGAGGGCAGCTGGGGTTCTGATGAAGCCCCTTCCTCTCAGCTGTTGTTGGGTTTGGGGGTGGGAGAGTTTGCACGGGAACCAGGCGGCGAAGCCCCAGCTTGGTTTTCCTTGTCCCTTAATGAAAGGTACGCACGTGCACACATGTGTGTGCACACACACACATGACCCAGCTCTGCCTCCAGGGCACGTTCTTAGACACCACGTCTCCTTTTCCCCAGTGTGACTCAGAAGTGGTTCCCACCCGCCGCCTGGAAAGGCGTTGCCTGCAGGTTCACTGGGTCAAAGGAAAAGCCAGAGCACTGGGCTGCAGGCGTCAGGGGGAGCAAGGATGGCTGGGAGGAGGGAAGTGACAACTCCCTGTGGGGCTTGTGTCAGTAGGGGAGGGCAGGGAGGGCGGGGAGGGCGGGGAGGGTGGGGGTTGTGGAGCAGAATGAAAGGTCAGGGATCTCACACCGGAGGGATGAGCAGGATCCGATGAGCATTTGACCCAAGGTCCCCGGAAGCTGGAGGGAGCCCTGTGATGCCCAGTGATTTTATAGCGGCCCTAAATGGTTCATCAGCACCCAGTCATCTAATCCTGTTCAGCCATCTTTATGACATTGTTATAGCAAAGCTAGTTACCTTTGCCCCAGGTAGCATGTGCCTTCAGATTAGCCATCCAAACTGGGTTATATCAGATGAGAGCTGAGCCTCCCCGCTGTTAGCATGCAGGTTATGGGACAGAAAGCCCCAGTCCCTCCTACCATGAAGACATCTGTATCTGGTACATTGATACAGTTTGAGAGTCCTGCAGACACGAATGTCAACATCCCATCATTTAGAAACTAAAGACAAAAGTGCAGTCATCCCTCAGGATCTGTGGGCAGTTGATTCCAGGGCCCCCTGGGACATCAAACTCTGTGGATGCTCAAGTCCTTTCTATACAGTGACATAGAACGAAGGTCCTCTACACCTGAGGCTTTTGCGGCCCCTGAATCCAGGGCGGTGGAACTTGCTGTCCAGACAACCAATGGTACAGGGTAACTGGATACCGACTCCTGAAGATTGGAGCCTGGACTTAGAGAAACGACATCAGTGCAGGAAAGCTCTGGCTTAAAGTGATGTTTTTACAATTTTCACAGCACTTTCTTTCCACTGTGGGTTTTCTTTTTTCCCCAGAAGGCAGAAGGCATACTCTCCTTTTCTCCATCTTTGCTGTGGTCTGGTGCCTTGAGGGGAATCTTACTGACCAGCGACAGAGCGGGGCAGAGAGAGCTCTCTTTTCTCTCCTGTGTCCTTTTTTGGGTTGTAACACTCTATTTCTCTCTGGATGTATTGTTTGGAGAATATCAGGCCCGTTATCTGATGCCTGACGCAAATGTTATACAGTGTTGTTAATGTCACAGGACTGACAAAAGATGACGAGGGAGAGGGCCCCAGCAGATGGACGGGTTTTACGTTTCATCCCCCCATAGGCCATTCTTAACAGCCCAGAGCACATAGCAGCCACTCTGTCGGTGTGTCAAACAAGAATTCCCCCAAGGGCTATTGTAGGGTCCTTACTCCTTCTCGGGAAATTTGTTTTTTCTTAGTTCTCTTTTATCCTCCTCAAAAAATGCTTGTAGACCCAGAACTGAGGGACAATAATTGTTGCTCCCTTTCAACAGAAAGGTCAAGGTCCTTTGTTACAAAGCCCAGACAGGTTTTATGGCCCAGATAAGGCTGATCTCCTCTGAAGAGCAGTGGAAAGTTAATTCACACCCCCACCCCCTGCCGGCTGTCACTTTTGGCCAATTTGAGTGAGAAAAGGGGGCTCGTGGGTTTGAGCCTATGAAAACACACAAGAATGGGCTCTCACTTTTTTTTTTAATAGACAGACAAAAGAGACCCCAAAATGTCAGTGCTGGACCTTAAAGAGAAGTTCTGTTAAAAAAAAAAAAAAAAAAAAAGCTATTTTCTCCTTTTGTTATATTATCTTCTGTCAACTGTTTTTTCATAGTTATCAGTTATTATTGTCTCCAGCAAAGACTCTGACACTATGATGATACAGTTATGTTTATAAAAGATAGGGGAGGGACTTCCCTAGTGGTTTGGTGGTTAAGAATCCACCTCCCAAGGCAGGGGATGTGGCTTTGATGCCTGGTCAGGGAGCTGGGATCCCACAGGCTGTGGAGCAACTAAGCCTGTGCACCGCAGCTAGTAAGCCTGAATGCTGCAACTGCTGAAGCCTGCACATATTCTGAAGCCCGTGCTCCACAGTGAGGACCCAGAGCAGCGCCCCTCAACCCAACAAAAATGGGGGACCTGCTCTCATCTAGGCTTGCAGGTTTCTTCTGGCTTTAACACAGGAGAGCTGAGTGTGGAATGCTCAGCAGCTGGAGGCTGAACCCTGGCTGGCTGACCCCCACCCCTGAATTCATCTCCACCAGCCACCAATGAGATCGAAAGCATCACTTGGCCGTATGGCCACCACGGACCATCCCTTTCAGGTTGTTGTGGGTTGCCATGGAAACAAAGACGTCTTAATGTTAAGAATAATTTGCTCCTTAATGGAAACAGTCTCTCTCTAAAGGAAGGTTAACTTGGAAACCATCAGAGTCATCCCTATTTGCTGGCCCCACCACCCCTGTCCTATTTTCATCTGCTTGCCTGGAGGTCTTAATTTTGATGATGTATGAGGTGTCAGCCAGAAGGCCTTGTGCTCTGCTGTGAAGCACTATAAAAAGGCAGATGTATGACTGTGTCATCCACAAATACCCTAGAAAGTTAAGTGTTAAACCAATGTTAATAATAAATGTTTCCCTCCGAAGTAGGTTACGGCAGCATCACCAAAGCTGTTTAAAATGTAACAAACCAATAAACTCTCAGGGAGCTGAAGGATGTCTACCCCTGCCATGGTCCCTGCAATGCAGCCAGGAAAGTTGTTAAATGCCAGCCCATCTGGTCTGCTTGGAACCTTTGGATAGAAACCCTCCAAACATCTGAATTTGATCCCTACAAACGAGAAGTCCTGGGACCAGAAAGCCCCCAGGGTATGCAGAAATGACTCTCTCAATGTCTTTTTGAGGAAACAAGGCCCTGACCCACCACACTGACTCAGCCTGCCCACCCCCACCATTTTGCTCATAGGCTCTCTTGATTTAAATGGAAGAAGACGTTCCGAGGTCCTCCTGGAAGAGGGCTTGGCAACTCACTCCAGTATTCTTGCCTGGAGAAACCCCAAGGACAGAGGAGCCTGGCAGGCTGCAGTCCGTAGGGTCGCAAAGAGTTGGACACGACTGAAGCGACTTAGCACACACACACGCTCTAAGTCCTGCCTGACCTCCCACCTCTGGGTACTGTGTTGATCATTTAGCAAGCTGGTCTTGACTTCCTCCTCCTGCAGGGGTTTGCCTGAAGAGATCCCCCCAGGTGAGGAGTCTGTAAGAAGAACCGCATGCTCATGTGAATACTTGGAAGCTTACTTGGCCAGGTCCCATAGTTGTCCTGTCTTTGCTCAAGAAAATTCCAAGCTGAAATTCTATAGTCCAGCCCCTGTGGAGGTAAAGTCCTAACCAGTTCCTCATCTTCTCTTGCTCCTCATCCAGTAGTAAGATCGGTGGTTGTCATGGCTCTTGCTGTTTTCTCCTAGAAGGTTCTTCCTGGTCCAAGAAAAAAAGTCAGCACCATTGAGAAGATGAGAGCCAAAATGCTCCAGTGGCAAGCTGGGTTCCCGGGAAGCAGACCCCGAGGGGAGATTCTAGTGAAAGTGATTCATTAGGATGTGTCCCGTAGGGTGGGGAGTAAGCCTGGGAAGGGGAGGAGGGCAGACAGAGGCATGCATGTCAGGCCACACAGCCCCTCAGGCGCACTGTGGGTGACACCTAAGTGTCCCATCAGGGATGAGGGAATTGAAGAGTTCATAGCCCTCTGTCATCGGTTAAAGGGCTGCAGGGGCAGGACATGCAGGGAAGATGGCCAAGGCTGTTCCCGTTGCCCGTGGTCCATCCTCTGACACAGATGCCGGTGCTGCTGGGACAGAAGCCCCAGGAGGGACCTCATGCTCAGACATGCTAAACAGGGCCTTCCCGGTGGTCCAGTGGCTAGGACTCCACACTCCCAATGCATGGTGTCCAGTTCAATCCCTGGTCAAGGAATGAGATCCTACATGCCACAACAAAGATAGAAGATCCTGTGGGCCACAACTGAGACCTGGCTCGGCCAAAGAAAATAAATAAATATTTTTCAAAAGAAATCAGGTTGTTTAAAGGGGGGAAAAGTTACATTAAAAAAAAAAAGAAATGCTAAACAATCTGAGATGTTGACATAGGAACAACAGCCGCTGTCACATGCCCTACACACAGAAAAATAAAGCAAATAAAGGAACTCAAAGTTTACTTCTAGGTTCATGGACTTGTTCGTCACTCATTCGGACATTCAGCAAACATTTATTGAGCACCTGCTATTGTGCCAAAGGCAGGGGACTTTTTAAAAAGAAGGTAGCATCAATTTAGTGCTTGAAGGGCTAGGAGTATAACCGTGTGGGTTGGGGAATATGAACCTAACGGCCACCACCCAGCTCAGGCTCAGATCCCACTAGTCCTAACTTCTGTTCTGGTCTGTTCCACCTGGAAGCAGCTCTCTGTTGAATGATGTAATCCAGGGGCTTCAGGGCTGCGCTGTTTAATGTGAACATAGCACCTGGCCATCCCTGGATGAAAAGCACAACAGGAGTGTGAGGTATTAGTAGTGTTAAAAGTGGCATTTAGCAGCACTAAAATAAATAAGCGGACACCAGATTTTCGCTCTGCATTTAGGGAAATGTTCTGGGTCTCCAAGTCCCTTTATCTAAGAATCAAAGGCTCCCACTAGTTATAAAACATGCCTGCCCTGGTTTGTTTTAGGACCTGAGTATTTTCCTGGCATCCTCACATTGGTCAGTGCCCTGCTGATTCCAAGCAGTGTGGCTGTGTGGGCAGCATTTCAGCTACAGCTCAGGTGGGGTGACTTGAGGTCATGTCCATCTATTGCCCACGACCCACCAGTCATGGTCAGGAGGGAGGGACAAGGGAGGAGCAAGTGGAGACTAAGGGCAAAACCTTTTTCATTTGTAGGGTGAAAGAGGAAAAATGAGAGCAATCGCATCCCTCCATTCCTAGGACCCAAGACTCAACGATCAAAACAGACCCTGCCAGGTAAAATATACAGCACAGGGATAAATGATGAATACTTAAAACAGCTTATTTACTTCACTGTGCTGCCTTTCCTGTGAGATCTTAGTTCCCCAACCATGCTCCCTGTCGTGGAAGCTCGAAGTCTTAACCACTGGACCACCAGGTATGTCCCTGTTGAATACTGTTTAAAGTGTAAGAATGTCCTGAATATCTCCTGGGATATATATATATTAAGATATTCTTTGTTACTTATCTAAGATGCAGATGAAACTGGGCATCCTGTATTTTTCTTCTCCAGTGATCGCCAGAAGGAATTTACTCTTTTAATTCCTTATCTAGGTGAGAAATGGAAGACCAGAGATGTCTGGAGTCCATTTCAGGCCTGTGGGAGGTTCAGATCTCTGGAGTTGAGCCATTTATCTAAAGTCATCTAAAATCGGTTTTTAAGATTCTCCCTCAACTGTCCCTAGAGCTAGGAATGTGGACCCAAAATTGTTCTTTAACTCAGACCTTCGGTTACCTAATGCCAAGCAGGAAGGCCCACCTAGAGAGCACAACAGACAAATGCATTTGTGAGCAGGAAATCTGAAGCAGAGAAATGACCAGGAGAAGGAAATAGCAACCCCACTCCAGTAGTTTTGCTTGGGAAATCCCATGGGCAGAGGAGCCTGGCGGGCTACAGTCCACAGGGTCGCAAAAAGTCGGACACAACTTAGCAACTAAACAACAAGGACCTCTTAGCAGGGCTTCCGATTCCAGAATTCATGTGGAATTCCTTAGGTATTTAAAATCTGTGATAGGGTTACCTTGAGCTTATGAAGAAATTAAAACAATGCTTTATTTTTTTTTTAAGTACAAGAACGAAAAGCTCATCTAAAATTAAATGCCACAGGCGGGGACTTCCCTGGCAGCATGGTGGTTAAGACTCCGTGCTTCCAATACAAGTGATGCAGGTCCCATCCCTGGTAAGATCCTGCATGCCATGTAGCTTGGCCAAAAATAAATAAATTAAAAATGGTTTCCTCAGAGTGTATGCCCAGTAGTGGGACTGTTGGGTGAGGCACTTCCATACTGTTCTCCATAGTGAGTGTATCAATTTATATTCCCACCAACAGTGCAAAAGGGTTGCACCCTCTTCAGCATTTATTGTTTGTAGATTTTTTGATAAGGGCCATTCGGACAGGTATGAAGTGATACCTCATTGTAGTTTTGATTTGCATGTCTCTAATAATGAGCAGTGTTGAGCATCTTTCCATCTGTTTATTAGCCATCTGTACATCTTCTTTGGAGAAATGTCTAGTTAGGTCTTCTGCCCACTTTTTGATTGGGTTGTTTGTTTTTCTGGTATTGAGCTGCATGAATTGCTTGTATATTTTGGAGATTAATCCTTTGTCAGCTGTTTCATTAGCTAGTATTTTCTCCCAATCTAAGGGTTGTCTTTGCACCTTAGTTTCCTTCACTGTGCAAAAGCTTTTAAGTTTAATTAGGTCCCATTTGTTTATTTTTGTTTCTATTTCCATTATTCTAGGAGGTGGGTCCTAGAGGATCTTTCTGGGGAAAGAGTGTTGAAGAGTGTCCTGCCTATGTTTTCCTCTAAGAGCTTTATAGTTTCTGGTCTTACATTTAGGTCTTTAATCCATTTTGAGTTTATTTTTGTGTATGAAAAAAATGCTACATTCAGATTTAAAGCCGTGGAGAAGCTTCACCACCCCCAAGCGTCGGGCTTGTCAGCACCTTTTTGCTGGNTATGTTTTCCTCTAAGAGCTTTATAGTTTCTGGTCTTACATTTAGGTCTTTAATCCATTTTGAGTTTATTTTTGTGTATGAAAAAAATGCTACATTCAGATTTAAAGCCGTGGAGAAGCTTCACCACCCCCAAGCGTCGGGCTTGTCAGCACCTTTTTGCTGGCATAGCCCTTTCCCAGTCGTTACCTCATCTGAGCCTTGACGCCCGCAGACAGCACAGCTGTCATCCACCCTTTGGCAGGTCAGGATGATCCATCTGGAAGGGCCTGTCCAGAGCGATGGGGCTGGTGACAGAAACCTCACCTGTGGCCTCAGTTCTTCCCACCTGAACCAGCTGTTAAGCAGTGGGCTTGGAGCCAGATTCTGGCTTTGAGAGCCCAGGTCTGGAATGCCAGTCCCTGCCTTCCAAAGACTACCTGCTGGAGACCAAAGAGTCATCCCTTACATTCTTATTGAACAAGGATGATGTACTGGGATGTACCTCGTGACACAGCTGGGAAAGGGAGACAAGGTTTGGGTCTCCCTCCAGGGGGCTTCCCTTCTAGAGGTGGCATCAGATGGCAACAAGTGCTCGAGGCCAAAGGACCAGGTGGGAGGCAGGGCTGCTTTAGGGACGGTGAACAGGAAGCTCATTCTGGAGAGGGGGTGCCTGACCAACCCGCCTCCTGTCCCCTGTGGGCCCCCAGCTTTGCAGACAGAGCAACTGCTGAGCTCCAGAATGGGAAGGAGCTTGCCGTCCAAGGGCCAGCAGGTCGGAGTGTACCAATAAGGTGGAGAGAAGGGAGAGGCAGTCCGAGCACCCGGCAGGCTCAGTCTGTGGTCAGGAGCCTGGATTTTATTTGAATGATGACAGGGAAGCTGCTGGAAAGCTAGCCTTAGCCCAGGTTCTCACCTTCTCCTGTAAAGGTCATCAGAGAGAGAGAATAGGGGCTGAGGCAGAGTGGAGAGTGCACAGACTCATAGGTGACAGCCAGGTGTCCCTTTCTGGTAGAGGGTGTGTCAGGCGCCTGGCTGCTGCCGTCTGCTGTCCAAAGCTTGGCTCCTGAAGTCTGGGGTTTTCCCACAGTGTATGTTTTCATTTCCTGAAGCTCACGTGCTTCTCCAGAAAGCCAGGAGGAGTCCTAATGAAGTCTCAGGTCTCATAGCAGTCATTTTTAGGTCCTAATGACCTTTTAACACAGGCCAGGATGGTCCCATGTGCCTATGCAGAAGGCCAAGAAAAGACAGATCAGACTCTCCTGGGGATGAACAGACCCGAGCCCTGGCCCAGTGACTGACTCGGGAGAAAGTCAGTCGGGCACCTTGCCCATGGGCTGGATGAAAACATTTTGACCAGTGGTTCTCAGAGTGTGTGGCCCGCACATCATTATCAAGCGGGAACTTGTTAGAAACGCTAAAGCAGAGATTCAGCTTTCTATATTTGAACATGTACTCTAGATGATTCTCATACTCAATAAAGCTTGAACACCACTCAGAAGAAAGCTGGGTGGATGGTTAAAAAAACCTTGGTTTGGCTAAGACTTGGTTCAAATTAGAGCAAAAACAGAAAACTTCATGGCAGGGGGATGTGGGATGTAGTCTGTGCCCCAAACTCAACCAAACACAGAGACTAATACCCGAGTTATAACTTCTCAACCTAACAAAACTACGTCACGAAACTTTACTAATAAAAAGTAATCTCAGGCTACTTCTCCCAACCAGGTTCCATGGCCCCAGTTTATTCTTGGTGCACTCTGGAGACTCCTGGAGCCTGCATGCATTGCTTCGTTCATTCCCACAGTCTTAGCTGCTGAAGATACAAAGATAACAAAAAACCCACAAAACCCCTTCCTCCACCCTCAGATAGTCTGTTTCAAGGAGAGGTGTATAATTTGTGAATGAAAAATTATAGGGCAGGGTAATCAGTATTGCTACTACCAGGGCGCTCTGGGTTGAAGTGGGACTCCCCGCCTAGGGTAGGGAGGAGGAGGTCTCAGCCAGGCCTGGAGGAACAGAAACACTGGGGTGGGGCAGGGGTTAATCCAGTTCAGCCAGTCTAGTGTCTGAGTCAGATCATGACGCAGAAGGATGGGAAAGCTGGAGTTCACAGTCGTAACTGCCCCCTGAGAACAGAATTATCTGCAGAGCCCAGATACACCCTGTGACCACAAGTGTGTGCTGGAGGGGGCAGGGTGTTGACTGGAGGAACCACGGCACCACTGGCAGCTCCAGCCTCCAAATTACTGACCAGCGGCTACATTCCCAGCTCTTCTTTCTGCTGAGTGTTCCTGTGAGCGTTGGCCTGTCCCCAAACCTGGGAACCTGTTCTCAGTCCTATCTCCCCTACACCTGCACACCTCACTTCTATCCCAGCATTTTGTCCTTTTGGAAGTACTTTCAACTGACTGTACTGATCTAGAAAGGCCTAGGAATAAGCCCCCATCCACGCAATCAACAGCCTCAATCTTTAGCACGGTCTTAGCAGTTCTACTCAGATGCACNGCACACCTCACTTCTATCCCAGCATTTTGTCCTTTTGGAAGTACTTTCAACTGACTGTACTGATCTAGAAAGGCCTAGGAATAAGCCCCCATCCACGCAATCAACAGCCTCAATCTTTAGCACGGTCTTAGCAGTTCTACTCAGATGCACGTCATAGTGGTCCCCCTTTTGGTCATTTGTTCATTCAAAACTATTGTGCCAGGCTCTGATCCAGAGGGCTCCTGTTACTGATGGTTAATAATTATGGGGTTAAGTTCTTAAAGATTTTCTTTGATGTGGACCACTTTTAAAGTCCTTATTGAATTTATTACAATATTGCTTCTGCTTTGTGTTTTTAATTTTTGGCCAAGCGGCATGTGTGATCTTAGCTCCCTGACCAGGGATCGCACCCACACTGCCTGTATTGCAAGGTGAGGTCTTAACCACTGGACAGCCACGGAAATTCCTGCTGTAACTTTTAGTCTCACTAGCAATGAAAAATGTGACAATGAACTACTATTTCGCACCAAACTAAGACTTTGTTTTAAAGAAAATGCTTGGTACTAGTGAGGAGGCTGTGAGAAGGGGCACCTCCAACATTATCATTAGTAATGGCTGTCACCTGGGAAGTCCCCAGGCTGTCTTTCGGATCCAGGTCTGTTCTATAAGCCTGGCCCGTTTGGGACATCCTATCTGAAAAGCAGCTTGACAATATGTATCAGAAACTATTTAGATGTTAAAACCTATTAACCCAGAAGTTCATTTGGAAGTTTATTCTAAGGAGATTATCAGGAACGTAGACAGAGATTTATACCAGCTACCATTCATTGAGCACAGACCACGCATGCACCAACAAAGATTTCACCCAAACACTGTTTTCCATGGCAAAAAAAAATTAGAAACAGGCTACTTTTACAATAATAGAGAATGTTTAAACAAATTAGAGCAAGTCATAGAACATAAAACTGTTCATTAAAAACTCTTTAAAGAATTTTAAACGCCACAGGAAATATTCTTGTATGTGCAGTATGCTTCTAACTTACAAAAATATATAGTTAATATAAATGCATTTAAAATAAATAAAATACTACTGGATAGAATGGAAACTTTTTTTTTTTTTTTGGCTGAGCTGTGTGGCCTGTGGACTCATAGCTCCTCAACCAGAGATCGAACCTGCGCCTCCTGCGCTGGAAGCACAGAGTCCTAACCACTGTATTGCTAAGAATTCTCCAAACTTTCATTTCCTTACCGCTTTCGGCGTTTTTGTATCGTTTCCCTACCATAACGAAAAGGTGACAAAGCACACATGCGCAGTACAAAGGCACGTGTGCGCGTGCGCACACTCACGTGACTTCCATTTCCGCGTGAGGAGAGCCGTATCATGTTCTTTCTTAAGACGGCTGCCTCCTGGTCCGGTCCTGGTGAGTCACCCAACTCGTCTAGGTTTTTAATTTTCTCTTTGCAAAATGACTGTGATAATCCCAGCCTCTCCACCAAACAAGATAGTTGTATGTTGCTACTGCCTCCTGCCTGTAAAACCCCAGGTGAATGCTAATTACTGTTATTACTAACACACCAATGCATTTTGGGAGAGGTGAGTTCCAGTGACGGTGGCATCTCCGCAAAAACAAACAAACAAAAACCACGACTCAAATAACCTAGGAATGGTTTCCTGGGACATGAAGCCTTCATTTCACATAAAGTCTCTCCTTGCCAGAAACCTTCCTCCTGTGTATCCCTATGCAGGTACTATTGCTGGTACCAAATGACTTGAAAGCTCGGTAGTAGGGAGCGTTTGTTTGTCATATATGTCAGCTGGGGTTTGGCTGATCTTTACTGAGATCAGCTGAGTTGGGTTAAGGTTGCTTTTTTTTTTAATTTTAAATTATTTATTTGGCTGTGCCAGGTGTTGTGGCCTGTAGGGCTTTTTTTTTTTTTTTTAAGTTGTATCTCACGGGATTTTCAGCTGCAGCATACGAATTCTTAGTTGTGGCTTGTGGGATGTAGTTGGACCACCAGGGAAGTCCCCAGGCTGTCTTTCAGATCCAGGTCTGTTCGATAAGCTTGTCATCTTCCAGGGACCAGCAACCTAGCTGGGGCATGTTCTTTTCCTGGTGATGGGAGAGGCATAAGAGGACATGCCCAGTCACACAAGCACATTTCAGACCACTATGTGGTCACCTCTGCTCCTTCACCCTGGCCAAGCCTAAAATCAAGGGGCAGGGAAGCTCCCTCCCCCACCCCCTGGAGTTTCCGGGGGGATCTGCAGAGTTACGGGGCAAAGAGTGTGGATGCCGCAGAGGGTGAGGAGTTGAGACTAATTCAGCCTAGCACAAGGAGGGTGGGGAAGGTAAAATGAACCACGAAGCTGTCAGCTCTGTTCAGACTGAAGGCAAGGAGGGAAAGAGGTGGGAAGTCCTGGCTGTGACCTGTTGGAGGCAGCCCGGAAATGCCTACTCTGCGTCCCTTGTTGATACAGCCAGCATTCATTGGGAGTTTGCCTTGGAACATGGTGAAGCTCTGAGTTGGGACAAAATGTAGGTGACAATGAAGGCAGGACTCTGGTCCCTCATTATTTTCCTAAAATTTTTTTTTCCACACCTGCAGCCCATTGCTGGGTTTTAAATGCACTTCCATTTGCAGCTTTCCTGTCTTGTGTTGCTGTGGTTTTGAAAGGTGGCATGTACTTAAAAAAATTTTTTTTATTGAAGTATAGTTGATTTACAGTATTGTGTTAATTACTGCTATACAGAAAAGTCAATTATACATATATACACATTGTTTTCATATTCTTTTCTGTTACTGGTGTATCACAGGATATTGAATATAGTTTGACATGCTATACAGTAAGACTTGTTATTTATCCATTTTATGTATTATCATTTGCATCTGCTAACAGCAAACTCCAAGGCCATCCCTCCTCCCACCTTGGTAACCACTATTCTATTTTCTGTGTCCATGATTCTGTTTAATTTGTGTCGATTTTAGATTTTACATATGAATAATATCATATGGCAGAAAGTGAAGAGGAACTAAAAAGCCTCTTGATGAAAGTGGAAAAGGAAAGTGAAAAAGTTGGCTTAAAGCTCAACATTCAGAAAATGAAGATCATGGCATCTTGTCCCATCACTTCATGGGAAATAGATGGGGAAACAGTGGAAACAGTGTCAGACTTTATCTTTTTGGGCTCCAGAATCACTGCAGATGGTGATTGAAGCCATGAAATCAAAAGACACTTACTCCTTGGAAGGAAAGTTATGACCAACCTAGATAGCATATTGAAAAGCAGAGACATTATTTTGCCAACAAAGGTCCTTTTAGTCATGGCTATGGTTTTTCCAGTAGTCATGTATAGATGCGAGAGTTGGACTGTGAAGAAGGCTGAGCGCTGAAGAATTGATGCTTTTGAACTATGGTGTTGGAGAAGACTCTTGAGAGTCCCTTGGACTGCAAGGAGATCCAACCAGTCCATTCTAAAGGATATCAGCCCTGGGTGTTCTTTGGAAGGAATGATGCTAAAGCTGAAACTCCAGTACTTTGGCCACCTCATGCAGAGTTGACTCATTGGAAAAGACTCTGATGCTGGGAGGGATTGGGGGCAGGAGGAGAAGGGAATGACAGAGGATGAGATGGCTGGATGGCATCACTAACTCGATGGGTGTGAGTTTGAGTGAACTCCGGGAGATGGTGATGGACAGNAGTACTTTGGCCACCTCATGCAGAGTTGACTCATTGGAAAAGACTCTGATGCTGGGAGGGATTGGGGGCAGGAGGAGAAGGGAATGACAGAGGATGAGATGGCTGGATGGCATCACTAACTCGATGGGTGTGAGTTTGAGTGAACTCCGGGAGATGGTGATGGACAGGAATCGTGCTGCGATTCATGGGGTTGCAAAGAGTCGGACACGACTGAGTGACTGAACTGAACTGAATGTCATATGGTATTTGTCTTTCTGACTTAACTTTGTCTAGTATGATCTCTAGTTGCAGTCATGTTGCTGCAAACAGCATTATTCCATTCCTTTTTATGGTCGAGTAATGTTCCATTGTATGTACATACCACATCTTCTTTATCCATTCATGTGCCAGTGGACATTTAGGTTGCTTCCTTGTCTTGGCTGTTGTGCAGCTTGAACATACGGGGCATGNCTAGTTGCAGTCATGTTGCTGCAAACAGCATTATTCCATTCCTTTTTATGGTCGAGTAATGTTCCATTGTATGTACATACCACATCTTCTTTATCCATTCATGTGCCAGTGGACATTTAGGTTGCTTCCTTGTCTTGGCTGTTGTGCAGCTTGAACATACGGGGCATGTATCTTTTTGAATTATAGTTTTGTCTGGACATATGCCCAGGAGTGGGATTGTGGATCATATGGTCATTCTATTTTTAGTTTTCCAAGAAGGTGGCATGTATTTTTATCATCTCAGGATTGTATCTCAAGCACTTCCCTCATGTGTAAACGTGCTTCTGATCAGAATTCTCTCTGGCAAAATCAAATGGCTGTGTTCCCAGTCTGGACTGTCAGGATCCATCTGATGGTGTGGTCTGTCATCTAGAAAGGAGGGCCGCCTGCCAAGACAACACCTGAGGAAGGTGGGGAGTGGCGGAGCTTCTACATACGTGCACTAGCTGAGGAGGTGCCTCAGAAGAGACAGCGGGAGTGGAGAGGTCAGAGAGAGAGCCAAGGCTTGGTAGCTGGGAGGCAGCTGGCCCTGCATGGGATGTGGGCGGTGGCTCTGGACTCATGGGAGTTTTAAGGAAGTGTTGGCTGAAAGGAAGCAAATAGAACCCTCCAGAGTCCTACAGGACCAAGTCCCTGATTGCTCCCTTCATGCTTCTCTGTGCTAGGATCTGAGTCTTAACACGGATGAGCAGGGCCTGGGTGGAGAGACCACATGTGCCCTGTGACCCTGGAAGATGGAAACTAGCATAGACCAAGGGCATTACTCCAGTGAGAGAGTCTCAGGGAAGATGATTCTCTTNAAGTCCCTGATTGCTCCCTTCATGCTTCTCTGTGCTAGGATCTGAGTCTTAACACGGATGAGCAGGGCCTGGGTGGAGAGACCACATGTGCCCTGTGACCCTGGAAGATGGAAACTAGCATAGACCAAGGGCATTACTCCAGTGAGAGAGTCTCAGGGAAGATGATTCTCTTTACTTGGAACCAGATGATTCGGCAAACTACCAAACAGAGTCCTCCTTTTCCTTCTGAAAAGAAACAGATACATAAGAGAAAAAGTACCTCGTGTGGATTTCTGCCAAACAGGGCACAGGTCCCTGTTAGGTTGGCACCTTCCTGGCAGGAGCTCCCTGGAACTGTTAAAAGTTGAGGCTTGGGCCAGAGTCTAATGATGAGAGAACCCGTCAGACACATCCCCAGACACTGGATGAGCACTGCTCAAAACCATCAAGGTCATCGAAAACAAGGAGCGTCGGAGAAAGTGACTGCCACAGCCAAGAGGAGGCTAAGGAGCCTGAGGACTGCAGGAACCTGTGTGGGATCCCGCACCAGAACAAGACCTTAGGAAAAAGTTCAGGAAATCCAGATAAACTGTGGACTTCCATTAAGAATAATGGTCAGTTCTAGTTCATTAATCGTAACAAGTAGACCATCCTAACGTAAGATGTCTGTGACAGGAGAAACTGGATAAGAGATGTTTTGGGACCCTCTGTGCTTTCTTAATTTTTCTATAAATCTTAAACTGTATGTTAACAACAACAACTACAAAACTATTAAAAAATAAGTGGGGAGGTTGAAGGCAGACTTGGAAGCCAGCCAGCCGGGGATCCAGTCCCAGCCCCTCCTTGCCTCGGGCAAGTCGCTAGACCCTTTCTGCCGCACCTCCGTTTCCTCCTCAGGAAGCAGGACTCCTCACAGGATCTGGGATTGTCCTGGGGACAGAATGAGTTAAAACTTGCCAAACTCTGGAAGAATGTGCCTGGCACCAAACAAGTGCCACACGTGCTTGTTTGGTACGTAAATAAAACTGTAGGTGTGGATTTACCTCAGATGTCCTGGAAAACAGAAGGAAGTGTACAGTAGCTTGAGTTTTAGTTTTCCTTAAAAAAAAAAAAAAAAAAAAAAAGGCATGCTCAGGGCTCAGTTTGGGCTCCTCTGTCCCAGAAATTCCGTGACCCTGCCCCCTCCCTCTGGCTTGGCCTGAATTTGGTTCTTCCTGTTCTTTCTCCCAAGGGATTCCCATTCTCTGCCAGGTTCAGACAGGATGACTCAGCCTGGAAACCTCCCTTCAAAAGGCACATCAGCACAGGCAGATCCCCTGCCCGCTTGCCTGTCCTAGCCCTTCTTCCCTGGGAGGGTGCTGTGGCATCTAGTTTCCAGCAATGGCCCCGAGATACCTCTGGCCTCACCCTCTTCCCCCAGACACACAGCCACAAGCCCTCTAGTCAACTTTCCTGCCTACGCTGGTGCCCTTCCAGCTCAGAGAGCTAAAGAGGAGACATCCCCGCCCAACAGGATGCTTGGGAAATGCGTGTGTTCCTTACTGCTCAGGAAGAGGTCTTTCTCTAAAGAACAATCGAAACTTTGTCCAGAGCATTGCGAGCTTGCTGTGAGTCATCTTCCTGTGAGCATCTGGAAAAGAGCCTTGTGTCCAAGCAGAATTGGAAGCACACCTCTACTGTTTCCTTTAGTCAAGAACTTGAGTTCCTGGAGCTGTTTCCTGCCCCCGCTGATGGCCCCGGTCCCTCTCTGGGGCTACCAGGTACAACCAAAGCCAAGCTCTACAGTGTGGCAGAAAACAAAAACCTGAAGCTTCGGAGTGACGCTGAATCTCCCAGTTGCTTTCCCTGGTGGGTTCCCCTGCTTTTTTTTTTTTTTTCCTAAAGAGGCTTATTTCTTGTTTAGAGACACTGGTGAAGGGGGTCATTGACATGCCCCTCTGTTTACAGGTGAGGAAGCCAAGTGCTTCTGGAGACAAAAAAGATGTCAGACACATTTCCCGTTTGGAGAAGGGGTTGCAACTCCTCATCCACATTCTAGCTGGAGTTAACTTGTTTTTTTCTTTGCTTTTCTTTGCCAGCATTTGGCAGTGACCTACATAGACCACATGCCTAATAATAACTTGAGCTTTATTAGCACCCAGCATTCAAGGGCCTCTGGGAATTTGGCAAAAGGCAGTATTTAGTAAATCATCTGCTTGTTGCAAACAGACTTTGCACTTCTGGAGCAGCCTTTCAAGAGGAGAGGTTGCTGGCTGGGAGTTATCAGTACAGCGGTCACTTGTCTATTTTCCTCTTCATCTTTTTACCTGGAAATCTCCAAGACCATGGGTCACTTGTAAAGGGTTGATATTGGAGACAGGTAACCACTAGTCTGTCTCAGGTATCGACTTATCAGAATGGCTTTTGGCCAAGAGTACCCACCCAAAGTTCTACCCCCTACTCCTGCTTCTGATTGGTCAGGCATTGCCCCTGAAGCTGCAGCTTGAGGGGAAGGTCCAGGGAGTTCCAGGGAAGGGTTCTAGGTGGTGGGACAATGACTGTTCCAAGTGACAGGAAAATAATTCAGTATTTAACCAGCTGACTGTCAACCCTATATGCTCACATATTCTCAGTTCCTAGGAGTACAGATCCATGCCATGTGGCTTAACATAAGCTTGTTCCTAAGTGTACGTGATGGCAGATCAAGGAGTAGAACTGTTTGGATTCAAGAGCCTTGAGGATTTCATTTGACTGTGTCTTAGCTCCTCTGTGGTCCACTGGAGTGATGGCCAGGTGTAAGAAGAAGAGTGGGTGCAGGTCATAAATGTTAACACAAGATAAAGCGAGGGAAGCCCAAGAGGGTCCCTAAGTCCAAAGGATGGTGTAAAATTAGACATGAGAGACAGCGCAGGACAGAGCAGATGCTGGAAAGATCCTAGGACCAGAGGGTCGGGAGGATCAGAGTGTCCTGAAGCAAGAGGGTCTAAAACACTTGTCTCAAAAGTATCATCACTTGCTGCCAGGGAAGCTTAGCCATGGTTAAAAATGTCAGGAGGGTGGAGCTACTCAATTCTCAGCAGTTCTTAGAAGTGCCTTGTGAAAAGATTTTCCCCAAGTGTTTCCCCTGCAACACACCCAGCAAGCTGTTTCTAGAAAAGTTGTCCCAGGTGCCAAAGCTGGTTTTACTTAAGAAGGACCATTGTTTGAAGGGCTGCTTCCCACAGGCAAAAAGCATGATTCGATTGGGGAGGGGGTCATTTCCATCACAGAATCCAAATTCTCTAGGACTTTGGCCATCTCAGAGCAGGATAGCTTTATAAATTTGTACCAATACCATAATTTTCAAAGTGGTCTTGAAGGCACTGGAGTTGCAAGAAGTCTTCTGATGGACGCAGATTGCTTTCCAAATATATGAGTCCTTTCTTCTACTCTTCTCAGTGAATGCCACACAATCCTCCAACCATCATTTAGGGAAAACTAATTCCTTCTTACTGGTAACTTATTAAGTGAGTCATTAAGGATGACTGAATTTGTGAACCAAAATTAGCATGTGCCCAGAATACTTTTATTCAGCATTTTACCCCAAATCCTGTCATGCATGCAACATGTGGCAACTTGCAAAGCTGCTAGGCCTGCAGAACTGTTGACAGCCAAATGCCCACACTTAGGAGGAAGCGAGTTTTGTTTTCTCTCCTGTCAGTTTGCTGCTACTGTGTTTCTGTGTGGTTGGTTTTTAGATGGCCTGATCTTTATGAACTGTGGTGTTGGAGAAGACTCTTGAGAGTCCCTTGGACTGCAAAGAGATCCAACCGATCCATCCTAAAGGAGATCAGTCCTGGGTGTTCTTTGGAAGGAATGATGCTAAAGCTGGAACTCCAGTACTTTGGCCAACTCATGCGAAGAGTTGGCTTATTGGAAAAGACCCTGACGCTGGGAGGGATTGGAGGCAGGAGGAGAAAGGGACGACAGAGGATGAGATGCCTGGATGGCATCACCAACTTGATAGACATGAGTTTGAGTGAACTCCAGGAGTTGGTGATGGACAGGGAGGCCTGGCGTGCTACGATTCATGGGGTCGCAAAGAGTCGGACGCGACTGAGTGACTGAACTGAACTGAACTGAACTGATCTTTGTGATGTTTAGGATTCTATATTCACCACCTCAGTATCTTGGCCCTGTAATTTTCTGATAACTAGATTGGAAGATACATTGTGGCTCAGATGTTTACATAATGCTATAGCCTCCCCCAAAAGCAAGCTGCTTGTACATTGACACTTTGTTATCTTAAACACTGTTATTATATATATATAGTGAAAGAAAGTAAAGTTGCTCAGTCATGTCCAACTCTTTGCGACCCCATGGACTGTGGCCTACCAGGCTCCTCTGTCCATGGGATTTTCCAGGCAAGAATACTGGAGTGGGTTACCATTTCCTTATCTAGGGGATCTTCCTGACCCAGGGATTGAGTCCGGGTCTCCCACATTGTAGGCAGACGCTTTACCATTTGAGCTACCAAGGAAGCTATTGCTGTTCTCAGGGAAGATCTTTCAAATGTAATTTTATTTTTTAAATAGGCTATAAGTTCCTACCATTCAAAAGTCAAAATATCCAAAAGTATAATGGAGAAGTTCTGCTCTCTGTGCTACAGTCTGCTTGGATCCTCCACCCTGGCAGTCACCACTTGTTTCTAGTATTTCTTTGGGCAAATAGACAGTTTTCATATTTCCCTTTTAAGGGAAGGTTTTAAATATTTCACTAGCACACAAAGCTCCCTTGACCCCACACGAGGAGGTAAAGTTAGACGTGGTAGATAAATTCAGAAGTGACTCCAGGAGACTGAGCTTGCCTCTGAAGCCTGTCTTCTAGGGCCATCTTTTTACGTAGCTTGTTCTTGGGAAATGATGGGATAGAATTGTCTCCTGAGTCCCTGGTGCTGTTTTCCCGTCTGCATCACCCCATTTCAACAATCCCACGAAAGTCTCCGACAGAGGCGCACGTTTTGTTCTCCACCCCCGCCTCCGTCAAACACACCTGTCTAGGCCCCATCTCCACAGTGCCTGTGGGGATAGGTAGATGGACTCTGCTGTGTATACGGAATTTCAGGAAGAAGTGACTGGCTCCTTCCAGTCAAGGTTTCTTCGGGCTGGACGCAGTCCTTCAACACGAGTCTGATGGGAAAAGCTGACACTGGAGGATGTCCCAGGTGTACGATATTCAGCTTATTGATGGAGTGTTTACTGTGTGCCAGGCGCTATGGCGGGTGCCAGCTCAAAGGGCGAGCAGGACACGGTGCCTGCCCTCATGGGCCTCAGGAGGGGGGTTACAATACGCTGTGGGAAGAGCTGTGAGAATGCAGAGCGCAGAGAAGGCATCACGGGGGGAGGCCTCAGGAAAGCCGAGATAAGAGGGGCAAGTAGACTCAGCCAGGCAGTGAGTGGGGGTCCGAGGCAGCATCGTCTGCAGAGAGTTCCTTTCTCCTGTCCCGCAGCGTTCTTTTCTGGTGGGACCTCATGGAGATAATTCTAGTGGCGAAAGGAGTGACTTGAGTAGAGATGTAGGGGCCAGAGGAGCTGGAGGTGCTCGGGAGTGGGTAGAGGCCGGGAACCCTTCCCGTCTGGACACAGCCCTGGTGGTGCTCCGCGCAAGGGCAGGCAGGGGGCGGTGCTACCAGGAAAGAGGAAACGCAAAGCCTTCCTGCCTGGCTCTGTACCTGGCTGTGGAAGCCTCAGGAAATACCGTGGCAGTGGGAGCGTCAAAGGAAAGGTCTTGAAATGCCAGTGAGTCAGAAAGTGAGGCAGTCCAGTTCCCAACAGCAAGTAGATGGCCAGTTCAAAACAGGGTAACCTGGGGAGGAATTCTGTACAAAGGTGTGGGCGGCTGCACCCCGGGGCCCAAAAGAAGGAAGGAGATTAGGGACAGTTACCAGAGTCTTGCAGGACCCAGTGTCTTGTTAGTTTCCTGGGTCTTGAAAGGAGCAGTGACCTTGGGCAGAGGTGAGCCTGCAGGGAGGGAACCAGGGGAAGCAGTCCCCCCCAGTAGCACTGTCCTTCCCTCTGCCAGGCCTCAGGTAGTGGGACCCTGCCTTAGAAGAGCATGTGGGGCCTGTAGCTGAGGCTCCGGGCAGAGAGGCCCCTGGGGTCAGGGAGGGGGCGACAGGAAGCAGGAAGGGAACCCACCACACCTGCATTCACTGTGGCTTGCTGTGGCAGGAGACCAGACAAGATGGTTTTTCTTTATGCTTTTCTCCCTTTTCCTAATGGTCTCAAAATGAACACACATGACTCTGGATTGGAGAAACTGTGATTTTTAATTTTAAAAGGCGAAAGCACAAACCACATCAATAGTAATAGCAGCAAGGAATGTGTCCCCAAGGAGACCCCCAGCCCCCAACTCCGGGCAGTACCAGTGCTTTTGTTAATGAGAACGGGAGAGGGACGCCTTGCCAACACTTCCGGCCCACTCCGCACCCTTTCCCATGGGATGCTGACCACAGAGCACGCATAGCCATCACTCTCAACCAGAGTCCCTGGGTCCTGAAGAAAGTGGTGCCAAGCCCTCTTGTTACTCTGAAGCAAACTTTGTATGTGTGCATGGTGGGGGGTGGGGGTGGGGGTGAGGCAGGGGCCGGGGTGGTCATAGGGGAAGATGCTCTGATTTCCAGGGATATGGATGCAGCTCCTGCGTCATGGGGGAGCCTTGAGCATTTACACGCTCTGAGTCTTGTATCCAAGTGACCGACGAGGGTGGTGATGATCCTTCCCTCTAAGAGTCATTGTGAGGGTTCATGACCTTGTAAAGTTAGAATCTCTACAAATATTCCTTGTACATGAAGGAGCGCAGTGCGCAGAGGTCATCACCACTTCACAAGGCAAGAACAGATACATCCTCAGACTCCAGGAGGCCCGAGGCCTGTGGCACAGCTCATGCATGGACAGAAAGAACACAGCCTGTGGTGAATTGAGAAACACACCCAGGGCCAGAGCCTGCTGGGAGCGCTTTCTCTAGTCTTTTCCCGTTTCTCTGCCTCCTCCACCCCTCAGCTTCCTGGGATCCCTGTGCCCAGGATGTGGCTAGGAGTCTCTCGTGGGAGTCTCTTCCTGCTTGCAGGGTGGATCTAGACCCTCAGGTTTAGGACTTTGAGAGGCTTCAGAGGACAGCACCTATGACAGCCACTTTTCTCTTGCCACCTTGCCTTCCTCTGGCATGTAATTTCAGTGAATGATTGTTCCCAAAGGCCCCTCCCACAAGGGAGGGACAGGACAGGTGTGGCCAGTAAAAACACTGTCTCACCAGCAGAGAAAAAATCTCCGCAGAAGAGGGCATGAAAAGAAGGCAAAATGAGGAAATGGAAAATTTGTGGTAAAGGCTGAGTGTGATCACACTGTTTCACGTTGTTCTTGTTCAGTTGCTCAGTCGTGTCTGACTCTCTGTGACTCCATGAACTGCAGCACTCCAGGCTTCTTGTCCTTCACCATCTCCTGAGGTTTACTCATGTCCATTGAANGAAGGCAAAATGAGGAAATGGAAAATTTGTGGTAAAGGCTGAGTGTGATCACACTGTTTCACGTTGTTCTTGTTCAGTTGCTCAGTCGTGTCTGACTCTCTGTGACTCCATGAACTGCAGCACTCCAGGCTTCTTGTCCTTCACCATCTCCTGAGGTTTACTCATGTCCATTGAATCAGTGATGCCATCCAACCATCTCGTCCTCTGTTGTCCCCTTCTCCTCCTGCCTTCAATCTTTCCCAGCATCAGGGTCTTCTCTAATGAGTCGGCTCTTTGCATCAGGTGGCCAAAATGTTGGAGCTTCAGCTTCAGCATCAGTCCTTCCAATGAATATTCAGGACTGATTTCCTTTAGGATGGACTGGTTTGATACCCTTGCAGTCCAAGGAACTCTCAAGAATCTTCACCACAGCTCAAAAGCATCAGTTCTTCTATGCTCAGCTTTCTTTATGGGTTAACTCTAACATCTATACATAACTACTGGAAAAACCATAGCTTTGACTAGGCTTTGTTGGCAAAGTAATGTCTCTGCCTTTTAATATGCTGTCTAGGTTTGTCATAACTTTTTTTCCAAGAAGCAAGCATCTTTTAATTTCATGGCTGCAGTCACCATCTGCAATGGTTTTGGGGCCTAAGAAAATAAAGTCTTTCACTGTTTCCATTGTTTCCCTATCTGTTTGCCATCTGGCTTGGGACCGGATGCCATGATCTTTATTTTTTGAATGTTGAGTTTTAAGCCAGCTTTTTCACTTTCCTCTTTCACTTTCAAGAGTCTTTTTTGTTGCTTTCTGCCATAAAGGTGGTGTCATCTTTGTATTTGAGTTTATTGATATTTCTCCCAGCAATCTTGATTCCAACCTGTGCTTCATCCAGCCCAGCACTTTGCATGATGTACTCTGCATGGAAGTTAAATAAGCAGGGTGACAATATACAGCCATGATGTACTGCTTTTCCAATTTGGAAACAACCCATTGTTCCATGTCTGGTTCTAACTGTTGCTTCTTGACCTGCATACAGATTTCTGAGGAGGCAAGTAAGGTGGTCTGGTATTCCTATCTCTTTAAGAATTTTCCACAGGTTGTTGTGATCTACACAGTCAAAGGCTTTAGCATAGTCAGTGAAGCAGAAGTAGATGTTTTTCCGGAATTCTCTTGCTTTTTCTATGATCCAATGGATGTTGGCAATTTGATCTCTGGTTCCTCTGCCTTTTCTAAATCCAGCTTAAACATCCAGAAGTTCTCGGTTCATGTACTGTTGAAGCCTAGCTTGGAGAATTTTGAGCATTATTTTGCTAGCATGTGAGATGAGTGCAATTGTGCGGTAGTTTGAGCATTCTTTGGCATTGCCTTTCTTTGAGATTGGAATGAAAACTGATGTTTTCCATCCTGTGACCACTGCTGAGTTTTCCGAATTTGCTGGCATATTGAGTGCAGCACTTGCACAGCATCATCTTTTAGGATTTGAAAGAGCTCAGCTGGAATTCCATCACCTCCACTAGCTTTGTTTGTAGTGGTGCTTCCGAAGGCCCACTTGACCTCGTACTCCAAGATGCTGGCTCTAGGTGAGTGATCACAGCATCGTGGTTATCTGGGTCATTAAGATCTTTTTTGTACAGTTCTTCTGTGTATTCTTGCCACCTCTTCTTAATATCCTCTGCTTCTGTTAGGTCCAAACCTTTATTGTGCCCATTTTTGCATGAAATATTCCCTTGGTAGCTCTCATTTTCTTGAAGAGATCTCTGGTATTTCCCAGTCTACTGTTTTTCTCTATTTCTTTGCATTGATCACTGAAGAAGGCTTTCTTATCTCTCCTTGCTGGAACTCTGCATTCAGATGGGTATATCTTTCCTTTTCTCCTTTGCCTTTCACTTCTCATCTTTCCTCAGTTATTCGTAAGACTCTTCCATAGTCATTCCCAGTCCCTTTGACGTTTGGCACCATGGGTGTGAGGCACTTGCACCCAGATCTGGAACGGTTTAGGGCTGGAGAGAAATGCAGTGATGACCCCCTCCCCAGACCCTCACCAGCTCTGCCACCTCTGACCGTGACCCAGAGGACAGAGGCAGCACCCAAGCCACACCTCGATCTCCTGGTGCTTAAAAGCACTGACCTCGTCTTCCTCTCCACTTTAAACCATGAGATCTGACCTACAACTAGTGGGTTATAGGTCAACCTTTGTTGACCTTTGTCCTCAGTATTGGGGAAAGATATGTGGGCATAGGGAGTCCAGAAAGAGATGAAAGGTTATCAAGGCAGAGCACTTGTTTATCCTGCAACATGTGGAGTGGGGGTTGCTGTGGTGGCTAAAAGTGCAGAGTCTGGAATTGGAATGAGAAAGTCCAAACCCCATGTCCTCTGGTTGTTGTCAAGGTGATCCACTTACTTGACTGCCTGAGCCTCTGTTCTATCACAACAAGTGGAATGACTAGATCAGATGTGCTCCTTAAGAAGTGCATGTGTGCAGGCTAAGCCGCATCAATCGTGTCTGGCTCTTTGCAACTCCAAGGACTGTAACCCGCCAGGCTCCTCTGTCCATGGTATTCTCCAGGCAAGAATACTGGAGTGGGTTGCCAGACCCTCAAGAAGTTGCCATATCAAATAATACGGCATCAACTTGGACACTTTTGCCTTTAAAAAAAAACAAAAACGGAATTGATCCTGAAATTATTCTAGCCCCTGGATGTCTTTACTGGTTTACAGGGAATAAAGGGGACTGAAGAACAAATTAAGGTTCATTACAAAGCAGCAAGCATCCCAGTCCAAAATGTGGGACATCCTGCAAGATAAATGATCCAGTTATCTTCAACAAACCAAATGCAAGGAGATGAAACTTTTAAAAGGAGCAGGAACTTTTACAGAACAGAAGGGACCATCAAAAGAAATGCGTGAGAATTGTTAAATCCCCGTTTGAAGAAAAAAAAAAAACAAACACCCTAAAAAGACATCTTTAAGAGAACTAACCTGATGTGAACTGTTAATTTTGTGGATAGTGGCCTGGCAGTTATATTTCTAAAATGTTCTCACTAACTGCAGGTGCATACTGAAGTATTTATGGTGATATGAAAGGACGGCTGGGATTCAGAGGGCCGGTGGTTTGGAGTAGCAGGGTTAAAATTGTTGGAGCTGAGTGATGAGTGTCTTGAGTTTTCATTTTACTCTTCTGTCTGTATTGTATATTTTTGAAAATTTTCATCACAAAACATTTTAAAAATATTTTTCAGGTCTTAGTTGTGGCATGTGGGATCTTTTCCTTCCACCAGGGATTGAACCCAGGCCCCCTGCATTGGGAGGGCAGAGTCTCAGGCACTGGACCACCAGGGAAGTCCCTCATCACAAAACATTTTAATAGAGGCACAGATATGTGACTACCACGGTGTTAGGTTGGATCAGACACCTTTGACAGGGCCTCGTCATCCATTGGGCTTACCTGTGCTTTTTTCCTGGAAGGGTGTGGGTTGCGGTGGGGTGGGGGTTCTGTCCAGCTTTGACTTGCTTCACTTCCAGGCTGAGCCATGTGTCTTTCTGACCTGTGGCCTGAGATCCCAGCCAGAGCCCACTCAGGTTACCCCACATTGGACCATGAGCAGCCCCAAAGTGCAGGGGAGTCAGTACCCCATAGGCAGTAAGGCTGGTTGCCTTGTTTCAAAGGTACATAAACTGTGGTTGAGCGAAGTGAAAGGAGCCCTTTGTGACAGCTGGTGGCTGGCAGAGATAGATGAGCGACTCTGTCCTGAGGCCTTCCATGGTACCCAGTGGAGGGGTCTGCCCACAGGAGGCCCTCGATAAGGATGTTGCTGCTGCCACTGCTAAGTCGCTTCAGTCGTGTTCGACTCTGTGCGACCCCAGAGATGGCAGCCCACCAGGCTCCCCGTCCCTGGGATTCTCCAGGCAAGAACATTGGAGTGGGTGGCCGTTTCCTTCTCCAATGCATGAAAGTGAAAAGTGAAAGTGAAGTCACTCAGTTGTATCCGACTCTTAGTGACCCCATGGACTGCAGCCCACCAGGCTCCTCTGTCCATGGGATTTTCCAGGCAAGAGTACTGGAGTGGGGTGCCATTGCCTTCTCCGATAAGGATGTTATTCGTGAGTAAATAAATGCCAGTGTCAAAAGAGTAGAGACCATAACAGCATCACACCATGAGTAATAGAGTTTCTGAAAATAGATTTGTTTGGCTTTGTATGACTGATTTTAATGTTTTAAAGTTGAAGTGTGGTTGATTTACAATATGGTGTTAGTTTCAGGTATACAGCAGAGTAGTTCAGTTTTATATGTATATGTGTATGAATATGTATGTATATATACGCATTCTTTTTCAGCTTCTTTTCCATTATAGGTTGTTACAAGACATTGTCTATAATTCCCTGTACTATACAATAGGTCCTTATTTGTCTGTTTTATATATACTAGTGTTACCTGTTAATCCCATACCCCTAATTTATCCCCTCCCCTTTGGTAACCATAAGTGTGTTTTCTGTGTAGCTATGTTATTTTCTGTGACTGATTTTAAAATCCCCAAATGCCATTTGAGAAAATAAGTAACAGTGAAGGAAGACAGTCCTTCACCCCACAGCACTACACTTCTGCAAAAGTGATCAGACACCAAGCTTACTGTCCCTTAGCTCTGCCTTCGGCATAGTGAACCCCGGTGTCTGTGCACAGAGATGCGTGTGGGGACAGGTGTGTGTGCTCCATATTTTTTCAGATAAAAATAGCTCATGAGCTTGGAAGAACAATCTGCTTTAATTCTGGGAATTTGAAAAAAACCACATGTAACCAAGAATAGACTCTCAGTTTTGAAGATAATTGGCATTTCCCCCCAACCACAAATATTTTAAATATTAACATAAGTGAGATAACAGGCAGAAGCTATGCCGCAGGTCCCTGTCCTGTGATCTTGAGGATCGTTTTTCTCTCTTCTCTGCCTTTCCACTGTCTCCTGGGACTTCCCAGGAGCCATGAGTGAATCTGTGGGATTGCCAAGTTTAAAAAAATAAACTATTTGGTTGTCAGGTTCAGCTATACAAAAGGTATCCATATCGTGTGTGTTTGGGTGTAAAAAATACTTTTTTATAAGAAGCCTGGCAAGAAGAAAGCTAGTTGAGAGTCGAAAGTTCCTGCTGCGTGGGTAACCTGTTTAGCCAGGACCAGATGGTTTGGAGGGCGGGTAACGAGATCCAAAGTCCTCTCTATCTAGGTCAGCGTTGAATCCAGCCCCGCTCACAAACTGCAGAGCTTTGTGTGGCCAGATGTGTGTTCAGGCGCTGATGGAAAAGAGACGATGTTCTGAGACAGACACATCTGAATGTGGGTCGGATTTGGCTCCTTTAGGGGCAGCTTTTAGTCCTGAGTTCTCAGATGGAGCTGTCATGGAAGGAGAGGAGAGCTTTCCATATAGGATGGATATGCAACTGTGCTATATTCCCAGAAGATTACACCATGTCACTGACTTTCCGGGACTTTTCCAGGACTTTAAAGAACAACATAGTGTCTAGTGTAAACTAGAACACAGGGACTCCTTTCATATATGGGAGATGAGTGTAAATTATTCAAGCTTTTCTATAGATAAATTTGACCATGTATATTAAAAAACCCTAATAGTTTGCAAAGCATTTGCCTAGCGTTTCACTTCTAGGAACTTATTCTAAGGAAATAATCAAGGTCAAGTCCTAAGATCTTGATAATAATAATAGTAACAATAATTATTTCCCCCCCAAAGTAGAGCAGTGACCTAATCTTACTGCCCAACAATAGGGGATTTTTAGAAAACAGTGGTGCAATGGAACGATTTCAGCTACTAAGAACACTGTTGTAGATATATGTTTACTGATATGGAAAGGTGTCTTTGGCATATTGCTAAGAGGATATCTGGATATAAAATAGTCTAACTCCACATTGGCTTTTCAAAAGCTTTTCCCACCCACATGCATGTACACACAAACATACACATATATGTGCTTAGAAAAATATATGAGAAGTTAGTTATCTCTGGGTAAGAGAGTAACAGGCAACTTTTCTTTCCTTCTTTTTCAGTTCCTCTCTTTTCTAGATTGATTTATGGTAAACAAGCATTTGCTTGTATGTCTTTTATTGAAAAGGATTTTAAAACAGAAATTTAGAGCTTTTCAGAAGGATTCTGTGTAGGGGTGAGAAGGACAGTAAGTAGTGGAGGGCTGTGATCTGGGGAGGAAGCGGTCCACCGAGGGAATGAGTAACCAGACTGTCCTTTTCATGGGAGATGTGCTTCTGGGAGAGTCAGCCCCAGGCTTGCATGGAATGACCTTGCATGGAGTTGAGAAGTCTCTGTGGTCCTCAATGAAGCATGGACTCCTGAATGCTTTAGAACAGCCAGGCTGCACACATGGGCCAGTTCGTAGACAGAACAAAACCCAGGCCACCATCCCTTTCTTAAAAGTTACTCTTCTTGGCTCATCCCTCATCTTCAGTGATTTAAACTTTAAATTTCCCAGTCCCTCAAGAGAGTTCTTTGAAGACATGAGAGGAACCCAAATAACCATCAGAAGAAGACAGAGGCAGCCAAAGGTGGTTTCTTTCCTTTTTTAAAAAAAAAAAAGGAAATTTAATTTTTTCTGGCTGTGCAGCATGCGGGGTCTTAGTTCTCCAACCAGGCATCCAGCCCCTGCCTCCTGCAGTGGGAGCGCAGAGGCCTAACCACTGGGCCACCAGGGAAGTCTTGGCGATTCCCTTTTAGTTTTGGGGTGTTCCTTCCTTATCACAGAGTCTTGGCTGTAGGGTTCTGGGTTGGCGGTCCTTTTCCCCTCTGGCGCCTGTACTCATTGCCCTCCCACCCTTCTCCCACACCTGTGTCCTCAGCAGAAGCTAGTGCAGCTGTAAATTGTGGGTGAGTGAGTCAGCCTCAGAGTGCCAACATCAGCTTGAAAAGCAAGCAACCTGGAAGCCTCCAGGATAAGAGCAGGGCTGGGGTGATGTACCCAGTTCACTGCGTGGTGGGCTCCTGGAGTCCTGCATGGCAGGGCTGGGAGTTAGAAGACATGAATGTTTGGAGGTGACCATGCCTGGAGCTGAGAGAGCGAGAGAGATCCACACAACCTTTCCCAGACCCTCTGCTTGCCCCTCTTGGTGCTATAGACAAAGGGCTGATTCTGAAAGAGTTAGAGGCCAATGACATAGTTTATGGAGCTGCTTTGGATAAATGACTCAAACTCTTGGAATCCTGCCTTTGTTTGTAAAGTGGAAATAACACAAACCCAGGGAGTTGTATTGATTAAATTGGCTGACCAGAGGGCCTAGAAGAGTTTCCTGTAGAAGGTCTGTGTCCTTGTGCTAAAAAAGCAGTCCTGAGTTCTACTTTCGGAGGTAACTTCCTGGGGGCAGTGACTGCTCATCATTGACCCCAATGTCAGCCCTCCTTTTCCTGCCTGGATTAAAGATCCATTTCCCAGCTTCTCTTGTAGCAAGATGTGGTCCTGAGAACATGTTCTGAGCAGTGGGATATATACATGGAGGGGTTACGTGCAATTTATGTTACTAGAAGGGGGGGACCTCTTCACACCTTCAGCTGTCTCCTGGGCCAGAATTGAGACCTGATTAAGGCTGATGCGTAGTTAAATGTTCACATTGACCCGTGAGCCGAGGATGGCAGTAAGACAGAAGGAGCATGGGTCCCTGACAACCTCACAGAACCATCACACCAGCGCCAGACTCCCTCCTTCTGGATTTGTTTACAAGGAGGAAAGGAAACTTCTGAGCTATTTAAGCCACTATTGTTTTGTATTTTCACTCATTTGCAGACTGGCCTAATTCTAACTTAAATATCACTCATGCCATTTTTAAGATTGTTGGGTTATTTTTTTCTTTTTTTGTCTCACCTGTGAAAACGTTGCTTAGCAGCCTGCCACCCTGACAACAGCCATTCACATTTGGGACATGTCCTCATAGATGCCTCCCAGCTCTCAGAGCCTCTCCCAGCTCTCTTCAGCCACACTGTCCCGCACCAGCCTAATTTGCCTCCCTGTTGTCTGTGGCAAGTCACTGCCCATCCTGAAGAGTTTCCCAGCTGATTTCAGGACCAAGCCTCTCCTGTGGGCGCCCACCATAAGGAGACCCCAGAGTCACCTAATCTCTTTGAACAGCAAAGGAAATTATGTTTATAAGAGAGGAAATGAATGCATATCCGGGGAGTGGGTGGAGGCCATAGTGTTTGAAAAGCTTTAAACTGCAACATTTCAGAGACATTTTTAAAGATCCAGAGAGATCTGCTTGTGAATTTTTAGGAATGATTTTTTTTTTTGGAAACAAGATTTATTTTAGCCTCCCATTTCCTGTTTCTCTCTATTTTTTGTTAAGGGACCCTGATATGATGAAAGAAGCTGTTCTGAACTAATTTTCTAAAGATTTTTATCCCTGACAATGTTTTGTACCAAAAAAGGTTGTTGACTATGAAATTTTTTTGACGTGGCTTATTTCCTTGCAGGAAAGAATTGCACAGGTTTTTTGCTTTTTTTTTTTTTTTGGCATTGCTGATTTGAGTTTGTATGTGTGTGGTAAAATATACATAAAATTTACCATCTTAACCATATTGAAGGGTACAGTTTACTGGCATTGAGTATATTCATGGTGTTGTACAGTCATCCTCACCGTCCATCTTCCAGGTCTTTTCATTTTCCAAAACTGAAACTCTGTTCCCATGAAATAATAGCTTCCCACGACCCCTCCCTCCCCTCAACTCCTGTTCTGCTTTTCTGTTCTTGGCGATTTGACTACTTTAGGATCCTCAACTAAGTGAAATTGTACAGTATTTGTCCTTTTGTGTCTGGCTTATTTCACTTGGCATAATGTCTTCAGGATTCATCCACGATGTAGCATGTGTCAGAATTTCATTCCTTTTTAAGGCTGAATAATACTCACTTTGTGTATATACCATGTTATCTGTCCATCTGCCGTGAACAGTTGGGTTGCTTCCACCTTTTGGTTAATGTGAATAGTGCTGCTGTGAACACGGGTGTATGGATATCTGTTAGAGACTGCGTTTTCAGTTCTTTTGGTTACATACCCAGGAGTGGAAATGATGAATCTTACAGTAATTCTGCGCTTAATCTTTTTTGAGGAGCCGTCTCTCCAGTTAGGGGTTGCTTCAGAGTTAAAGTTGGAAGGTGTAGTTTTTTCCCCAGAAGTGGATAAAACAATGATTCTAAACTGGCCTATGCATCAGAATTATCTGAGAACTCTTAAATACAAAGTTGCGAGTTCCCCACCCTCCAGGACTATTAAGGGAGGTTATGTAAGGGAAGAGCCTGGAATCTGGAATTTAAAAGGTTTTCCATGACTCTCATCTGTGGAGCGGCCTTTGGGGCCAGCAGTAGCAGTCGTGTTAGTTGCTCAGTTGTGTCTGAGTCTTTGCCATGGACTGTAGCCTGCCAGGTTTCTCTGTTCATGGGCTTCTCCAGACCAGAATACTGGAGTGGGTTGTCATTCCCTTCTCCAGAGGATCTTCCCAACCCAGGGATCAAACCCAGGTCTCCCACATTGAGGGCAGATTCTTTACCGTCTGAGCTACAGGGATGTCTTGGGGGCAGTAAGACAGGAAAAAGGTTCTGGCTGCTCAGATACTATCTGCTACACCCACCCAAAGGGAGCTGAGCTTTGTTAAGACACCAAGGCCCTCTCTGCCTACATCTCCTTGTGTGGTAGGAGTTTCTTGTGTGAAAGTGAAGGAGTCAGGAGAGCCATTTGTGTGGGGGCCCAAGGAACCAGACTCACAGCTCTCGGGGCTGGGTATTCCCAGCTGCTTATGGGCCTGATTGTCCTTGTTAATCTCGGGCAGGGGGAGGGTGTGTGTGCAGAGGAGCTTCCTCAGGGGGTGTTTTCATGCACATTTCCGGAGACAGGATCTGATCAGCCTATTTTTCACTATCCAGTGTCACAGGCTCCTATTTGACAGTGCCTGGAGTCAAGCCTCCTCATAGGTGGTTGGGCTTCCTTCCACCCAGCCTGCCCGCAGCCTTTAATAGGGATTCCTGGTTCAGTGGTGTGCCCAGGGCGGCAGGGTCACTTGGCACATAGCCTGGCAACTCTGCGCAGGCGGGAACATCTGTTTGGCCTCTCTCCCAGCAGCCTGTGCTTACAGGAAGGATCCTAAAGGTCTGTGGATCCTCCAGGACAGGCATCAAAAAAAATTTTTTTTTAATTAGGATTTTCATTTTAGTTTTGTTGTTTGAAATAAAATCATTCATAGGGAGCTTAGAAAGTTTAGAAATTATAGGAAGATGAAATGAAGGAGGAAAGAAAAAACCACTCTTGATCACTCCCCAGAGTCTACCATTTTTAGTGAATTTCCTTCTTGTCGTTTTTTTCCTTACATGGTTTCTTTATTTGCTCACTTTCCCCATGTTGTTATAAGCTCATAAACACATTTTACTGGGTGCATGGATCTACCATGGTTTACTTGATTCCTTCCCGCCTGTTTCATATTTTTTGTTGTTTTTCAATATTTTCTTTCTATTGAAAATAGCCCTCCAACAAACATCTTTAGACCTATAGCGTCTTGCAGATTGTTTCCTTAGGGCAGAGGACCAAGAAGTAGGATTAAGTTAAAATCATAGATGCATTAAGGCCTTTGTTATGTATCACATTTGTGAAAGGATTGGTACCCATTGCAAAACCATTAGCAGAGTTCAAAAATGGGTCCCATGACCTAGGCTCTGGCCTGGGGGTTTACAGCTACGGGTGATTGGGCACCCAAGGACATCTGTCAGTGTCTGGGGGCCTGTTCCGCTCTCACAGTGGGACAGACACTCCTGGTGTCTGTTGGGTAAAGGCCAGGGGTGATGCTCAGCACCCTACAACATATGTAGGGTTGTACACACACAGCGAAGAATCATCGCTTCCTAAATGTCACAGGCACCAAGGTTGAGGAACTCTACTGTAACTGTCAACTGGATCACAGCCCTTTCCAGACAGAAAACTACAGACTCTTACCCAGTCCAGGTTCAGGCGTAGCTGTCAGCTGCTGTGGCTTCTGTCAGTGTTGGATGACATTGATGTTGAAACTGGTATGATACTAGTTCCGCGTGTCATTTTCGAGGACTTGGCAACCTCTTCCAGAATCAGATTTCACCTTGACCTGCTGAGGGTACCACTCGAAGTACCCCTTCCTCCAGGGCCCTGAGAATTCTTACTGGTCACTTGCCAGTGGTTCAGTCCAAACCACTGCCACGCATCGGAGATGTTCTAACACGATTATACTTCAAGAAGGGGGCCATATACTCTGTTTTTGCTAAGTATTTTGGGATTTTGTGCAATTTTACTTACATGTCAGTTCAGTTCAGTTCAGTTGCTCATTCATGTCTGACTCTTTGCGACACCCTGGACTGCAGCACGCCAGGCTTCCCTGTCCATCACCACATCCTTGAGCTTGCTCAAACTCATGTCCATTGAGTCGGTGATGCTATCCAACCATCTCATCCTCTGTAGTCCCTTCCCCTCCTTCCTTCAGTCTTTCCCAGCTTCAGTCTTTTCCAATTGTCGTTTGGTCTTTTCCAATGAGTCAGTTCTTCGCATCAGGTGGCCAAGGTGTTGGAGCTTCAGCTTCAGCATCAGTCCTTCCAATAAGTATTCATGACTGATTTCCTTTAGGATTGACTGGCTGGATCCCCTTGCAGTCCAAGGGACTCTCAAGAGTCTTCTCCAACACCGTAATTCAAAAGCATCAGTTCTTTGATGCTCAGCTTTCTTTATGGTCTAACTCTCATATCCATACATGACTACTGGAAAAACCATAGCTTTGACTAGACAGACCTTTGTTGGTCAAGTAATGTCTCTGCTTTTTAATTTGCTGTCTAGGTTGGTCATAAATTTTCTTCCAAGGAGTAAGCGTCTTTCAATTTCAAGGCTGCAATCACCATCTGCAGTGGTTTTGGAGCCCCNACTACTGGAAAAACCATAGCTTTGACTAGACAGACCTTTGTTGGTCAAGTAATGTCTCTGCTTTTTAATTTGCTGTCTAGGTTGGTCATAAATTTTCTTCCAAGGAGTAAGCGTCTTTCAATTTCAAGGCTGCAATCACCATCTGCAGTGGTTTTGGAGCCCCAAAAAATAAAGTCTGACACTGTTTCCATTGTCTGCCCATTTATTTGCCATGAAGTGATGGGACCAGATGCCATAATCTTTGTTTTTTGAATGTTGAGATTTAAACCAGCTTTTTCACTCTCCTCTTTCACCTTCATCAAGAGGCTCTTCAGTTCCTCTTTGCTTTCTGCCATCAGGGTGGTGTCATCTACATATCTGAGGTTATTGATATTTCTCCCAGCAATCTTGATTCCAGCTTGTGCTTCATCCAGCCCAGCATTTTGCAAGATGTACTCTGCATAGAAGTTAAGTAAGCAGAGTGACAACACACATCAACTTACATGTCACCTCATTCCAAATCCACGGTAGGCTCTGTGCAATATACCAAAACCTTCAGACTCTGAGGACAGAATCTCAAAGTCAGCTGTGTAGCGTGTGGTATGGCCAGCTAGCTCTTCCCAGTATCTGTCCTCTATTTCCTCCACTGGTAATAGAATCCCCAACTTACAGTTGCTCAGTGGCTTCTCAGAATCGATACCTCATTTCCTAGACTTTCACAGTCACCCAATGGCTTATGATTGGAAATGCTGAATGTGACTTCTGGTGGTACCATTTCACAGAGGCAGTGTGCCCCTCTTCACTGACAGAAGAAATCTGGATGTGCTGGCCTGACCTAGAGTAGCCACCCTAGACCAGGAGGTGGAAGTCGAGTTTGGAGGATGGCAGAGCAATAATATAGAAGGAGCTTGGGTCTTTGATGATCATGGTGGCACTCTTAGCCACCAGGCTTCACTTCTCATAGAGTAACCTTATGTTTAATTTAAGCCACTGTTTGGTGTCTGTTACAGCTGAGGTGTCTGTTAATCCTCATTGACATAATTGATGCCAACTTCTCTCATTTCAAAGATACAAATGGAAGCCTGAATGGATTACATCAGGCTCAGTTCACAGTGCCTTTTCTGTTAGCTGTCTGGGAGTTTGCTAAATAAGATTTTTAAAATATGTGAATCATTTAAGAGAAATGCTATGTTTTGGGATACATTAGGAGGTTGATAACACAAAAGAATACCAAAGAATTGGGAGGAAAGCAAAGGTTTTAGCATAAGACATGAGAGAGCATGCTCAGGAAAGGGGAAAAACAAAACATCCTTTATTTTTCAAGGTTAGATCCTTTGAATCTGGGAGTAGCTACTCTAACGACACCCTTGGTGAGATAGTGATCCTGTTTTCGCAGTTGGCATGTCTGAATGCAAAGACTGTTTATAGAGAAGCGTAATTAGTAGATACTTCATGGAAGTGATTGCTGCCGGTTCAGTTATTCTTTAATAGACTGGCTAGATCAAGCGGCTGCTCAGTAAGGAGGGTCAATCTTTCTTTGCTCCCTGTCACGGTAAGTGAGCGCTCATCATTTATTACGCGTATCCCCTTGGCTTCATTTCACTCACAGAGGAAATGGATGTCTGTTCTTAAAATATACAGATTTCTTCCCCCTGGGGTCTAGCAAGTAAAGGAAAAGATAATCTGCACCCCATTGAGTTAGAAGAAAGCTGTGTCTGCCCATCACCTAAGCAACCAGTTACTCAGGGCAATTCCGCCAAAACACCCATCGATTCTGTGAAAAATCCATCAGCCTGGTTGCGAGGCATCCCACAGCCTTCTGTTTGCCCTTCCTGGGTTAAGTAACTGAATTTCTCATTTTCTGCTGCCTGTATTGGCTTCCTAAAGACCCTGCTGCAGATAGAGCTTTGATTTCATAGAGGAAGTCATCTGTCTTTAAAACTCCCATCTTTAAAATTCACTAGGACCTCACTCACCATTATCAGAACATTCTCTGCAATAAAGTTCAGTTGCCCAGTTCAGCATAGAGGGTCAGATGAAATCAAGTCCCTTGGACAAGAAGAAACAATTTAAAAGATGATCGTTATTTGGCTTTTTCCATTTTCTTCTTCCCAGTGCCCAGAAGATGGTTTTTCTTGGCTCTGGGACCTAAATGGAGTGAACACCTGGTCCAGATTTACTTGGATCTTTCTTCTCTAGGCAACTGATTCCTGCTGGAAAATATGCATATACCACGTAGGCTCATACCAAAGGCAAGAGAAAGCTTCCATTTATGCTGTCTCTTTGATTTAATTTCTGCCTTCTGAAGGTGAAGTCAGCCCAGGCAAGCCTCATCCGCTGCTTCAACTACACAGAAAAGAGGTTGGCCTGACTGACTGCATGATTACCACAGCGTAGCAGAACCTTGGCAGCAGCCTTTCAGGCAGGGAGCTGTGTTTCTGAAGACTGTTTGCATCACAAAAGAGAAATTCTGAGATGTACCAAGATTCAACATACAAAATGCATGGGTGACCAGGCCTGTGAACACCCTCTTTTATATGCCAAGTTACTCTTCTAATCTGCATGTGACTGGCCTACTTTCATTCAGCCTCCTCCTTTCACTCCCCTTGGTCTAGCCGGTTACATAAGCTGCCACGCCTCGATTCTATCTGTTGGTTTCAATTCTCCCTTCAACCTATGGTGTGCTGGAGTCGGCTCCCGATGGCTCATGAAAGTGTACATTGCTCTTCCCATGTCATGTTCAATAACATGACATTGGTAGCTCAAAATCAGGCATGGAAAGGTAATTGTATTACAGAAACCAGCAAATCCTACAAATAGGGCTCCCCACTGCCCCCAGGAACTAGCTGTTAAACATTCTCTACCATCCAGCTGGATTTAGTCCTTTTAAGTCTTTTAAAATAAGGATTGATTTTATTTTGACAAATGTTTAGTTCTATCCTCAGTCCTAGAATAACAGAAAAGAATATCAGTTCTGGACAAAATGGTTATATGTGCCATATGTATGTCTGATTAGAACTGGACATGGAACAATAGACTGGTTCCAAATCAAGAAAGGAGTATATCAAGGCTGTATGTTGTCACCCTGCTTATTTAACTTATATGCAGAGCTCATTATGAGAAATACTGAGCTAGATGAGGGGCAAGCTGGAATCAAGATTGCCAGGAGAAATATCAATAACCTCAGATATGCAGATGACACCACCCTTACAGCAGAAAGCAAAGAAGAACTAAAGAGCCTCTTGATGAAAGTGAAAGAGGAGAGTGAAAAAGTTGGCTTAAAACTCAACATTCAGAAAACTAAGATCATAGCTAAGGGACTAAGATCATGGTCCCATCACTTCATGGCAAATAGATGGGGAAACAGTGACAGACTTTATTTCTTTGGGCTCCAAAATCACTGCAGATGGTGACTGCAACCATGAAATTAAAAGATGCTTGCTCCTTGGAAGAAAAGTTATGACCAATCTAGACAGCAAATTAAAAAGCAGAGACATTACTTTGCCAACAAAGGTCTGTCCAGTCAAGGCTATGGTTTTTCTTGTAAGTCATGTATGGATGTGAGAGTTGGACCATAAAGCTGAGCACCAAAGAATTGATGCTTTTGAACTGTGCTGTTGAAGGAGACTCTTGAGAGTCCCTTGGACTGCAACGGGATCCAGCCAGTCAATCCTAAAGGAAATCAGTCATGAATATTCCTTGGAAGGACTGATGCTGAAGCTGAAACTCCAATACTTTGGCCTCCTGATGTGAAGAACTAACTCCTTGGAAAAGACCTTGATGCTGGGAAAGATGAAGGTGGGAGGAGAAGGGAGTGACAGAGGATGAGATGGTTGGGTGGCATCACCAACTCATTGGATATGAGTTTGAGTCAACTCTGGGAGTTGGTGATGGACTGGGAGGCCTGGCGTGCTGCAGCCCATGGGTTTGCAAAGAGTTGGACACGACTGAGTGACTGAACTGATCCGGTGTATGCCTGCAGAGTTTTCTTCAGAACAGGCTCCTCCAAATTGCCCCCCCGCTCCCTTCCTTCATGACTCTGATCTACCTCTAAGCCAGCCTCAGCAAGGCTGGACTACCTGAAACTTCCCTGACCATTCTTCCCTGTCACAACTTAAAAAAAAAAAAAAATTATTGGAGTATAGTTGATTTACAGTGTTGTGTTAGTTTCAGGTGTATGGCAAAGTGAGTCAGTTATACACATATGTATATTCACTCTTTTTTAGGTTATTTCCCCATGTAGGTCATTATTGACTATTAAGTGGAGTTCCCTATGCTATACAGTAGGTCCTTGTTGGCTGTCTTATATATAGTAGTGTGTGTATGTTTATCTCAAGCTCCTGATTTATTCCTTCTTCCTAGTATTTCCCCTTTGGTAACTGTAAGTTTATTTTTGAGATCTGAAATAAGTTTATTTTTGAGATCTCATAAGTCTGTTTCTATTTTATAAATAAGTTCATTTGTGTAATTTAAAAAATTAGATTCCACCTGTAAGTGACACCCTATGATTTGTCTTTGTCTGACTTAGTTCACGTAGTATGATCATCTCTAGGTCTATCCATGTTGCCACAGATGGCGTTATTTCATTCTTTTTATGGCTGAGTAGTATTCCATCCTGTGTATATGTACCACATCTTTATTCATCTGTTGATGGACTAGGTTGCTTCCATGTCTTGGCTATTATAAATAGTTAAAACTCTTAACTTAAAAATCCACGTTTCTATATTCACAGATAAAAGCAACTGTGGACTTGTACTATTGTACTTAGTTATTCAAAAAAAAATCCACATATAAATGGATTCATGGAGTTCATACCATGTTGTTCAAGGATCAACTGTATTTAGGTATAAACCTTAAAAGTATATACAAGATCACTATACAAGGAAAATGACAAAATTCTGATGAAAGAAATCAAAGAACTAAACAAATGGAGAGAGATTACATATCCATGGATATGAAGACTCAGTATTGCCAAGATGACAGTTTTTCCCTCCTTGGTCTGTAGATTCACAGCAATCCCAATCAAAATTTCATTCTGCTAGTTATTTTTGTGGATATCAACAAACTAATTCTAAAATTCATACAGAGAGGCAAAAGATCCAGAATAACAAACACGATATTGAAGAACAGCAAAATCAGAGGAACTGTCAATACCTGACTCTAAGCCTTACTGTAAAGCTACAGTAGTCAAGATAGTGTAGTATTCACAGAAGAATAGACAAATAGACCAATAACAGCCCAGAAATAGACCCCCATAAATACAGTCAAGTGATCTTTGACCAAGCAGTAAAGGTAATAGATGGAGAAATGATAGTCCTTTTAACAGAACTGGAGCAACTGGACATCCACATGCAAAAAACACCTAGACACAGAGCTTACACCCTTCACAAAAATTAACTTAAATGGTTCACAGTCCTAAATATAAAAGGCAAAACTATAAAACTCTTAGAAAATAACGTAGAAAATCTAAAATGACCAAGGGTATGGCAATGACTTTTTAGATAAAACACCAAAGACGTGATCTAGGAAATAATAAGCTGGATTCATTAAAATTGCAACACTATGCTCTGCAAAAGACAGTGTCAAGAGAATGAGAACAAACCATGGGATAGGAGAAGATACCTGCCAAAGATGTGTCTGATGAAGGACCTCTATGCAGAAGAAACAGTTCTTAAGCTCAGCAGTAAGAAAGCAAACATTTAAAAAATGATTTTTAAAATAAGCAAATGACCTGAATGAACATTCCATCAAAGAAGATGGCAAATGAGCATATGAAAAGATGCTCAGGATCTTATGTCATTAGATAACTGCAAATTAATCCAACAACGAGATACCACTGCATACTATTAGAATGGCCCAAACCTGGAACACTGACAATACCACGTGTTGCCAAGGATGTGGAGCCACAGGAACTCTCAGTTATTGTGGAGTTGCAAAATGATAACAGCCACTTTGGATGACAGCTCAGCAATTTCTTTCCATACTAAACATATTCTTAGCATACAATCCAGCAGTCATGCTCAGCAGTCATTTACTCAAGTCGGTTGAAAGCTTGTGTCCACGCAGAAACCTGCACATGCATGTTTATAGCAGCTTTATTCATAATTGCCCAAATTTGGAAGTAACCAAATGGTTACTAGGAAAATGAGTAAATAAACTGGCACATCCAAATAATGGGATATGATTCACAGTTAAGAAGAATGAGCTCTCCAGCCATGAAAAGACAGAGAATAAGCTTAAATGCTTATCACTAAATGATTGACGTCCATCTAAAAAGATCGTATACCCATACGATTGCAACCACATGACATTCTGGAAGAGGCAGAACCATTGAGACAGTAAAAAGGTCAGTGGTTTCCAAGAGGTTCCCTGGTAGATCTGATGGTAAAGAATCTACCTGCAATGCAGGAGACCTAGGTTCAAGCCCTGGGTTGGGAAGATCCCCTAGAAAGGAATGGCAACCCACTCCAGTTTTCTTGCCTGGAGAATTCCATGGAGAGACCATGGGGTTGCAAAGGGTTGGACACGACTGAGCGACTTATACGTACATGAAGGGCTACAGCACAGAGGATTTTTAGGGCAGCGGCACGATTCTATCATGATGGGTACCCGTCATTATACATTTGTCAAAACCTGTAGGATGTACAACACCAAGAGGAAACTCCAGTATAAACTGTGGACTTGGGGTGATGGTGAGGTGTCACTGTAGGTTCATCGCCTGTCATACAGGTACTACCCTAGTGGGGGACATTGGTCATGAGGAGGCCATGCATGTGTGGGGGCAGGCGGTCTATGGGAAATCTTTGTATTTTCCTCTCAGTTTTTCTGTAAATCTCAAGCTGCTCTACAAAATAGTCTTTTTTTAAAAATTGGATTATGGTTATATAGGAAATTGTTTCTGTAGTTTAAAGAAGTATTTAGAGATGAAATGTCATAACGTCTGTAATTTTTCCTTAAAAATACTTCGGAAGAAAATGAAACAAATGTGGGAAAATGTTAACAACTGTTAAAGCTGAAGGATGGCTATGTGGAGGCTATGATTCTCTGCTCCTATCTATATGTTTGAAATTTTTCATCACAGTCATTTAAAAAGCACTTCTACTCATGGAATCTATAAATTTGGTCAATCTCAAGTAGAAGTGCTCATCTGAGTCCCCTGAAATCTGGGTCTGTATAACTCAAGGTTGTCAACTGGTCAGCTTGTTTCAATCACAGTAAAAGCCTGCGACAGACCATAATGTAGAGTTGGCCCTGGGTTGAAAAGATTCCTTGGAGAAGGGAATGGCAGCCCACTCCAGTATTCTCTCCTGGGGAATCCCCATGGACAGAGGAGCCTGGTGGGCTACAGGCCGTGTCCATGGGGTTGCAGAGAGTCGAACATGGCTGAGAGACAGCCCTGAGTGTCTGTGATCCCACGGGCTTAGCTCAGGCTCTTGCGTCTGCAGAGGGCAGGATGAGGAATGACTGACCAGTAGGCTTTTCCCAGTTCAGTGCAGGGAGTTCAGTGCAGTACACATTTCATTATCTTACTTTGTTGCTTTTTGTGATTGTACAGACTGACTGAAAATAACTGTTTTTTCACTAAACCTCCTAAGCATGACCCCGCTCATGTAATCAGAATATTATTTAAAAATGCACAAAAATATTTTTTCTTGTAGTGACACCTCCCTCTTTAACATAACAGGGAATTCTTTGCTTTTAGAGATCTTTCCTTTCATTCTATCCAGTTTTATGGAGATCTTCCTTGTTCTTCCAGGAGATTCTTAACCTAGTATCTTTTGTCTGGCTTCAGGAATCTCCACAGAACATGCCTCTGGCCTCCTTGCCTTCTCAGCCCTCCCTGCCCAACCTTGTTCTGTACTTGCTCGTCAGACTGTGAGACTCCAGCAAGCCTGGATTGCACTGGGTGTTTCTCGCCCTTGGTATGGGACCTCAGAGGAACCGAAATCCCAACTCTCATGCTCATCCCCTTGGCCAGATCTCTTGATTCTTGGCTTCCAACTTCCCTCCTGCTGAGGCTTGAGGACTTGAAGAGAAGCACAAAGCTGAGACAGGACAGTCTGTGGTCTTGGACAGCCCATGGAATCTTGGTTTCATCTCATAATGAGATTAATAAAAACCATTTTTTATCTGCCTCGCAGGGATGTTATGAGGATCAAAAGAAAGTCTACCCAAGTCTAAGCTTTATGTTAGAGCCCAGTACATTTGTTACCTATTTCTGTATAATTTGTTTTTTAATGTTACGTAGTATCTTTAGTGACTTTCCCCATAGCCAATGTTGTTATTAATATCTATTTACTTATCTGGAATAAAAAAGGTTTAATGCAATATTTTCTACCTGGAAAAGCTGTGAGTAAGGAAAGAGGGGGTCAGTGTCCTTAGCAACAGCCCATGAAATGCCCCTGTAAAGAGGATGCCTGGGCCTACCCAGGTGTGCGTCTCTAAAACAGGTTCCTGATCTGGTCACTGGCTACAGATCTGGCTCCTGTTCGTTTGGGAACCGCTGACGTTGAATTTTCACCAGCTTTGATTTTCCATCAACCTTCGTTTCTTCCTTCCTCCCTCCCTGGCTTCCCAAGCCTCTGTGCTATTCAGACCTTTGGCACACAGGACTGCTGACATGCCTTTTGTACAGCAAGTTGTTGTGTTCTACTTTTAGACATAGACAAATTTTTTTTAATATAAATTTTTTAAAAATTTTATTTTTCATGTTCTTTCCCATGGTGGTTTATCCCAGGATATTGAATTGAGTTCCCTGTGCTATATAGCAGGACTTTGCTGTTTATCCATTCTGTGTATAATTGCATCTGCTAGCCCCAGATCTCCATCCATCCCTCCCTCTCCCTCCACAACCACAAGTCTGGTCTCTGTGTCTGTGACTCTGTTTCTGTATCACAGAGAACTCCATTTGTGTCATATTTTAGTTTCCACATGTAAGTGATATCATATGGCATTGGTCCTTCTCTTTTTGATTTCTTTCACTTAATATGATAGTCTCTGGGTCCGTCCATGTTGCTGGAAATGGCATTATTTCATTCTTTATGATGGCTGAGTGGTAGTCTATTGTATCACATTGTACCATGGTTTTATCCATTCATCTGTTGGTGGGCATTTAGGTCATTTCCATATCGTGGCTGTTGTAAATAGTGCTGCTGTGAACATAGGAGTTCATGTCCCTCTTTTTTTTTTTTTTAATATTTATGTATTTAGCTGTGCTGGATCTTAGTTTCGACATGTGGGATCTTTAGTTGCGGCATGGGGGGTATAGTTCCCTGATCAGCTGTTGAATCCAGGGCCCCTGGATTGGGAGCAGGAGTCTTAGCCACCGGACCACCAGTGAAGTCCTTGTATCTTATTTATTTATGGTTTTCTTTGGATATGTGCCCAGGAATGGGATTGCTGGATCATATAGCAACTCTATTTTTAGTCTTTTGAGGAACCTCTATACTGTTTTCCATAGTGGTTGCACCAGTTTACATTTCTACCAGCAACTGTTTAAGAGGGTTCCTGTTTTTCCACACACTGTCCAGCATTCGTTATTTGTATAGTCCTGTTTTAGAGTTGAGCAGAGTGAGGTCTGGAGAGTTTGAAGGGGTTCCCCCGAGGTCTTACCATTGGTAGATGACAGAATTATTTCTCAGCCCACATGTATCCACATCTTGCAGTTTCTGTACATCAAGCAGGTTCTTAACCTGGCACCTTTTTTTTTTTTCCTGCTTAATTAAAAAAATCTTTTTCAAAATTTATTTTCAATTGGAGGAAAACTGCTTTACAGTGTTGTGTTGGTTTCTGCCATACAACATCACAGATCAGCTATAATTACACATATATCACCTCTCTCATGAGCCTCCCTCACATCCCCAACCCCACCCCTCTAGGTCATCACAGAGCGCCAGGCTGGGCTCCCTGGGTTATACAGTGACTTCTCACCAGTTATCTGTTTTATACATGGTAGTGTATACGTGTTGATGCTACCTTCTTCATTCATCCCACTCTCTCCTTCCCCACACTCTATCCACTGTGTTTCTCTATATCTGAGTCTCCATTCCTCCCTACAGAGCAGTTATCAATATATATCAGTTTTCTAATTCCATGTATGTGTGTGAATATACGATACTTTGTTTTTCTGTTTCTCACTTACTTCACTCTGTATAACAGGCTCTAGGTTCATCCACCTCACTAGAACAGACTCAAACCTGTTCTTTTTTATGGCTGAGTAGTATTCCATTGTATATATGTCTGGCATCTTCTTTATCCATTCATCTGCTGATGGATATCTAGGTTGCTTCTGTGTCCTGGCTATGGTAAATAGTGCTGCTGTGAACACTGCCTTTTTCAGTTATGGCTTTCTCAGGGTGTATGCCCAGTAGTGATACTGCTGGGCCATATGGTAGTTTTATTCCTCCATACTGTTCTCTATAGTGGCTGTTATTAATTTGCATTCCCACCATCAGTGCAAGGGTGTTCCCTTTTCTCCACACCCTCTCCAGCATTTATTGTTTGTAGATTTTTTGATAATGGCCATCCTGACTGGTGTGATATAATACCTTGTTATTGTTTTGATTTGCATTTCTCTAACAAATAGTGATGCTAAGCATCTTTTCACGTGTTAATTGGCCATCTGAACTTAGCATCTTTTGTCTGATTTCAGGAGATCCCCGACAAAAACTTATATGTATGTACATTTTTCTAGATAGAGAGTCCACATTTGCCAAGGGGTCTTCAAGAGATGCGAGACTTAAAAATAAGAACACGCTGCCCATTTTGCCTGGCATAGAGCCAGTGTTCAACATTTGTGGGCTGGATTGAACTGAGGCCAAGTGAGGGGTGGGGAGGCAGGTCTCAGAGGGATAGCACTCTGTTTATCCTGAAGAGCACCCTGTGGGGAATGACCCCCCTGTTGTAACAGCTGCGGTCTCAGCTATGGTGACTCAGAGAACACACATAGAGGTTGGGGAGGAGGCCAGGAAAATTTCATGATGGCTAGATAGCCTGTGAACATTTCATACCATGAACAGTATGAAAAGGCAAAAAGATATGACAGTGAAAGATGAACTCGCCAGGTCGGTAGGTGTCCAATATGCTACTAGAGAAGAGTAGAAAATAGCTCAGGAGAGAATGAAGAGGCTGAGCCAAAGCAAAAACAACACCCAGTTGTAGATATGACTGGTGATGGAAGTAAAGTCTGATGCTGTAAAGAACAATATTGCATAGGAACCTGGAATGTTAGGTCCATGAATCAAGGTAGATTGGAAGTGATCAAACAGGAGATGGCAAGAGTGAACATTAACATTTTAGGAATCAGTGAACTAAAATGGACTGGAATGGGTGAATTTAATTTAGATGACCATTATATCTACTACTATGGGCAAGAAGCCTGTAGAAGAAATGGAGTAGTCAAGTCAACAGAAGAGTTTGAAATGCAGCAGTACTTGAGTAAAATCACAAAAACGACAGAATGATCTCTGTTTGTTTCCAAGGCAAACCTTTCAGTATCAGTAATCCAAGTCTGTGCCCCAGCCACTAATGCTGAAGAAGCTGAAGTTGAACGGTTCTATGAATACCTACAAGGCCTTCTAGAACTAACACCAAAAAAAGATGTCCTTTTCATCATAGGGGACTGGAATGCAAAAGTAGCAAGTTAAAAGATACCTAGAGTAACAGGCACGTTTGGCCTTGGAGTGCAAAATGAAGCAGGGCAAAGGCCAACAGAGTTTTACCAAGAGAACACTCTGGTCAAAGCAAGCACTCTCTTCCATTAACACAAGAGACAACTGTACACGTGGACATCACCAGATCATCAATATCAAAACCAAATGGGTTGCACTCTTTGCAGGCAAAGATGGAGAAGCTCTCTATAGTCAGCAGAAACAAGACCAGGAGCTGACTGTGGCTCAGATCATGAACTCCTTATTGCCAAATTCAGACTTATTGAAGAAAATAGGGAAAACCACCAGACCATTCAGGTATGACCTAAGTCAAATCCCTTAAGATTATCCAGTGGAAGTGACAAACAGATTCAAGGGATTAGATCCGATAGACAGAGTGTCTGAAGAACTACGGACAGAAGTCCGTAACATTGTACAGGAGGTTGTAATCAAAACCATCCCCAAGTAAAAGAAATTCCAAAAGGCAAAATGGTTGTCCAAGGAGGCCTTTCAAATAGCTGAGAAAAGAAGAGAAGCAAAAGGCAAAGGAGAAAAGGAAAGATACATCCATCTGAATGCAGAGTTCCAAAGAATAGCAAGGAGAGATAAGAAAGCCTCCCTCAGTGATCAATGCAAAGAAATAGAGGAAAACAGTAGACTGGGAAAAACTAGAAATCTCTTCAAGAAAATGAGAGATACCAGGGGAGCATTTCATGCAAAGATGGGCACAATAAAAGACAGAAATGGTATGGAGCTAACAGAAGCAGAAGATATTAAGAAGAGGTGGCAAGAATACACAGAAGAACTATACAGAAAAGATCTTTAAGACCCAGATAGCATGATGGTGTGATCACTTACCTAGAGTCAGCATCTTGGAGTGTGAGGTCAAGTGGGCCTTTGGAAGCATCACTACAAACAAACCTAATGGAGGTGATGGAATTCTAGCTGAGCTATTTCAGATTCTAAAAGATGATGCTGTTAAATTGCTGCACTTAATAAACCAGCAATTTCAGAAAACTCAGCAGTGGCCCTAGGATGGAAAAGGTCAGTTTTCATTCCAATCCTAAAGAAGGGCAGTGCTAAAGATTATTCAAATTACTCCACAATTGCACTAATCTCACACACTAGCAAAGTAATGCTAAATTCTTCAAGCCAGGCTTCAACAGTACGTGAACTGAGAACTTTCATATGTTCAAGCTGGATTTATAAAAGGCAGAGGAACCAGAGATCAAATTGCCAACATCCACTGGATCATAGAAAAAGCAAGAGAGTTCCAGAAAAACATCTCCTTCTGCTTCATTGACTATGCCAAAGCCTTTGAATGTGTAGATTACTACAAACTGTGGAAAATTCTTAAAGAGATGGGAACACCAGACCACCTTACCTGCCTCCTGAGAAATCTGTGTACAGGTCAAGAAGCAACAATTAGAACCAGACATGGAACAACAGACTGGTTCCAAATTGGGAAAGGAGTACATCAAGGCTGTATATTGTCACCCTGCTTATTTAACTTTTACGCAGAGTACATCATGTGAAATGCCAGGCTGGCTGAAGCACAAGCTGGAATCAAGATTTCTGGGAGAAATGTTGGTAACCTCAGACATACAGGTGACACCACCCTTATGGCAGAAAGCAAAGAAGAACTAAAGAGACTCTTGAAAGAGGAGGGTGAAAAAGCTGGCTTAAAACTCAGCATTCAAAAAACTAATACCATGGCATCTGGTCCCATCACTTCATAGCAAATAGATGGGGAAACAGTGACAGACTTTATTTTTTTGGGCTCCAGAATCACTGCAGATGGTGATTGCAACCTTGAAACTGAAAGACGCTTACTCCTTGGAAGAAAATTTATGACCAACCTAGACAGCATATTAAAAAGTAGAGACATTGCTTGCCAACAAAAGTCCATCTAGTCAAAGCTATGGTTTTTCCAGTGGTCATGTATGGATGTGAGAGTTGGACTGTGAAGAAAGCTGAGCACAGAAGAATTGATGCTTTTGAACTGTGGTGTTGGAGAAGACTCTTGAGAGTCCCTTGGACAGCAAGGAGATTCAACCAGTCAATTCTAAAGGAAATCAGTCCTGAATATTCATTGGAAGGACTGATGCTGAAGCTGAAACTCCAATACTTTGGCCACCTGATGCGAAGAACTGACGCCTTAGAAAAGACCCAGATGCTAGGAAAAATTGAAGGCAGGAGGAGAAGGGGATGACAGAGGATGGGATGGCTGGATGGCATCACCAACTTGATGGACATGAGTTTGAGCAAGCTCTGGGATTTGGTGATGGACACGGAAGCCTGGCGTGCTTCAGTCCAGGGGGTTGCAAAGAGTCAGACACGACTCACTGATTGCACTGAACTGAGATAGCCTGTAACCCAGGACCAACTCAGCTCATCTGAAGAAGGCTAATCCCTCATGAAGTCTATGGAAAGAGAAGTGCTGAAAGAGAAATGTCCTTCCCCTCTCCTAGACTTGCAGTGTGGTTGCCAGCTGAGGGGTTCCTGCATTTTCTTTGGGTAAATGGACCCTTTAGAACTTTTCCTAGAAGCAAAGAAATGAAACCTTCTTGAGGAGACTGCTTCTTCATCAGCCAGCCCAAGGCTCATTACAGAGTGAGACAAAGTGGAGAGTTGAGCTTCCCAACCTTAAGCAGAGGAGAACAATGAATAGGAGGCTCTGGCAAAGGAACTGCAACAAATGTGGAGATCAAGGAGCATCACTGTCAAGCCAGTTGTCATCCTGGCAACTGGACCAGACTCCAGTGCTTTCATTTGGCATCTTAAAGAACTAGACATGGATCATGGTTTGGCATCCATTCAGAGACATGAAGTAAAATCAGGACATTTTAATTTTAACAACAGAATATTACAGAACACATGCTATTAGAATGCATAAAATCTGACTAACATGGGCAGTAAGAAACAAGCATGAACATCCCCCCTGCCCCCCGCCCAAGTCAGGCCTCCATTATGGGATGTTTTTGGTCTTTTGTGTTTCACAGGATGTATTTAGAGGAGAGATTTCCGTGGCCACTGAAACACAGAAACTCGGTGCCCAAAAAAAGAATGAGGGGAAATAAGAGCCTGCGTGTGTGTCCCATGGTAAACAATGAGGCCGGAAGCATCCATCTGGAATGCATTCAAAAACATAACTGCCTGCTGAAATGCTGGGGTACCAGCGCTCTGAAAACAGAGCAAGCCCTTTACTCAGACTCTGCTGGAGAGCAGTATAAAAGAGTTGGGGTGCGGGAGTGTGCTGAACGAGGAAAAGTTGGGAGCAAGAATCCTTAGCAGCCAAAATGTGTGTGTGCATCAGGCAGAGAGAGCGGGGAGACAAGCTCAAGTCCTGTTGCTGTAAATGGCTCTGAGTTTAAAATTCCATCCACAACCCATCTCGGTTCCTTTCAGTGGAGTCCTGGCTCTAGACTCGGGTTATGGCAGCTTCCTGAAGGGACCCTGAATGTAAAAGCATGAGAAGAATACAGAATGTTTCAAGAGCTTTTAATGCTTTTTAACCAGGTTACAGTGAAGAGGAGAGGTTCGTGCAGCAAGCTGGCGTTATTTTAATTCACCTAGTGGAAGATTATTGAAGCATTTATCATACAATTAGGGTCAAGAATGAATCTGGCATCATTTAAGGCAAATACCCCAAACACAAAGCTGATTCAGTTGGCATGATTTCTGGTCTTGAGAACAGCAAGTCTGGCAGCGATTAACCAGGCAAGAGGAAACAGCAGAGAGCCCACTGTGTGGCCATCCACTGCACAGAGCAGGACAAGGAATTGTGGGAAGCCAGCAACGAGCAGCATGAGGGGCCCACTGGAACAGAGCACAGTGTTGTGGGTAATGGCTGGTGCCTGCAACGTCTCAGGAAGTTTTATGAATGTTAATATGACTCTGTGATGGAGAGTAAGTGGTGCCTGCTCTGTAAACACAGGATATGCCAGGAACTGGGGCTCCTGGAGGAGGCTCACCCAGTGTCCTGCAGTGAGTTGGCTCTAGATTCTAATGGTGCAGAATGAAAAAAGAGAGAAAAAAGCAAAGGAAAGAAAAGAAGTACACTGACAGTATTGTCAACACAGCTGATGAACAGAAATGAGATTTGAAAGAAAACTTTGATGCTTCTTACAGATCCTTCCATTCAGAACCAAAAATTTGTTCAGAGCCTTAAAGCCGTCAAGCTGTGGCAAGAAGGGTGGCCATGAAGCCCCCTAGCCCCCAAATGTCAGGGCATTCTTCGACCATGAGCCTCCAGTGAGCCTGTCTCTCATTGTGTGGGAGTCTGGGGTTCAAGCATGGTAACATCTTGGCTTGCTGGTGGCTGCTATGAAGCCTGAACCAGAAGATACATATGTAGGCATGGCATCCTTTTTTTTTTTTTTTTTTAATGTCTATTTGTTTGGCGGCTCTGGGACTTAGTTGCAGCTTTCGGGATCTTGATCTTTGTTTCATCACGCACGATCTTTAGTTGTGGCTTGTGAACTTTTAGTTGCAGTATGTGGGGTCTAGTTCCCTAACCAGGGATAGAACTCAGGCCCCCTGCATTGAGAGCATGGAGTCTTAGCCACTGGACCACCAGGGAAGTGCCCACATGTGGCATCCTTGTGATTGCTTTGCTTCCCCCTTAGGCTATTCCCTGTAGATGCTTTGGGGTTAAGACTGGCAGGCTTGTCTCCAGGCACATACCAAGGGGACTATTAGGAAGCAAAGTACCAAAATCTGTTCTGGACAGCAGAGCACAAAGTGGGTGGATGGAAAAAATGGAAACCTCACAGGCAAGAGGTGACATAACTAAGAGGGACCCAAATAACACTGGTTTAAACAAGATGGAAGTTACTTCTCTCTCCTGTAACAACCTGGCCATAAGCTGACAAGGCTGCTAGGATGGTTAATGATGGAGGAAAGACCCATAAACTGCAAAGACCCAGTTTCTTTCCATCTTGTTCTCTATTCTCCTTAGGGTGTTGGTCTCATCTAAATAGCCCAGAATGCCTCATTATCTCCATGTGCACATTCCAGCAGCAAAGAAGAAGGGGAGGGAACTCCTCTACCCAGCAAGGGAGCGTTCTGGATGCTCTGCACATCTCATTGGTCAGGAGGTAGTCATGTGACCACACCTAGCTGCAGGGGAGACTGGGAAATTTTTTTCTTCCCTGAGTAGCTGTGCACCCAGCTAAGCACTGTATTTCTATGGCAGCAGGAGAGAGGCAGTCTGCAGGAGCCGGATGTGATAGTTCAGTCTTAGAAGTCTCCCAGCTCCACCCTCTTTCTCAGGTCATGCTTCTGTTCCTTTCTCTGCCCCTGACACCTCCTCTCTCTGTCCCACACAGCACTTCCAGACTTTGTCACAGCTTCTTTCCCCAGATTCCATGGCCCCACTCAGAATTTTCTGCTTGTTCTCGCCTCTTTTCACAGCCTCTTCTGCCATCAGATCAGAGAAATTTTAACACAAGGGAAGGAAAACTGCATTTTGGCTATATCTCCTTGTATTATGTTGACCATGTTCCACCATCATCTCCCTAATGTAGTGGGGGCTTCCTATAAATAAGAAGTGCCTCTAACAAGTATGGTGCTATAGGTGCTCAAAAACACTAAGTAAATTAACTTGAACACACTGTCAGGATTCACTCTGTTCTGGACGGTGGTGACATGCATGTATACACGTGTAGGAGGATAGTTATGCCAGTGGACGATGATTGGATCATGACAGCAGGACTTTGACCCACATTAGAAGCCCCAGGTGCCAGACCACAACCTCCAAAGCAAATGGCCCAGAACACAGTAGGGCTTGGTCAACATATGCTTGCATCCATATTTTTTGCCACTCCCCCTTCCCACTGCGCCGACACTTGCTTCCAATGCATTCCCAACCAGGGAAAGCCAGATATCATATATGCTTCCCTGGGACTTCCCTGGTGGTCCAGTGGTTAAGACTTGGTGCTTCTAATGCAGAGGGTGTGGGTTTGATCCCTGGTTAAGGGAGCTAAGATCCTATGTGCTGTGCAGCACAGCCAAAAAATTAATAATTATTATTTTTAATAATAAAAATATATACTCTCCTAACCAATAATGTAGGATGATCCACTTCTAATTATTCATATCCAGCACCCCCGTGCTAATAAACTCCAATCAGAGCATACCTGAAGCCTTCCCTTTTCTCACTGTGAAGCTTTTCTCACTATAAATGCAAATTAAATCAAGACAATTAGAGAATGAAGAACTCCTCCCCCACCCCCCCCCGCCCCAATAAACCAATTTTGTGGGGAGGAAGAATTTGATTCAGTGTAGTTCTAGGAACAGAATGGAACTTCCCTTATCAGCATTTTGGCTGAGTTTCTGACTTAAGTTTTAAGGCACTAAATATTCAAAGAAGTCAATATTAAAAATTAAACAGGTTTATATTTAGGATTAGAGTTGAGGTACTGCTCACAGTCGAAGGATCCACAGTGCTATTTGTGACAGTAACACCGGGCTGCCCTTCCAGGTTCCAAAGTTGAATTTCAAACGTAAAGACTAAGCCCTTCAGTTTATACTCTGGTGGAAGTGAAGTCTGGCAGATTATAACATGTATCAGTGACCTGACTCCAAGCAGGGCATCCCTGGGGCTCCAAGCACCAAAAGTTCACAGGCATCGCCAGGGCCAGAAAGAGATGAATGATGCCGGGGAAGATGGCTCCTCACAGGCAGTGGGCACGAGAGTCAATTCGATGAAGTTAATCAGTTGCAAGTAGAAGACAAGACATTAAATATCAATGCCGGGAGCAAACTAATTATATACAAGTCCTGGGTGCAGCACAGGCTGCTCACCTTCCAGGCAGAATGTTACCTGCCAGGCGTCAGTGAGCCCTTCCAGGCTCCCTTAATTCATCCTTGGCAGCTCTGGGTCTGTAAACTTTTCCTGTTTACAACCGCAGCCTTATTGTGGTACCAAATGTGGTATCAGTGTCACCCCAGCCATCCCCTCCTGATGGACAGCATCTTGGTCAGGTCCCCACACCACCCCGACTCTGGACACGCTTAGACTCTTATCATAGAGGCCCTTTCCCTTGCTCTCCATCAGCCACAAAGGCTCACATCTCTCCCTTTCTTTCCCATTTCTCTCGTCCTCTACTAGTCAGGCCTTTGTGTGGCTCAGCTGGACTCTCACCCTAGCCCCTGCAAGTGGCTCTGTGCCCTGGCCTCTCTCCTCTCCTGTTTTTTTCTTAAAAAAAAAAAATTTTTTTTTTTGTTTATTCATTTGGCTGCATCAGTTCTCAGTTGCAGCATGTGGGATCTTCAGTCTTCACGACAGCATGTGACATGGAGTTCCCTGACCAGGGGTGGAACCTGGGCCCCCTGCAGTGGGAGCCCCGAGTCTTCGCCACTGGGCCACCAGGGAAGTCCCCTGAATAAATTACTAGAGAATAAACACCTGGATAATCACCAGCCAGTTCAACAGACAGGTCACAATGCTGTCTCCCCTCCTAGGAAGAATAACTGCTGGTACTGAATCTGAGTCTCACAGTTCAGTTTGCCTTTTTAAAAACTTTATGAAACGCAGTCCTGCAGGAGATCATCCCCAGCAGCCTTTCCCCCTCCTCTTCCTTGGGTGCACAAGATTCTACCAGGTGGCCTGTTGCTACACATCTTTTCTCCTGACTCCTCCCACCTAGAATGTCTGTCTCCAACTGATCCAACCATCCTCTGTATCCACTCACTAAATTATCATCCATTCTTAGAATTTAATACAAAAGCCCCTTCCTCCTCCAAGAAACACCCCCATATAACCCCACAAACAGCTGTCGTTCCTGCCTGGAACTCCTCCGACAGTTTGACCTCCTCTTCCAGCTCTTGCACTTACATTGCCTCACACCGTGGTTTCTCATGCTGCTGTTTAAACCTGCTGTAGAGGATGGCCCCCAAAACCAAACAGCTGGATCGTTTTACTTTCAGGGGGACCCCATAGAATGCTTAGCATTCAGCCAGAAACATGGTAAGTGTCAAGTGAATTCAATCACCGAATGGATCTACTAACCACACGCATAAAACAGAAGTATCATGGGCTCATCGTTGGGCCGCAGCCTGGCAGTGCCTGGAAGCTGTCCTTATCGTGTGATTGTTTTGCCTGGTGCTGTAGATAAATGAGCTTTAGGAACTCAGCGTGAGGCTGCGGTTTTTCTGGGAGCTGCTTTGAGGACTAGATCCACCCTTAAACTGTTTCCATTGTGTCTGCCTCTAGAGAAGTGACGTGAGAATATCATCTGGCTCTTTGAGCTTCCTTTTTATTTGGATTCAGAGTAAACAGTAGTTTCCTTTCTGGCTCTCCAGGATTAAACGAGTTGGTATATTCCTTCAGTTTGAAGGAAAACAGCAACATCTCTGACATTGCATTTGAGACATGGAAACGGGAGATAATCTTGGTGCAACTTTGATGATCCATGGCAGAGAAAGGAATGGGTGGGAAGCTTTAGAAAACCTGTCTGCTCTGAAAATGGGTGTGAAGTGGACCCAGGGGAGAAGTAGATGCTGAACAGGCGCCCAAACCCCCATTTGGTCCCGTGACAGTGGCCGTGAGGACAGAGTCTCTCTCCTGAGGCTGGCGCAAAACCCTCCAGGGGCCCCGTTGCCTAGTAGGGACGCTCTGCTTGGGTCTTGGGTCTTATTATTTGCCCTCCATGGAGTCCAGAAGCCGGAAAAACACCTTTAAGCTAGTGGGAGGAGGAGGAACAACTTCTTCCAAAAGCTGAGCAGTTGGCAGCGATGTGGATGAACCTAGAGATGATCACACTGAGTGAAGTGAGTCAGAGACAAATACAAATACCACAAAGAAATGTCACGTGACACAGTCTGAAACAGTGATGCAAATGAACGGATTTACAAAACAGAAACAGACTCACAGACAGACANCTTCTTCCAAAAGCTGAGCAGTTGGCAGCGATGTGGATGAACCTAGAGATGATCACACTGAGTGAAGTGAGTCAGAGACAAATACAAATACCACAAAGAAATGTCACGTGACACAGTCTGAAACAGTGATGCAAATGAACGGATTTACAAAACAGAAACAGACTCACAGACAGACAAACTAATGGTTGCCAAAGGGAACCGGAGGAGGCAGGCATCAGTTAGGAGTTTGGGATTAAAATATACACACTACTATATATAAAATAATCGACACGGACCTACCATATAGCACAGGAACTGATATTCAATATCTTTTTTTTCTTTTAAATATTTATTTGGCTGTGCTGCGTCTTAGTTGTGGCTGCAAGATTTTTAGCTGTGACATGGGAACTCTTAGTTGCAGCCTGTGGGATCTTGGTTCCCTGAGCAGGGATCGAACCCCATCCCACTGCATTGGAGGTGCACAGTCTTAGCCACTGGACCACCAGGGAAGTCCCTGTACTGAAAATCTTATAATAACCTGTAATGGAAAAGAATCTAAAATACATACATATTTAACTGAATCACTCTGCTGTATACCTGAAACTAACACAACATTGTAAAACAACTGTATTTCAATAAAAAAAAAGTTTAAAAGCCAAGAGAAACAAACAAAAACCCAGTTATTATGACCAAACTACTAATAGCAGTTACTGGTGGGAGATAGGCTTATGGAGGGGAATGGAAGAGGGTGAGTTTCTGTAATACATCTTTCTGAATTGCTTCAGTTACTTTATAGCAATGAAAATATTTGAAAAAGGAAACCCAGGAACACTATACAGGTATAACACTGGTTGCCTAGCAAGCATGAGGACACCCCCAGGCTCTCCCTTAGTCCTGTTCAGTGTCATATGCCCATCACAGGCAAGCACCCACTGCCTTCACCCCACCAGTGGCCTACCCCCTTGCTGCATGTTCCCACCCACCCCTACCCTCTTTGCAAGAAACCCTTGGCTTGCCAGGCCTGAGAGGCAGTGCTCTTCTCCTACCGAAGCCCACCCACAGCATATTCTCCTTCATCAGCTGAGAGACCAGCCTCAGTGGACTGTCCCATTTGATAGATGACTTCAGGAAAAAGTGTTAAGTTGGTGCAAATGTAATTTCAGTTTCAGACTGTGAATTTCAAATCATTATAACTAGGCTCACACACGCCTTTATTAATCAAAATAGGAACTATTACAATTTTTGCCAATGAGAAATAAGTTTATTCATGTAACATAAAAATCTGTGCTTTGGGATTTGATGAACTTTTGGAAAGCATNTTCAGTTTCAGACTGTGAATTTCAAATCATTATAACTAGGCTCACACACGCCTTTATTAATCAAAATAGGAACTATTACAATTTTTGCCAATGAGAAATAAGTTTATTCATGTAACATAAAAATCTGTGCTTTGGGATTTGATGAACTTTTGGAAAGCATTTTCTGCATCCTACAGGTTGGGGAAGCTTTTTTCCTGCAGAAAGTTGTTGAGATGCTTGAAGAAGTGGTAGTTGGTTGGCAGGAGGTCAGGTGAATATAGTGGATGAAGCAAAACTTTGTAGCCCAATTGTTTCCACTTTTGAAGTGTTGGTTGTGTACATGCAGCCAGGTGTGGTCATGAAGAAGAATTGGGCCGTTTCTGTTGACCAATGCCGGCTGCAGGCATTGCAGTTTTTGGTATATCTGATTAATTTTCTGAGCATGCGTCTCAAATATAATGGTTTCAGTGGGGTCCAGAATGCTGTAGTGGATCAGACTGGCAGCGGACCACCACAACAGTGACCTTGACCTTTTTTTGGTGCAGCTTTGGCTTTGGGAAGTGCTTTGGAGTGTCATCTTGGTCCAGCCTCTGAGCTGGTAATTGCCAGTGGTTGTATATAATCCACTTTTCATCAGACTTCATAATCCCATCAAGAAATGTTTCATTGTTGTTGTGCAGAATAAGAGAAGATGATGCTTCAGAGCAATGATTTTTTTGATTTGTGATCAGCTCACAAGTGCCCACTTATTGAACTTTTTCACCTTTCCAGTTTGCTTCAGATTCCAAACAACAGTAAAATGGTCAATATTGAGTCATTTGGCAGCTTCTCATGTTAAAAGAGGATCAGCTTCGATGATGCTCTCAGCTGGTTGTTGTCAGTTTCAGATAGCTGGCCACTGTGCTCCTCATCTTCAAGGCTCTCATCTCCTTTGCAAAACTTCTTGACCCATCACCGCCCTGTACGTTCATCAGCAATTCCTGGGCCAAATGCGTTGTTGGTGTTGCAAGTTGTCTCTGCTGCTTTACAACCTATTTTGACCTAAAATAAGATTGTTCAAATTTGCTTTCTGTCTAATGTCATTTCCACAGTCTAAAATAAATATAAACAGCAGGCTTATCAGGGCTTCCCTGATAGCTCAGTTGGTAAAGAATTTGCCTGCAACACAGGAGACCCTGGTTTGATTCCTGGATGGGGAAGATCCACTGGAGAAGGAATAGGCTACCCTCTCCAGTATTCTGGCCTGGAGAATTCCATGCACGGTATAGTCTGTGGGTGGCAAAGAGTCATACACCACTAAGGAACTTTCACACACATAACTACATTTATTGAGAATGTATTCTAATATCAAACAGCAAAGTTCAACAATGCAAAAATCAGTTACTTTTGCACCAGCCTAATAGTAATGACTGGGCTAATGCCCACATATCTTGCATCAGGGAACCGGTTTTAAGGGTTAATGCCTGCTCCACCATTTCTTTCTAATGGTCCCACTTCTCCGAATATGTTCCAAACAAGAGTGGAGTGGATATTGCTGGCTCCTCACCCAGGTCCCTCCACAATGCCAGAGCCCTGTCCTTATACCTGGAGGAGTTTCTGACCTCTGACCTCTTCCCCAGAGCTGACTTGCTGGATAAGTAATGCGCCCTTCTCCATCACCCAGGACAGCCCTGCAGCCCATGACTAACTGGAGTTCCTATGCCTCGACGGGGATCAGGGGGTTGGACTCTGTGATGCAGCGCATGCTCCAGAGCGCCCTGTGGGATCAGGCTAACCCAAGTCTGGCAGAGACCCTGTCTTTGCTCAGCCTCTTCTCCGCCCCATCCTGTGCCCCTTGTGCTGTTCTCAGGTCTGCCGTCAGGGAATCATGGTCACCAGAATCCCACCTCAGGCTCTGCTTTGAGGAGACCTGATCTGAGCCAAAGGAATCCCCAAGGACAGTCTCTGCACGTACACTACATGGTGAGCCATCTGGGTCGCCCATTGACATTTTTGCCCCAATTGAGACACACAGAGTTGGTGAGGTCCCTTGTATGGAGTAGATTTTAAGGACAGAAGGGGCTAGGTTAAAGACCTCCTCCTCTACTGCTTTCTTGCTGTGTGGTCCTGCAGGCCTCCCTTCACCGGTCCAGGTTTCACTAAGGCGGATTTCTTCACCCACCTGTGCTGGACATCCATCTGTGGCTTGAATACTCAGCATATGTTGCCCTTGGTTTAGTAAGACCTCTGATTTTTGTTTGAGGCTCTGTCCTGTCTTCATTCTCCAGGAGTGGAGCCCATTCTCAGTCCCCTACCTGACAATAATGATTGGTTAAAGGACAGGCATACATCCTAAGCCAGTCGAATCAGAGTGACTCAGAGCTGCGAGACCAATAGAAAGCAAGCCATAATGTCCCTCACTTAGCACCTAGATCAAGCTTGACCTAAAGCCAGAGATACTCTTGGAGTTTTATTATGTGTGAATTGCTAGTCATATTGCCTGTTTCACCCCACAGGAAAACAGAAACAGATAAGATCTGAAGATGTTCTCAAGTCACTACCTTGACTCTAGGGCTGGAGTTTGGTTGGTGATGTCTTTCAGGTGAGCGTGGTCCTCTGTAGCAGTCGCCTCCTGGGCACGCTCCTGGGCATGTTCAGCCTGTCTCAGACACACCCATGCTGGCCCACCATGAGGACACAGGCAGGCCTAGTTGGACTGCAGGGGGAGCTGCGTGGGAGGGCGCTGGGCCCACAGGCGTGCATTGCCATCTCCATACCAGCATCCCCCCACACTGTGACTGCTTCTCAAAGAGGCATTTCTCCCCAGGACGTGCTGTGGACATTTGTGGTGCCACCTGGGAGGGAATGGGAGGGGCCAGGGTGGGAGTCTCATCACAGAGGTGTCCAGGTGGGGGGTGTAGCTAGATCTCCTTGTGTGGGTTAGTAATAAAGGCTGTGGACTTGAGGTGGGCTTGGGGTGCTTGTGCCCACCCCTCCCCAAAGGAGCTCATGGCCCCCACAGGATCACCATCATCATGGCAGTCATAGCTCTAAGCACCTGGCACTTCATTTGGTGGTGGCAGGTTCTTTAGGACTTTGGTTCACCTCTCAGCTTCTCAGTAGTGCCCAGCGTACAGGCACTGGGGGCTGGGCAGAATATGAGTAGCTATATGAGCTTGGCCAATTGGCTTAACTTGCATGCCTTGATTTCCCAATCTGTCAAGTACGGATAATAACAGCACTGGCTTTGTGAGTTGTGAGGATTAAATGAATTAATACCTCTGGGGCTTTAGGACAGGACCTGGCTTGTAGTGTGGGCTTGTGGGTCATGTGGGAGAAGCATTTTTAATGAGCATGTTTTTGAACTGACTGGCAAGGCCAGGCCCTGGACCAGGTCTTCTCATTTCAGATCTTCCTGTGACTCAGCCTGGAACATGAGGGTGATATCCACACACTCGAGTGACGTTCAGGCGGATGCATCCACACCTTCGGGACATAGAAGCCTCCAGCCGAGTCTTGGTCAGCTGCCCTGTCTGAGTCAGTGGTACATGGGGGGCGCATTAATTACACTCACAGCGAGGCCCTGTCCATATTCACATACCCACCTTGGCAGCTGCAAACAGCTAGGGACACTGAACAGAGCTCCCTGTGTGTGTCATTCGGGTTCATAGACTGTTCTACCTTCATAACACACCAGCTTCTGGCTGCTTTGATGTGAAAGGGATTTGGTTAACAGCTGACCTGGCTTTCATGGTGACAAAACTGTGGCGTCTCCCCCATCTATCTGGTTGGTGTGAGTGAGTGAGGGTCTTGGGTGTGCGACTCCTAGATCGAGGGTCCTTGAGTCTTGTGGATACACCCTAGGTTTACGTAACAAGCCCCACGACCTACTGGACACTAAATGAGATCCATTTGCGCTGGGTCCGCTGCCCCAGTTGGCCAGTTGAGAGACTCTTGTCTCTGAAGTTGGGGTGGGAGGGCTGAGATAAAACATTAGTCATCCTGAATAACTCTCCACTCAGCTCTGGATAAGAACGAGTTCCAGGCAGAAGGGCCACTTCCTCGGGTGTGAAGGCAGCCTTATGACTAGACTGTTGTAATGGTCTTCTAACTGATCTCACGCGTTCTGTTATGCTCTCATTGTTTCTTTTTTGGTCAGCTCCCTACCTGGCATGCGAAATCTTAGTTCCCCAAGCAGGAATCGAACCGTTGCCTCCTGCAGTGGAAGCTTGGAGTCCTCACTCCTGGCCTGCCAGGGAAGTCTCATATTATGCTCCCTTCTGATCCATCCCCAGGTGGCCACAGGGAGGGCTCCGTGAAATACATCAATGGCATTGACTTGCTTAAAATTCCCGTGTGCTTCCCACAGCCCGGAGCAGCGCTGTTCAACAGTGTTCTGTGACGAAGGCTGCGTTTTGGGTCTGCACTGTCCATGTGGTAACCCCTAACCACATGTGGCGATCGAGCACTTAAAATGTGGGGAGTGTGTCTGAGGAAATAAATTCTTAATTGCATTTTATTTCAACCAATTGAAACTGAAATTGCCACACATCGTTAGTGGCTACATATTAGACGGCGTCAGCCTGGAGAATGAAATCCAAAGCCTCAGGCGTGTCCCAGTGCTATCTGAGCAGCCTTCATTTTTTTGCCAAAATTCATTCAAACTGGGGATTCCAGCAATAGCGAATGACTTACAGCTCCCTAGACCTTGTGCCCACTTCACACCTCCTAGCCTTGGCATCTGCTGTTCTACCTGCCTGGAATGTTCTCATCTCCTGCCCAAACATGCCTTTAAACTGCCTACCAGTCGCACAACCCTCCTTCAAGATATCGCTCCCATGTGACTCCTACTATCAAGCTTTATCAGCCACCCCTGCCTTCCCCATGCAGAACTAAGCATCCCTTCCTTTATGCATCTGGCAAAGACATGCTCTGAGGCCCTTCCAGCATGTACACTGCTGTCTTTCCTGATTATGGGTAGACAGTCATATTCACTTCCCGGTCTCCAGTGCCTGGTGCAGGGTTTGGCTCAGATTAAGCAGTCATTAGATGGTGGCTGAGAAAATAAAATTATTGTAGTAGACATAGGTCATAGTTCAGGCCATCTTGCATCCAACTTTCTCTCCTAATGTACCCCAATCACTTCTGGGGACTTGTCTTGAGAGGTGGAAATAAAATCAGAAAATTGTTTTTTCCAATTGAAGTATGAATGATTTACAATATTGCGTTAGTTTCAGATATACAGCAAAGTGATTCAGTTAGTTATATATATACGGACTATAGCCTACCAGGCTCCTCCCTCCATGGGATTCTCCAAGCAAGAGTACTGGAGTGGGGTGCCATTGCCTTCTCCAGGGGATCTTCCCGACCCAGGGGTCGAACCCAGGTCTCCCACATTGTAGACAGATGCTTAACTGTCTGAGCCACCAGGGAAGCATATATGTATGTGTGTATATAAATAAATATATATATATATAAATTTTTCAGATTGTTTTCCATTATATATTATTATAAGAAATTGAACATTGTTCTCTGTATTATACGGTGAATGCTTGTTGCTTGTCTATTTTCTAATGGTAGTATGGATCTGTTAATCCCAAACTCTTAATTTATCCCCTCCTCACTGCCTTTCCCCTTTGGTAACCATAAATTTGTTTTCTATGTCTGTGAGTCTACTTCGTTATGTAAATGGGTTCATTTGAATTATTTTTTAGATTCCATATGTAAGAAGTGATATTATATATTTGACGTTCTCTGACTTAATTTAGTATGATCATCTCTAGGTCCGTCCCTGTTGCTGCAAGTGGCAAAATTTTCTTCTTTTTATGGCTAATATTCCATTGTATATATGAACCACATTTTCTTTATCCATTCATCTGTCTTTGGACACAGACTGCTTCCATAACTCGGCTATTGTAAACAGTGCGACAGTGAACATTGAGTTGCATGTGTCTCTTTGATCTAGGGTTTTTGTCTTTTCTGACTATAGGCCCAGGGGTGGATTGTTGGGTCATACGGAAAGTCTAGTTTTTTAAGAAACCGCTACACTGTTTTCCATAGTGGCTGCACCAATTTACATTTCAAAGGGGAAGATCTTTTCACTGCCCAGGTCAGTCTTTCTAGGGACTAATGGAGAGCATGAGAAATACAGTGAGGTCAGGGCAGGTAGAGATCACACTCATCATAGCAGCAGCGCATGGGTCACACCCTTCCTGTTGTCCAGCCTGCTGGAGCTCCAAGATTGATTCTCCAGCCTCTTGCCAAACATGTGAGCCCCTGATGACCTCCCAAAAGTCTGCTGGGAGAATTGGCTGGCTCTTGGTCACTGGCTGCCAAGAGACCGTCAGAAAAGGGTGACTGCTGTAGTCATGTAAAGAAGCTTCCAGGTCTGCAGAGCCCAGCAGGAAGAGAGGGTGTGTCCTTCTGTGATAGACTCAATGGGTGACAGGACTGAGCTGTCAAAATGCACATAGCTGAGACTGAAGCCAGAGCAGACCACCCCACCCAAGTGCAGCTGGGGAGGACCTGCCCAGCAGTAGATGGAGTGTAACTGACCGTGCTAGGAGCTTGGCACATGCCAGTGGGGCAGAGCACTGTCCACTCCAACCAGAGGGACTGAGATGTCTGGGGAGTGATAGGCTGGGTCACCCCGGGGAGTGAGGGAGAAGAGACTCCAAGTGATGCTGAATGGTTCTGTTGATGGGGATTGGGAAAGTGAAGGCCACCAGGGATTTTCGGGGTGTTACTGGCAAGTCTTGTTAGTGGGAATTATTTTCTCTTTAAGTAAATATCCGTTCAGTTACACGGTGAACTGGGAACTTCACTCATCCATTCCATAAAGTTTATGAAGGACCTCTTCCTCTCCATAGCGGACCACTCGAGCACCTTTTCCCACCTCAGGGCCTTTGCTCAAGGTGTGTCTTCTGCCTGGATTTATCTTTCTGCCTTCTCTGAGCAGCTGCCCATCATTCACACCTAGTTTAAATGTTACTTCCCTATGGAAATCCTCCATGACGCCAGCTGAGGTCCCATGAACCCTGGTACCTCACATGACACCACTGATCAGACTGACCGTTGTGTAGTTATTGGTGGGGCCATGTGAAGAGCAGCCCTCCTTCTCGCTCAGTGGCAGACCCCTGGAGGGCAGGAAGGCCATGTCCTGTTCACAGATGCAGCCTGAGCACTGCATGGCGCTGTGTTCAGCACTCAAGGAATATTTGCTGAATGAGAGGGGAGGTGAAGAGAAAAAGGAAATAATAAGTAGCCTCTCAGAGCATGCGCTTGGGGCCAAGCATGGTAAAGACAGTGTCCTCCTTATAACTTCATACCCTATCCTTTGTATGGGGAACTCCCCAGGGTTCTGGACAAAAACAGCTCAGACTCCCTGCTGCTGTGTCCAAACGCTCATGTCCCCTCAGAATTCCAGTGTTGAACTCATAATGCCCAATTTGATGATATTTGTAGGTGGCACCTTAGTGAGGTGATTAGGCAATGAGGGTGGAGCCCTCATGAGACAGGGATCAATGCCCTTAATCACAGGATCAGGGAGCTCTCTAGCCCCTTCCTCTGTGTGATGATACAGTGACAAGTCTGCCACCCGGAAGACAGCCCTCACCTGACCTCACTGGCACCCTGATCTTGGTTATGGAGAGATGTCAAAATAGCCACAGCCCCATGATGCATCACACCTTCACGTTTAGTCTGTTTGTGTCGGGGATGATTTCACACAAAGTCTGGAACTGAACACTATGTTTTGGCATCAGAACTGCTGCGCCAGAGGTGTTAAAACTCACTTCCTAGTGCAAGTACAGCTAACATAGGCCATACCTTCTACGCATTCTTCATGAGTTCACTCATTTGATCTTTACATCAACCACTCTTTGAGGCAGGTATTATTATTCCAGAATACCAGTGCCAACCTGAGGCCTGGACCATACTTGGATGGCAAGAAGTCCCATCCAGGACCCAGAGTTAGTGTGTGTTGCTTCCCCTTTTGGCTGTTCAGGGATGAGCAAGGGACACACAGACAGGATCTAAAGTCACTTAACCAGACTGTGGTGGTGGCAGTTTAGTTGCTAAGTTGTGTCTGCGACACCCTACTGTTAGCACAGGGCACTGTATTCAACGTCCTGTAATAAGTGTATAGCACAGGGAACTATATTCAATATAACTGAAAAGAATCTGCATCACTTAGCTGCACACTGGGGGAAAATAACAACGTTGTACATCCACTATTATTTTAAAAAAGAAGAAAGAACAAGGAAAAAGCACGGAAACTTTTTGATTTTGGCCTCATGGATGAGAATGATGTCCCCAGGCCTCAGCATTTCAACCTGCATCCTGCAAAACTTCCCTGATGTGGAACTCAAGAGACATTGACCTCAGCACCTTCTCTGAGTGGAGCTCTCCCATGGTCCTCTAGGATTATAATATATATTGAATTTTAAAACAGTCCCAATCTTCAGCCCATCAGGAATGAAACTGCAGTCTTTCCCACCCCCCCCCCNTGGCACATGCCAGTGGGGCAGAGCACTGTCCACTCCAACCAGAGGGACTGAGATGTCTGGGGAGTGATAGGCTGGGTCACCCCGGGGAGTGAGGGAGAAGAGACTCCAAGTGATGCTGAATGGTTCTGTTGATGGGGATTGGGAAAGTGAAGGCCACCAGGGATTTTCGGGGTGTTACTGGCAAGTCTTGTTAGTGGGAATTATTTTCTCTTTAAGTAAATATCCGTTCAGTTACACGGTGAACTGGGAACTTCACTCATCCATTCCATAAAGTTTATGAAGGACCTCTTCCTCTCCATAGCGGACCACTCGAGCACCTTTTCCCACCTCAGGGCCTTTGCTCAAGGTGTGTCTTCTGCCTGGATTTATCTTTCTGCCTTCTCTGAGCAGCTGCCCATCATTCACACCTAGTTTAAATGTTACTTCCCTATGGAAATCCTCCATGACGCCAGCTGAGGTCCCATGAACCCTGGTACCTCACATGACACCACTGATCAGACTGACCGTTGTGTAGTTATTGGTGGGGCCATGTGAAGAGCAGCCCTCCTTCTCGCTCAGTGGCAGACCCCTGGAGGGCAGGAAGGCCATGTCCTGTTCACAGATGCAGCCTGAGCACTGCATGGCGCTGTGTTCAGCACTCAAGGAATATTTGCTGAATGAGAGGGGAGGTGAAGAGAAAAAGGAAATAATAAGTAGCCTCTCAGAGCATGCGCTTGGGGCCAAGCATGGTAAAGACAGTGTCCTCCTTATAACTTCATACCCTATCCTTTGTATGGGGAACTCCCCAGGGTTCTGGACAAAAACAGCTCAGACTCCCTGCTGCTGTGTCCAAACGCTCATGTCCCCTCAGAATTCCAGTGTTGAACTCATAATGCCCAATTTGATGATATTTGTAGGTGGCACCTTAGTGAGGTGATTAGGCAATGAGGGTGGAGCCCTCATGAGACAGGGATCAATGCCCTTAATCACAGGATCAGGGAGCTCTCTAGCCCCTTCCTCTGTGTGATGATACAGTGACAAGTCTGCCACCCGGAAGACAGCCCTCACCTGACCTCACTGGCACCCTGATCTTGGTTATGGAGAGATGTCAAAATAGCCACAGCCCCATGATGCATCACACCTTCACGTTTAGTCTGTTTGTGTCGGGGATGATTTCACACAAAGTCTGGAACTGAACACTATGTTTTGGCATCAGAACTGCTGCGCCAGAGGTGTTAAAACTCACTTCCTAGTGCAAGTACAGCTAACATAGGCCATACCTTCTACGCATTCTTCATGAGTTCACTCATTTGATCTTTACATCAACCACTCTTTGAGGCAGGTATTATTATTCCAGAATACCAGTGCCAACCTGAGGCCTGGACCATACTTGGATGGCAAGAAGTCCCATCCAGGACCCAGAGTTAGTGTGTGTTGCTTCCCCTTTTGGCTGTTCAGGGATGAGCAAGGGACACACAGACAGGATCTAAAGTCACTTAACCAGACTGTGGTGGTGGCAGTTTAGTTGCTAAGTTGTGTCTGCGACACCCTACTGTTAGCACAGGGCACTGTATTCAACGTCCTGTAATAAGTGTATAGCACAGGGAACTATATTCAATATAACTGAAAAGAATCTGCATCACTTAGCTGCACACTGGGGGAAAATAACAACGTTGTACATCCACTATTATTTTAAAAAAGAAGAAAGAACAAGGAAAAAGCACGGAAACTTTTTGATTTTGGCCTCATGGATGAGAATGATGTCCCCAGGCCTCAGCATTTCAACCTGCATCCTGCAAAACTTCCCTGATGTGGAACTCAAGAGACATTGACCTCAGCACCTTCTCTGAGTGGAGCTCTCCCATGGTCCTCTAGGATTATAATATATATTGAATTTTAAAACAGTCCCAATCTTCAGCCCATCAGGAATGAAACTGCAGTCTTTCCCACCCCCCCCCCCTTTTGACACTTTTTACAGAGAGAAAATGTGTGACTTTTCTTGATGAGCAGACAGCCAAAGGTGTTTAGGAAAGGTCTGTCATTTTTTTTTCTGGTGGCAAGACACCCTCAACTAAATTCATTAGCAGCTCTTCTGTTTGGGGTTTTAAAATATTCTCTGACCTATATAAATTCCTTGTTATGTCCTCTACTAATACAGGAACATTAAGTGATGTTTGCTATGGCTTTCAGAGCAAAGAAGAAGCAAAGTGTAATCAAAAAAGGACTTGGAGGCCGTTTCACTGCCAAAGACGTCAAATCTGTGCTCTACCCATGCCTGTACTCCTCCTAAGAAAGTTTGTTTTGTTTTTTGTCTGTGCTAGGTTTTAGTTGTGCCATGCGGATCTGGTTCCCCTACCAGCGATTGAACCCTTCCCCCCTGCACTGGGAGTGTGGAGTCTTTACCACTGGCCCGCCAGGAAAGTCTCAAGAGAGGTTTTTCGTGTTTATACTTTTGTGAATAATAGATACTGCTTTTTAGACACGAGTCAGGTTTTTAGTTCTACATGTGTATGTTGCTTAATTGTGTTCCTGTATTTTCCAAGCTTCTAGAAACTATTAGAGGAACACCAGGACAGGTGTATGTCTGTGTCTTATGAGCAGCTAAGTGTAATGAGTCATATGGGTAAACCCTGAGCTGATGGCCACCAGCTCCCGGAAGCCAGTTCCCTTCTCAGTTTTTTTTTTTTTTGCCAAATACATGTGACGCAGTATCCCCATTGGTTCATCTATGTGGCAGATATTTATTGAGCTCTTATTCTGAGCTGGATACCAGTGCGAGATTCCAGAGCTGCAGTGGTGAACAAAATACATGACTTGCCCTCACAGAATTGAAATACTGCTGGATATGCAAGCACTGCAGAAGCAGAAAGCAATGTACATATCTACTTATGGACATGTTCCTTCTTCCTCTGGCTCTAAAACCAGTGCTCTCGCAGACTGCCCTGTGTATTGGCATTTACTCTCTGACACCTCGGCAGCAAAGGAACAGCAGCCTCCTTGAAGGCAAGACATGGCTTATAGTTTTCACTTTCACAGTGCTTAGGATGATGGGGTTGTTGGCTCTGAGCCCCACACGTGCTTGTAGGCCCGAGTCCCCGGTTTCTTTCCTTTTCTAAACGGCCTTTCAGCTGAAGCAGGTTATTGTGGGCACTGAATATTCAATGACAGTGATAATGAGATTGATTTTTCCTACCAGAACTAACAGTGAGTGAATCTGTTGAAAGATTCCTTTGTAAAAAGTTATTTGAATATTCAGTCCTGCGTGTATAGACGTTTGGGTACAGTACATTCCATGTTCAGTAAACCTCAATTGGTTTAGTGTAGTGAGTTTTTCTACCTGGTTTATGGCCACCATTGGTCCCTGAAATCTGAATTAGGCCCTTTTGGTTGATTTCACGTGAAGTTAGATATTATTCACCAAATGGTAAATGAAACAAGGCTGTTTTCACTTTGTGTGCATCTGGGTACTTTCTGGTCTTTTTTGAGCTCTGAGTTCACATAAGTGCTCCATTACCTTGAGTGACTGAGAGTTTACCATTTAGGAAGTATGGGGAGTGTCATGAATAACCCACATTGCGGATTATCACAAATTAAGATCTACTAAGTAACCAGGTCCAGGCACAGGGAGGAGCCGTGAGTACTGATCAGGGCCCAAGGGTTAGTCATCTTCCTGATGAGTCAGGTCCCATGTGCTGTAAGGGGGAGCAAAGGCAGCGGAAAGAAGGGCTCAGCTCCTGCCGGTGATTTTTGTCCCTTTTACCACTATCCCACACCTCCATGTCTTCTCTATTCAAAGAGGGCAGAACAAAGGACTGGAAGAGGAGGAAGAGTGAAACCTTCACTGGTCATTTCAGAGGTGGTGGCTCGAGAGAAAGCAAAGTGAAAGAGGAAGGTGTGGTGGGTACCTGCAAAACCCATTCCACTTCCGTCCAGTTTTTCCATCACTTTCTCAGAGCTAGGTAATTCCTCCCTTGTCAGCATTAAATTTAAGTTAAACCTTGACAGAAGGTGTTTCTTGTAACAACTCAAATGGTTTAAATTTAGAGTCTCAATTGCTGAACGTTTGACTCTTGAAAGGCTTTCATTCAATTACTCGTACATTCATGAAGCAAGTGTTTGTGGAGGGGTTACCATGTGCAAGGTGCTGGGGAAACAAAGGTGAATAACAGTCTCTACCTTGGCAGAGCTTGTTAGCTACAGTGAAGGTAAGCAAAAACTATAAAAGTGTGTTGGCAGAACCATGGCAGATGAGCTATGACTTGGTGTGGAAACACAAAGAAGGCCACCCACATGTACACAGTGCAACATTCAAAATGGATAACCAGCAAGGACCTATTGTATAGTACATGGAACTCTACTCAATGTTCTGTGCCAGCCTGGGTGGGCGGCGGTTTGGGGGAAGACTGGATACACGCATATGTATGGCTGATCCCCTTCACTGTTCACCTGAAACTACCACAGTATTGTTTTTTTTTTTTTTTTTTNTGCTGGAATATTTTTAAGCAAACTTCAGGCATTATTACATTTCATCCATAAATATTTCAGTAGGTATGCTATCAGAGAAGAACTTTTTAAAAGTATATAACCACAATTCCATTATCATGGGAAGTAGTACTCATAATGTACCATATTTTCCTAATTAACTCATATTTTTCAGTTGTTTCACTCAGCTGTAAAAATCCCCATTTTCTTTTAAGGCCATTCATTCCCTTGAGGAGGGGGAGAAATGAGTCGTCTACTGGAATAGCCTACATTCTGTTCTTGGTCGGTGGTTTCCTCCTGGTGTCATTTAACTTGTGCTTCTGTTTCCTGTAAACTGGATTAGAGTCGGTATTTTTGTTGATTTTTCTAGAAAACTTCACAGAAGTTTTCACTGGCCAAGTGTACTTTCTGGCATACTACATCACAAGTCTGATTCTCCCATTTTTAGAGATGTGAAAATTGATGAATTTGGGCTTAGGTATTATCAGCATGGTCCATCCAAAATTCCCTGTCACCCTTTTACCTAATTTTATTCATTCATTCAGCTGCTCCAGGTCTTAGTTGCAGCATGTGGCAACTTTTGGTTGTGGCATGCAGTATCTTTAGTTGTGGCATGTGGGAAAGAGTTCCCTAACCAGGGATCAAACCCAGGCCCCCTGCATTGGGAGCAAAAAGTCTTAGCCATTGGGCGCAAAAAGTCTTAGCCGTTGGGCCACCAGGGGAAGTCCCTACTTAAGTTATTGATGGTTGTTGCCTAGATTCTTTATTTCAACACGTATTCCAACGCCGTGGTTTTCTAATTCTGCCCTTCTTTCTGTCTCTGTCAGCTGGAATTCTTCTCCTTGTCATCTCTTCAGGCCTCCCAGGTGGTGCTAGTGGTAAGGATCCTGCCTGCCAGTGCAGGAGACCTAAGAGACATGGGTTTGATCCCTGGGACTGGAAGATCCTCTAGAGGAGGAAACGGCAACCCACTCAAGTATTCTTGCCTGGGAGATACCATGGACAGAGGAGCCTGGCGGGCTACAGCCCATAGGGCTGCAAAGAGTCAGACACGACTGAGCATCTGAGCAGCAACTGAACAACAGCATGTCTTTGGTTTCTCTGAATTTCAGTTCAAACAAGGAAGGCAGGATACATGCTTGGTTATTTCCCTTTCTTCATTTTTAATGTATTTTAATCCACTGTAATCACTGTTTTTTGCTGCTCACATTGTCCCCTCCTTGGCCAGTGAAAGCGCTTTCAAGTTGGCTTCTGTGTGTTTTGACTTGACCCTGGTGGGAATGGATACCTATTTGCTTTGAGAGTAAGCATCCAAAGCTACTTTCCCAGGTAGTAACTTGGGACATCTTCTCTGGCCTATTTATGACAAGTAATGATTTATAAGAGTTGTGTCAGAAATGCTTTCCCTGCTGTAAGCAAGCATAAAGAACAGAGTTTTCAATTTTTTTTTCACAGTACAGAAAGTCTGGAGCAGGCAGCTGTTAGCATTTGTTGAGCAGCTCATGAGGTCCAGAGCCAGCATCGCTGATTCTCTTGGCCACCCCATCATGGTTGCAAGATGGCAGCTCCTGTTCCGGGCATCACGCCCATTGTCAGGGCAGGAAGAAAGGGGAAGGCCAGAACCAGCTGCAGCTGTCCTTTTGTATCAGAAAAGCAATAGCTTTCCCCGTACCACCCCCACCTCCAGCTGAATTCCACCCAGATCTTACTGGCCAGACTGGATCATATGGCCATCTTTCCTTGCAAGGGAGGCTGCGAAGTGAGCAAGTCACTTTGCTGGTCTCTGCAGTCAAGGCTGTCAAGGGACTGGGGTTTGGAAGTGAATCTAGGGCTTCTATTTCCGGAAGAATGGTTTTAAGTCCTGAACCAACTTTCCCTATTCTGCTTTTACTTTTTTTATTTTTATATGAAGTTTAACTCTCCTTGATTTGGAAGTGGAGTGGACAGCTAAAAAGAATTGTGAGCTGGAAATGAGGAAAGCTTTATTTGCAAGACCACCGTAAGGAAATAAGCGTTAGCCGTTTTGACGTCCATGATGGTTTGGCTTGGCTCCGTTCAGTTATCAGATGCCAACTCCAGGGCTGGGGTCCGTGCTGCCAAGTATTGTGTCTACTCCCACGTGGGAGAGGACAGATCAGTTTCACTTTGATGAAGAGATTTGAACTGTAGCGATTTGAACTGTAGTGATTCCATATGATGCCCAGGATATTTTGTGGCCATAGTTTCACCAGAGGCCACACAACCTTCACACTCTTTTGGCAAAAGAGACATCACTTTGCCAATAAAGGTCCATATAGTCAAAAGTATGGTTTTTCCAGTAGTCACATATGGATGTGAGAGTTGGACCATAAAGAAGGCTCAGTGGTGAAGAACTGATGCTTTCAAATTGTGGTGCCGGAGAAGACTCTTGAGAGGCCCTTGGACAGGAAGATCAAACCAGTCAATCCTAAAGGAAATCAACCCTGACTATTCGCTGGAAGGGCTGATGCTGAAGCTCTAATTCTTTGCCACCTGATGTGAAGAGCACTCATTGGAAAGGACCCTGATGCTGGGAAGGATTGAGGGCAAAGGAGAAGGGGGCAGCAGAAGATGAGGTGTTGGATAGTATCACTGACTCAATGGAGATGAATTTGAGAAAACTCTTGGAGATGGTGGAGGACGGAGGACCCTGGCATGCTGCAGTCCATGGGGTCACAGAGAGTCGGACATGACTTAGTAGCTGAACGACAAAGTGCTAACTTTCAGCTAGCACTCTGTGGTGAGGTGGGAACACTGAGCTTACTCTCACTGACTGATACAGATCTGCTCTCTGGAGCCTCAGAGTCCTTCTGCCTTGGTCATCCTGCCTCCTCTCTGAGCAGCTCACCTGGCCTGCCAAAGGCCTCCTTACACTGGAGAGTGGGGCCCAACTGGCTAACACTATGGCCATCCATTCTGTGTCCAAACATTTAGTGGTCATGTGGGTCTGATCTTTAAAATATTTTTCATTTCTCCCCTGGGAAAGAATACTTGGTATACTCACTGGTCATTTCCCCTGACTGTTCATGGTTGAAGGGCAGATGAGTAGTTAATGAGAACCAGCTCAAGGAGGAGCAGTGGGTTAATTCCCTCACCGATAGTCTTGGTTTCCTCAAGGCTAATTAATAAGTCTCTTGTTAGATTTCATTTATTTATTTCAGCCATGCCATATGGCTTATGGGATCTTAGTTCCCTGACCAGGGATGGATCCTAGGCCTTTGGCAGGAAAGGTGTGGAGTCCTAATCACTGAATTGCCCAGGAATTCCTTGTATGAATCTATTTAGATGAAGCTGAAAAGGAGGAAACACTATGTTTCAAGAGTGGATATTTGGGAAAACACTGATGGGGAAGGGGCACAAGAGGGCTTCGGAGGTTCTGGTCTTGTTCTTTTCTATGCTCTGGGTGTTGAAACTGCTGGTCACTTAACCAGCATTTATCCTTTTCTCTTGCTGGAGCCCTGGCATCCTTGTTGGGGCTGTGGTGACATGTGACAAGATGAAAACATTTCCTGACCCGCTTTGAGACTAGGACTGTTCACACGACACACTTTTGGCCAATGCAGTGTAAGTGAAGGTTGATGGGACTCCAGGAAATCTCTTTCAGGTGGACAGGCTCTGTGGGTCCCTGCGTTTGACCCCTGCAAAGTGCACTGAGGTTATGGCGCCCTCGGCCTTATGTCCATTCAGTGGTGCCAGGTATCCATTCACGCGCTCGTCTGTCAGATTCCCCTGCATGTTGCCTGTTTTGGGGTTTGATTCACTCCTTCAACAGGTAATTACTGAACACATACTACAGGCTGGGCATGTGCTGATCAGGATGGCTGCCGATTCAGATGTCCCAGGGCCAGGCACGCAATTGGAGATGCAGGCCTAGGGTGAAGGGTGAGGGCTGGCAGACTGGAGGACCCAGACCCGGACCAGCAAGGAGGCTGGGGAGAGTCACTGCTCTGCTCTTGCTGATTGTTTGACATGTGAGAAATTCAAATCTCAAGTTGCAGAGTCTTCCCATTTTTTCAAGAGAAGCCAGAAATGCTGATTTATTTTGAGTTTTTTCAAAATTAACTCTGCCATGAGGCAGGTCTTCTATAGCAGAGGATAACTGGATGAAGTTGGTGTGTTAGTTTTCTATTGGTATGTAACAAATGACCAGAAACTTCGAAGCTTAGAACTCAAGACTTGTGTCAGTCAGAAGTCTAGGTAGACTCGACTGGGTTCTTGCTTTTGTGTCTCACAGGCTCAAATGAAGGTGTCAGCTGGACAAGGCTCTTATCTACAGGCTCTGGGAATGTATCCACTTCCAAGTTCACTGAGGCCAAAGACATGACAATGTACCACATGAGTGTAAACACAGAAATCAAATCCAGTAACAAAAAATGACCCAGTGAGATTTATCTTGGGAATTTGTTCAGTCACTCAGTTGTGTCTGACTCTTTGCGATCCCGTGGACTGCAGCACGCCAGGCTTCCCTGACCTTTACCATCTGTTAGAGCTTGCTCAGACTCATGTCCATTGAGTTGGTGATGCCATCCAATCATCTTATCTTCTACTGTCCCCTTCTCTTCCTGCCTTCAATCTTTCCCAGCATCAGGGTCTTCTCTAATGAGTCAGCTCTTTGCATCAGGTGGCCAAAGTATTGGAGTTTCATTTCAGCTGCAGCAAAAGTCCTTCCAATGAATATTCAGGACTGATTTCCTTTAGGATTGACCGGTTTGAACTCCTTGCCATCCAGGGGACTCTCAGAAGTCTTCTGAAATATCACAGTTCAAAAACATCAATTCTTTGGCACTCAGCTTTCTTCACAGTCCAACTCTCATATCCATACATGACCACTGGAAAAACCATAGCTTTGACTAGGTGGACCTTTGCCGGCAAAGTAATGTCTCTGCTTTTTAATATGCTGTCTAGGTTGGTCATAGCTTTTCTTCCAAGGAGCAAACATCTTTTAACCAGGTGGAGTTAGCATCTAGAAAATTAAGGCAATGTGTCATATTAATATAATAAAGGACAGAACATACTTGGTCATGTTAATATATGCAGAAAAAGCAGTTGTCAGAATTCAACACTTATTCATGATAAAACTCTCAAACTTCAAATATCGGGGAATTTCTTCAGGCAGGTAAAAAAGAGTCTAAGAAAAAACCTACAGCAAACATCAGACTTACTAGCGATAAGACGAAAGGTGTCTTCCATAGGTGTAAGAAGAAAGCAAGGATGTCCGTTCTCAATACTTCTGTTTAATAGCATACTGGATGTCCTAGCCCATCAAGAAGATAAGGAAAATAGATGAAAGGTATCCAGGTTGAAGATGAAGAAATATTACATAAAACTGTGTTTGTTTGCATATGATTTGATCTTGTTTCTGGAAAATTCTAGTGAATCTTAAAAACCAATTAAAACTAATAAATTAGAATGTCAGAGGATACAAAAATCAGTATTTATGGTAATGGACAAACTAAGAATGAAATGAAGAACAATGCCATTTACAATATAGCACACTTAAAGGAATAAAATACTTAACAGAAATATAACAAAAGATGTGTGAGAGCTAAAGATTATAAAGCACTGCTCACCAAACTTTAAAAGATCTAAATGGGATATATACCATTTTCATGAATTGAAAGAGTCATTACTGTTAAAATGGCAGCTCTCCCAAAACTGAATTATATATACGATTCAAATCAAAGTCCAAAACCAGTTTTTTGGTGGAAATTGACAAGCTGACCATAAGATTTATATGGAAATGCCATATACCAGAATAGCAAAACAATTTTTAAAATCAACAGCACAGTTGGGGTACTGTTCTACTCATTTTCAAAACTTATAAAATAATAGTTGTCAAGACTGTGTTACAATGAATAATGATAGATGTAGTGTAATGATAGATATATAACAGTGAAAATCAAGAGAAAGTCTGGAAAATCCTTATGTTTGTGGTAAATTGATTTTCAACAAAAGTGCCAAGGGAATTCAACTAGGAAAAGATATTCTTTTTAACAAATGGTCTGGGGACAGTTGGCTATCCATATGCGAAAAGATAAATTTAAAAATTTATATTGTGTAAAAATTAATTCAAAATCAATTACAGATTAAATGTTAAATTGAAAACTATAAAACCTGGAAAGAAAACCCACAGGACAAGATCTTTGTGACTTTGATTCAGGCAGAAATTTCTTAGATATGATACCAANTCCAAGGAGCAAACATCTTTTAACCAGGTGGAGTTAGCATCTAGAAAATTAAGGCAATGTGTCATATTAATATAATAAAGGACAGAACATACTTGGTCATGTTAATATATGCAGAAAAAGCAGTTGTCAGAATTCAACACTTATTCATGATAAAACTCTCAAACTTCAAATATCGGGGAATTTCTTCAGGCAGGTAAAAAAGAGTCTAAGAAAAAACCTACAGCAAACATCAGACTTACTAGCGATAAGACGAAAGGTGTCTTCCATAGGTGTAAGAAGAAAGCAAGGATGTCCGTTCTCAATACTTCTGTTTAATAGCATACTGGATGTCCTAGCCCATCAAGAAGATAAGGAAAATAGATGAAAGGTATCCAGGTTGAAGATGAAGAAATATTACATAAAACTGTGTTTGTTTGCATATGATTTGATCTTGTTTCTGGAAAATTCTAGTGAATCTTAAAAACCAATTAAAACTAATAAATTAGAATGTCAGAGGATACAAAAATCAGTATTTATGGTAATGGACAAACTAAGAATGAAATGAAGAACAATGCCATTTACAATATAGCACACTTAAAGGAATAAAATACTTAACAGAAATATAACAAAAGATGTGTGAGAGCTAAAGATTATAAAGCACTGCTCACCAAACTTTAAAAGATCTAAATGGGATATATACCATTTTCATGAATTGAAAGAGTCATTACTGTTAAAATGGCAGCTCTCCCAAAACTGAATTATATATACGATTCAAATCAAAGTCCAAAACCAGTTTTTTGGTGGAAATTGACAAGCTGACCATAAGATTTATATGGAAATGCCATATACCAGAATAGCAAAACAATTTTTAAAATCAACAGCACAGTTGGGGTACTGTTCTACTCATTTTCAAAACTTATAAAATAATAGTTGTCAAGACTGTGTTACAATGAATAATGATAGATGTAGTGTAATGATAGATATATAACAGTGAAAATCAAGAGAAAGTCTGGAAAATCCTTATGTTTGTGGTAAATTGATTTTCAACAAAAGTGCCAAGGGAATTCAACTAGGAAAAGATATTCTTTTTAACAAATGGTCTGGGGACAGTTGGCTATCCATATGCGAAAAGATAAATTTAAAAATTTATATTGTGTAAAAATTAATTCAAAATCAATTACAGATTAAATGTTAAATTGAAAACTATAAAACCTGGAAAGAAAACCCACAGGACAAGATCTTTGTGACTTTGATTCAGGCAGAAATTTCTTAGATATGATACCAAAAACACAATTCATAGAAGAAAAATTTTCTAAATTGTAATTCACTGAAATAAAAAATCTTGGCACTTCCAAAGATATCATTTACAAGAAGAAAATACACACCACAGCCTGGGAGAAAATATTTGCAAATCATATATCTTATTAAGGACCTGTATCTGAAATAGATAAAAAATTCTTATAACTCAATAAGGGAAGTGACCCAGTTAAAAACTGGCAACAGTTTTGAATAGATACTTCACCAAAGAAGATATTTGTGTGTCTAAAAATAATGTTAAAAAATGATCGACATCACTAGTCATTAGGGAAATGCAAATCAAAATCACAGGAGATACCACTATACATTTATTAGAATAAAGATCATCTGAAAGTCTAATGATGCCAAGTGTTGGTACAGATGAGGAGAAATAACCCTCATACACTGCTGCTGGGAATGTAAAATGTGGTACAGTCACTTCAGAAAACAATTTGTTAGTTCCTTATAATGTTAAACATAACAATTATAACATGACTCAACAGTTTCATCTTGCAGTACCCTAGAAAAATGACAGCATATCCCCATTAAGAGTTTATGTAAATATTCACAACATTATCCATAATAGCAAAAATCTGAAAATAAATGAAATGTTCATCACCTGGTAAATGGATAAAGAAGATCTAGTGTATATGATAGAATACTATTCATCAGTATAAAAGGAACTAAATGTTTATAAAGCTACAACTTAGATAAAGGTTATGCCCGGTGAAAGAAGCCAGACACAAAAGACTGAGATTTCATTTAAGTGACTTTGTAGAAAAGGCAAATCTGTAAGGATGGAGAACAAATCATTGGTGGCCAAGAGATGGAAACTGGATTGTGACTGACTGCATGTGGACAGAGGAAAGCTGGAGTGATAGAAATATTGGGGTGAGAGAGTCAATTCCTAGGTAGGTTGATAAGTCCAGGGTCCCCAAGGAGGAGAAAGGGGTTCAAAGCCCTAGAGAAGGAGAAAGGAGTCTGGGGCATCAAGGGGAAAAGGACAAACATTTTTTTTCTACATTGCTTTGTCTTAGTCAGTGTAACAGTGTATCTTGCTTGCTCCTTAACAAGAACCTTCTGACTAATCGTGTTATCTTGAGGTATATTGTGGAAGTGGGTCTGGTAAGACCTTTCTATTGTTAGTTCTAATCTTGTTAATTTAAAGTGTATGTTGTGGAAGTGGGTCTGGTAAAAGTATATAAGACCTTGCTAAGACTAGTGAGTGGGGGCACTCTCTGTCCCCCTACTGATGTCTATGTCAGAAGCTTTCTTTGTCCCCTTTTATACTTTAATAAAACTCTGCTACATAAAAGCTCTTGAGTGATCAAGTCTGGTCCCTCGTCCAGAAGCTATATCTTCTTTAGAGATCATGAATCTGACATCGTTCACAGTAAGCTATCAGGAGCAGATCAGGTGATAGTTTCATAACTTTTAAAATTTACTAAAAACCATTGAATTACCTGGAGGAGGAAATAGCAACCCACTCTAGTATTCTTGCCTGGAGAATCCCATGGACAAAGGAGCCTGCTGGGCTGTTGTGTATGGGATTGCAAAAATTTGGATATGACTGAGCAACTGTAATGCTCAAAATTCTTCAAGTCAGGTTTGAATAGTATGTGAATTGTAAACTTCCAGATGTTTTCCAAGCTGGATTTAGAAAAGGCAGAGGAACCAGAGATCAAATTGCCAGCATCCATTAGATCATCAAAAAAGCAAGAGAATTCCAGAAAAACATCTACTACTGCTTCATTGACTATGCCAGAGCCTTTGACTGTGTGGATCACAGCAAACTGTGGAAAATTCTTGAAGAGATGGGAATACCAGACCACCTGACCTGCCTCCTGAGAAATCTGTATGTAGGTCAAGAAGCAACAGTTAGAACTGGACATGGAACAACAGACTGGTTCCAAACTGGGAAAGGAGTACATCAAGGCTATATATTGTCACCCTGCTTATTTAACTTATATGCAGAGTAGATCATGAGAAACACTGGGCTGGCTGAAGCACAAGCTGGAATCAAGATTTCTGGAAGAAATATGAATAATCTCAGGTATGCAGATGACACCACCCTTATGACAGAAAGCAAAGAAAAACTCTTGATGAAAATGAAAGAGGAGAGTGGAAAAAGTTGGCTTAAACCTTAACATTCAGAAAATGAAGATCATGGCATCCAGGCCCATCACTTCATGGCAAATAGATGGGGAAATAATGGAAACAGTGACAGGTTTTATTTCCTTGGGCTCCAAAATCACCGCAGATGTTGATTGCAGCCATGAAATTAAAAGATGCATGCTGCTTGGAAGAAAAGTTATGACCAACCTAGATAGCATATTAAAAAGCAGAAACATTACTTTGCCAACAAAGGTCCATCTAGTCAAAGCTATGGTTTTTCCAGTAGTCTTGTATGGATGTGAGAGGTGGACCATAAAGAGAGTTGAGTGCTGAAGAATTGATACTTCTGAACTGTGGTGTTGAAGAAGACTCTTGAGAGTCCCTTGTCCTGCAAGGAGATCCAGCCAGTCCATTCTAAAGGAGATCAGTCCTGAATATTCATTGGAAGGAATGATGCTGAAGCTGAAACGCCAATACTNGTGGACCATAAAGAGAGTTGAGTGCTGAAGAATTGATACTTCTGAACTGTGGTGTTGAAGAAGACTCTTGAGAGTCCCTTGTCCTGCAAGGAGATCCAGCCAGTCCATTCTAAAGGAGATCAGTCCTGAATATTCATTGGAAGGAATGATGCTGAAGCTGAAACGCCAATACTTTGGCCATGTGATGCGAAGAACTGACTCATTGGAAAAGACTCTGATGCTGAGAAAGATTGAAGGTGGTAGGAGAAGGGGATGACGGAGGATGAGATGGTTGGATGGCATCACCAACGCAATGGACACGATATTGAGGAGGCTCCAGGAGTTGGTGATGGACAGGGAAGCCTGGTCTGCTGCAGTCCATGGGGTCACAAAGAGTTGGACACAACTGAGCAACTGAACTGAACTGAGCAACTGAGCCCGCACACACACACACTGAATAACCATGTATTAATGGTGACGTTTATGGTATGCAGATCATACTTGAGTAAAACTATTTAAAAAATCTTCCAGTTTTAAAATGTTTTTGGGAATTCCTTGGTGGTTCAGTAGTTAAGACTTTGTGGTTTCACTGCTAATGGCCTGGGTCCAATTCTTGGTTGGGGAACCAAGATCCCACAAGCCACAAGATACAGCCCCCCACACAAAAAAACCAAAAACAATGTTCTGGAAAAAAAAATGCCCCAAGTTTAAGCCCTTGGGCTGCCTACTTGCTACATTAGTGCTAAACTACATGAATAGAAATTTGAATAAAATAAAATCCTTGTGCTCCAGGAGTTTAAGATCCAAAGGGAGAAAATGGAACAGTTAACAGTTATGAAACCTATAATAAATATTCATGTGCAAGGAGGTATGGGTTCAGAGAAGGCCTGGCTCTGACTGGGTAGGATTGGGCGTGCCACAGATGAGCCTGGACACTTGAGGTTTTGAAAGGTAAGTAGGAATTCAAGAGATTGCCAGGTACAGGAAGTGGAGAAAAGGGGTGGGTGACATTTCCAGGTAGAAGGAACAGAATAGGCAAAGGCTTGGAGGTATGAAAAAGAAATTCCCTTTTGAAAACTGGGAAGGTCACGGATACAGTTTACTTGGAGATAAAGAGCAGGAAAATAAGGCAGGGGCCAGAACATGAAGGGTTTGGCAGGCAGTGTTAAAAGTCTTTGGACAAAAGATTAAGCATTAAGAATTTATTTGTTGGAGGAATATGGGCATCCTTCCTGTGTCCTGAATTAAACTGTGTCTTGGCAACATCATATTGCACTAATTAAAAAAAATCCACTAATATACTACTTACCATGTGCCAGCACTATTTTAATACTTCCCTGGTGGCTCAGACAGTAAAAGAATCTGCCTGCAATGCAGGAGACCTGGGTTTGATCCCTGGGTTGGGAAGATCCTCCAGTATTCTTCCTGGAGAATTCCATGGAGAGAGAAACCTGGTGGGCTACAGTCTATGGTATCTCAAAGAGTTGGACATGACTGGGCAACTAATATACATATATACCCGCTTCAGTTCAGTTCAGTTTAGTCGCTCAGTCGTGTCCGACTCTTTGCAACCCCATGAATCGCAGCACGCCAGGCCTCCCTGTCCATCACCATCTCCCGGAGTTCACTCAAACTCACGTCCGTCGAGTCGGCGATGCCATCCAGCCATCTCATCCTCTCTCGTCCCCTTCTCGTCCTGCCCCCAATCCCTCCCAGCATCAGAGTCTTTTCCAGTGAGTCAACTCTTTGCATGAGGTGGCCAAAGTACTGGAGTTTCAGCTTTAGCATCATTCCTTCCAAAGAACACCCGGGGCTGATATCCTTTAGAACGGACTGGTTGGATCTCCTTGCAGTACAAGGGGCTCTCAAGAGTCTTCTCCAACACCACAGTTCAAAAGCATCAATTCTTTGGCACTCAGCTTTCTTCACAGTCCATCTCTCACATCCATACATGACTACTGGAAAAACCATAGCCTTGACTAGATGGACCTTAGTTGGCAAAGTAATGTCTCTGCTTTTGAATATCCTATCAAGGTTGGTCATAACTTTCCTTCCCATCTATAGTGGTTCGCAGACTCTCACCTGTGTCAGATTCACTTGGAAGTCTTCTTAAAACGGAGAAACCACCAAGTTTCTAATTTAGGAGGTCTGGAGTAGAGCTGGAGAATTTGCATTTCAGTCTAGTTCCCAGGAGAAGCTGCTGCTGCTGGTCCAGGAGGCACCCTTGGAGAACAGCTGCCTTACACACACCTTATAAGAAAGGTATCATTATCATCACCATCTTTCTCATTTTACAGAGGAAACAGATGGAAAGTTAAGCAGTCTGCCCACAAGGGCATATAAATCTTAGTGGTCGGGCAGGTGGTCAGTGCCAGGCAGTGTCTGCCGTGTTTCCCAGTTCACAGGTTGCAAAGAAGCAGAGTTAAGAGCTGGCATTTTCAGTCCTTCCTTGCAACTGTTAATATATTACACATGCACCCACCCACCCACACACACACACACACACGCACACACACACACACACATATGCACAGGGCTTAACAAACATCTGAGCTAAAAGAATTAGGGATGCTAACGGATGCCAAGTGGGTAGTAAGGGAAACTCTTTGAGAAACTCTGCAGGCCATTCCAGTGCAGTATTAATTTTGGTCCTACTGGAATGAAGCCAGGATTCAGACATGCACAAGTATCAATGTACAAAACGACTAATTAAATACGAAAAAGGAAATCATAAAATTAAATGTCACAACTCAAAACTGAACCATACGTAAATCCTCAGTCTCTCTTTTCAGTATATTTGAAATGTTCCTATATTAAGAAAATTAACACTATCTAGAGATGATATAACCTTGTTATATATGCTGCTTTAGGGGGGTAGTCCCAAGATGAAAATGGCAGTTCTTTCATGAATTGGCTTGCTTTTCACACCTTAACCTAATTTTTAGCATCTCCCTGGTTGCCTTCCAATAAACAGCAACTTCCCTAAATCAGTGGCATTATGTTATTTCAGAGATCTGAATCACAGAGACTGTAATCCAAGCCCGCATGCTCCATCTTGTCATTTGTGTGGAGTGCTGTATATCTAATTAAATCTTCTTACAGGTCCATAAAAAGACCTAACATTAAAAAAGCAGTCTGGGTTAGAGAAAGCCCCAGGGCAGACTGAAGAAGGGGGTTCTCATTAACAATGAACACATTTGCTTAAATTCAAAGTTAAGTAATCATATATTAATTTATACTTGAATATTTAAAAATATTGCCTAAGCATAATCAGCTCCTGTTACCACATTGATGGTGTGGAACTGAAAATGGGTCATGTTCTTGCCAACAGCACTTCAACTTCCCAAGAAACACCGGAGATGAATAAATGATTCACCACATGGCCAGGACTGCAGCCCTTTCTCTGGAAGAGAATTCAAGCTCACTTTATTTAAACCAAGGTATTATTGTTCCTTTTTTATTTATTGTTTTTCTATTCTTGTGTCCCATTTTCTGTATAGAATTTATTTAAAACCTGAGTTACATATTTTCCAAGGGCTTATCTATTAAGACATTGTTTTGTGATGACTGTTCTATTTCAGGGGCTACACACTTGGTGGTGGAGGTCTTCAACCACTGGAATTCCCTTGGGAGACCATTAGAATGGTATTTTTTCCCCTTTACTTGGCTATGGGGTTTCCTGAATAGTGATACCTCCCTCAGGAGAAAAGTGCAAGGCCTCGCCACTGTTTTCCAGCAACAAAAGAATGAATTCCACAAGCTCCTGCTGAACATACTGCTAGAGTTAGAATGTGTGTCAAAGTGAGATGATTCTTTGAAGGTCTTTGTAAGCCAGTGTTATCCTGGAGTTGGGGCCTTGACTCAGCCCTGAGGGGCAGAGGCCTATACAGCCCAAGGCTTTTCCCAGCCAGTGACATCACCCCATCCCAGAGTGTTAGGGTAACTTGGAGTCCTCCTTTAATCCCCCCACTTAAAAAAAATTACAATAAACCTTTATTAGATACCTTTTATATAGCAAGACTGTTCTAATTATTTTTGCTTTTTTTTTTTTTTAAGAATTGTAGTTGCTTTAAGTGTTGTGTTTCTGCTATACAGCAGAGTGAATCAGCTATATTTATACATATATTCCCTCTTTTTGGATTTCCTTCACATTTATGTCATCACAGAGCAGAGTCTGTGCAACCCCATGGACTGTAGCCCTCCATGCGCCTCTGTCCATGGGATTCTCCAGGCAAGGGTACTGGAGTGGGTTGCCATTCCCTTCTCCCTTCCTGACCCAGGGATCGAACCTGCATCTCTTCCTGGACTGCATCTCCTGTGTTGGCAGGCGGGTTCTTTAGCACTAGTGCCACCTAGGAAGCCCCCCTTGACTTCCGTTATTACCCTGAGTGTTTGTACCTCCCAACAATCCACTCTTGCTTTCTAGTCATCTTCAGACATGCAAAGTAGATGCCCAGGAGACAGTCTGAAAAAACCTGGCTTCTGACGTTTGCAGCTCAGCAGAGACAATTGCTCAAGCCATCTAGATTTCTTTTTTCCCTCCAGTCGATCTAATCACATTTGGAGCATCTAAGCAGCGCACCCCCTCCCCCGCCCTCCACGCAGCAGTTTGTGCCCTTTTTTTGCTAGGGGTCCTCTCTTGAGGGAGGGGTGGAGGGCTGGGAGAATCCGAAATGGAAAAGCAGGTTGGAGAATCTGGCATCTGGCGTGTCACTTATTTCCAGAAAGCAAGGGCAGCTGATCTCCATGGCGCGCCAGGCTTCCAAGGATGGGAGACGAGAGCGCCTGCCCCTCTCTCTCACCCTCCCAAACTCCCCACTCTGGCCATCGCTAAGCTCCGTTTGGGAGCCTCCTGCCTGGTGACCATGGCGCTGAACCATCCGGGGCACGGTTAATGCCTGGCATGTTCTGAGTCCCTTACTTCATAGGCTTTAATACTTCTCACGACCCTTCGCCTTTTCACGCTTTTCCAGAGGAGGCAGCCTGGCCAGGCAAAGGTCTCCTGCTGACCTTTAAAGCCAGCGGTGTGTTCAGATGCTGGGCTTTTCTCTTTTTTTAAAAATAGCACAAAATCAACACAATTCCTTCTAATTGGGTTCCCAGAGAGAAGAAACTGTAGAGAAAAAAAAAATGTACGTATATTCGTGAACGTATATTTTTTTCCCGCTCTTTGTTTAAACCTGGGCTGGGGATGGGGGTGAACCTTTAGAAGGGTGAAGTGCCTGGTGCCCTCAGACCCCCGCCCCAAGACGCAAAGTCCCGTGAGGACCCGGTCCCTTCCCTCAGATTTCCGCCACGGCTCGGGTACTTTTCTGGGCCATTGTCCCGTGTCCCTAGTGCTTCCTCCTTCATCAGCTTGCTCTTGCTCGGGCGCTTCGCCCGCTTCCTACCGCCAGCCGCAGCCCAGACTCGCTGGGGTCGAGGCACTGCCAGG